>JBBPBO010000001.1:11101744-11134742 GCA_037974295.1 Cicer cuneatum | reverse complement strand
AAAAAAAAAAAAAAGATAAAGGACTAAAACGTTAACTGAAATTAAATTAAAGGACCACGGGTTTTATTTAGACTAAACAATTATATTAATTAATTTTAATATTTATATTTAGTTATTAAACAGCATAATTCATTTTAAAGTTTCGTAAAAACTAATTTTAATAAATATAACTTTTGATTTTATTATTTTGATAAATAATTATAACGTTCGTAATTAAATAATTAATCAATTGGATTAGTTGTCGGAATAAAATATCTTAGTCAATTTTATAACAATAGGGTGTCCTACAAACAAAACATGAATCCCGTGTTTGAATAAAACATTACCCGTGGGGCACAATTGGATTAGGTAGGACGTAAAATATCTTCGGTGTCTTTTTTAGTTATAATTTAATTTATATATCAATTTTTATTCATTAAATTATAATTTAATTGATTCTTATAAAAAATTGGAGAAAAATAGTTTTTTAAAAAAAAAGAGGGGAAGACAAAATTATAACTATTAAGTTTGAAGGTATGTGTGTTTTGTGGTTAAAAACTTAAACTTTTACCATAGATAGATGTTATAAGTTACCAATTAAAATTTGAGATTTATCTATTTCCATAATAAATTATAAATAAAAATAGATAACTTGTGTATATTAAAAAAATATTGTTTATCACATTTAATTTATTTTATGTAATACTAATAAAAAATTAAGTTTATTGTTTAAATTATTCTCAATGACTAATAAATTAATATTAGAAATGCAAAAAATTATATTAAATGAATGATAATTTATAAATTTTATCATTAAATGGGAGAAAAATTATTGATTTTTGCCTATATTTTGTTCTAAGAAAATTAATTTTGTTTATATTTCATTTGGTACTAATTTTAGTATTTTATTTTTTTCAAAAACATTGTCAATTGAATAAAAAGTGTTTTGTTACTAAATAAGGACAATATTCATTTACTCAATTAGATAAACACGTCGATACAATACAAATTCAAAATTGCTAAAATAAAAAATCATAAATTTACAACATTAAGGTTAATAGTACAATACGACAATTTAGCACACAACGACAACAATACCTACAAATATGATAAATTGTGAGTGTTCGAAATATCTATCTCTCTAGATCTTTAACGTTGAAGACATTAAAATCATTGATCGAAACTTGCAATGAATTAAAGATATTATGTCAATCTAAACCAAATGAACATTGCACAAAGATGAACGAAAATACCAAAAAGCACTGCACTTAGACAATGACAAAATCACATAAAAAACGAAAGAAAAACTAAATATGTGTGAAATTCATTTATTAGATAAAAAAAATAAAAAAAAAATGACTAAGAGAAGTAATTCTATATAAAAAAAATAGTCTTAAATCAATCATATCTAATAGATAAAAAGAAGAAAAAAAAGACATAAAATTATATTTTGAACCGCGGCTGTATACTTTCGACGTGAGTTAAAAAAAATGTTAAAAATTTATGATATAGCTAATTCTTAAGTATATTAAGATTATTTATAGTGAAGTATACGTAAACTATTTGGTACAAATAAACATAAACATAAAATTAAGTGTTTTAAAAACAAAAAATTATGAAACAAAAAATGATAAAGCAAATTAAATTATACATGAATTAAATGATACAAATATAGTGCATGAATTAAATGATTTTCTTTTTTATTTCGATATAAGAACTTAAATTATCAAAGATTTGGAATAGAGTGAGTAATATGGATTAACTCGACAACAAAAAAACTAAACAACATAAATTAATTCACTTTTGCAGAAGTTGGATCGGTTTGATAGTATCTTAATCCCTAATGAATCCACATCTCTTTCCTAATCATGATTATTTCTTCTCTCATTTTTCTTTGTGATTTAAAATATTATTTACTCTCTCCAGTCTTATTTATAAACAAAAATAAGTCTAAAATAAATTAATGTATGCAATTCAATGGATAAAATACATTATCTTTAATATACTTTTATTTATAAATAAGAGTACTAGAGGGATGATATTCTCTAGGCAACATGATTTTATAATCAAGCAAGATTATTTGCCAGAACACAGCATAATTAAACAGGATTTTTTTAATGAAAATATTTATGAAATTTTTGTTGAGTAGTCATGATATTTAAAAAATAACATTACATCATTGTCGAACTTGAGTTAGAAAATAAATCACTGTTCGGGCTAATTAAAATTAATAAAAAAATAGTAACTAAGCACGATTTTTTTAGTGAAATATTTATGAATTTTTTGTTGAGTAGCCGTGATATTTAAAAAATAACATTACATCATTGTCGAACTTGAATAAAAAAAAATCATTGTCGAACTAATTAAAATTAATAACAAGTAGTAATTGAATAATACAAGCAATCTATTTTTGACATTTTAGCGAGATTTGTCAATGTTATTATTTACTATTTTTTTTTCTTGAACGAATTATATTTAAGCAAATATGATTAAATTAAACATAATAAAAAATATTATTAATCACATATAATTCATGTAAATTCGATAAAAAATTATATTTGTTATTTAAATTATCTTCAATGACTAATAAATTAAATTATTAAAAATATAAAATTTTTATTAAATGAAAGATAGTTTAGAGATTTTATCATTAAATAAAAAAAAAACTTATTGATTTTTTTGTTATATTCCATTTCGGATTTAATAACTTATTTCTTATGCTCACCCCTCATGTCATGTAAGATGATGAGAGTAAGAAGAATTTGCCACTAGGCCGATACCACTTGGGGTGCATGCGGATTGAGTTGATACGGTTTTGACAAAATTCGATACCCGATCCGATCGTTTATTTTTGGGTTGGATTAAGTTCTAAACCCGTATTTTTTTTCATTTAACCAGTACCGAACCGATCCAATCAAGAACAGGTTAGGTTGGCGGGTTATATATAAATAATAATCTGTTTTTATATTTTACGGAAAAATATATTGAATGAAAATATATTTAATACTTAAATGTTACAAAAACTATAAAATTTCAATTATATCAGTCACTTCTTTAAAAAAAGCCAACAACCTCTCAAAAAAAAATCCAACAATATTCAAATACATAAATAAATTCAACAACTGTAAATCTATAAAATACGAAAATTCATCAATTTTAAGCAATATCAACTTCAAGTTTAAACACTTAACGAGTTCCTCGAATTATGAAAGGGAACAATTGAGAATCTGCAAAAACAAATATCAATAATAAAAGTGAAGAGATAAATAAGGAGAAATAATAAATAAGTAAAATATGCATGAACAAAATAATAACAAATACCTTAAGATGTAGTACTGATTGTATTAAATTTAGTAGTAGTCACCCCAACATCAATTGCAACTAATTCAGACAATTCTAAAATTTTAAATACAATACACAATCTCATTAGCACACTAAACAATTAAAAGAATAAACAAAAATAAAGAAAAATCAATTTGAAAGTTAAAATAAAATATTCATACCCAACTCAATCTTTTGTACTTCAACCAACTCAGTTGCTAAATCAATTTTCTTAGGAGGTTTGATCCAATTTTGGATACAAATCAAAGTTTCAACAGTAGTGACATTTAATGAACTACGAAATGAATCAAATATTCGACCTCTTGTACTAAACGCCCACTCAGATGGTACAGTAGACACTGAAATAACCAAAATATCTTTAGCTATGCGAGAAAGAACATGGTATTTATTTGTTTTTCCTTTCCACTATTTAAGAATTTAAGAATGTCAAATGTAGGGGAGTCCTCTTCAACATCATCCTCTAAATACATATCCAACTCACTTTTTTGCAACTCACCTTGTTTTTTTCTTCATATTCAATCTAAATACATATCCAACTCACTTTTTTGCAACTCACCTTGTTTTTTCTTCATATTCAATCTAAACAAATTTTCTCAATCATCCTCATACCCCTTTTCAATGTTAAACTGTGAATGCATGTTGAGATTCGAGATACTAGAATCATTAGCTTCATTAATAATGGAATACAAAACAATATAGCGTTCAATCAATTTACCAATGAGATTTTTTAGTTTTTCCATCAAATCATCGGACTTATTAGTGTCATATATTCTTTCAAAACAAAACTCAATATACTCAAGTTTATAACGGATATCAAGAAAAATAGCAACAAACAGAAGAAAATTTATCTCACCACTATCCCAATATCTGTTGAATTTTACTTACATATTTGCAGTCATCTTTTTCAAAACAACCCTATTGGGTTGCCAAACAAAATTTAAAAAAAAAAATTATAACTAGTTATTGGGTCATGTCGACGAGTTCAAATTGTTGAACCCATTACCGAACCAAATATAAGCGAGTTTCAACGGGTTGGATCGGGTCAGACTTGAAAGTGACTGAGTACGGACAAAAATCGAATCAGATTGGATTGAGTGATCGGGTTGGCGAGTCGACATGCGCCTATGTACACTCCTAGATACCACAACACAAAAAGCAAGTTTCAACTTTCAAGCATATGTACTCCTGCCCATCTTCTTTTCCTCATCAAGTGAAGAGAGGGAACGCTAAAAGAAGGAAATGTAAATAAAAACAAATTTTTAAAACTTGATAATTGGTCATGATAGGTATGATAGGTAGGGGTATTTATGGTGTAAAAAATGAACCACATTGAACTACATCAAAAGTGGGAAGTTTCATGTTTTTTTTCTTCTATTTTTTACTCCCTTTTTTAGTATGGTTTAGTTCAGTTCTGAACCGGTTTGAAATTGTTTTATAAATATAAGTCAGTTTAATATTTTGAACAAATTTTTAGTTATAATCAGTTTCAAACTAGTTATTCGGAAAAAGAATTTTGAAATTCTTTTAATAAAAAAATATCGATTTTTTTCGAGAAAAATAGATGTAAAAAATTTTCTGATAAAAAAATATTTCGAAATTCTTTTGACAAAATTTTTTCAATTTATTTGGAAATTTTTTTTTCGAGAAAAATAGATATAAGAAATTTCTCGATAAAAAGTTTCGATTATGTTACAAAAAAAAACAATTTAAAATTTTTTAGAAAAAAAAATACTTTTGATTTTTTTTTGATTTTTTCTATTTTTTTTTTGAGATAAACAAATTTCAAAAATTTTGTATGAAAAAAATCTTAATTGAAGTTAAAAAAAAATTAAAATTGTTAAACTGTTTTTTGAATTAAATTTGGTTAACTAGTTTTAAATATGTGGATCAATTCATGAACCATTTAAATGATTTAATTTTTTTTTGTCTGTGAACAGTGCAATCCAATTTATCAAAACTGACAGGGAAAAGATAAGAGAGATAAAATAAACTTCACTTCCACGAATTTCATCCTTATATTGGTTTAATTTTGTAATTTTTTAGTTGAGTATATAAACATTAGAAGTCCAATTTCAATTTTAAAAGATACAAAAATGCAAAAGAAAAATTTCATGATGATTGATCACATAGTTCAATTAATTATGTCTACATCTTTCACTATAAAGTGACCACAACACATTTTTATCACGATTCAACAATAAAGTTTAGAGTACAACTTATATTTAAAAAGAAATACTATCATATGTCCTTGGAAGACTTGCTAAGTAACTAAATATGAAAATTTCATATTAAAAATACATTGAAATTGTTTTCAATTTTTTGTGAAAGGTTAAAATTTGTTGTTTTTAATACAAAGCTTCTAAAATTTAGTTTCCTTCACAAGTGCTCTAAAGGGCACATGTTGGCATGACTCATTTAAATACTATAGTCCAAATTAACATTATCCATGAATCATATCTAACAATTGCTACAGCTCGAGCGACTTGCTCCCTCACCACTTACTATAAGCCATACCCAACAGTAACTATTACCAGTAGTCTTTGCAGGAGCACACACCATTTTTAAAATGATGAAAACGGTTGCAATCTCTAACAATAATCTCCCTTTTAAATTCCCTAGATACCATTTTCATCACAACATGACAATCACTACATATCCTCAAGTTCTTTATAATCCTTATTGTGGTGCCTGGGCTTGTTCTCAGAAAGCAAAATGCAAGTGCTAGTTTTTCACTATGAAGAGATAAGGCAAACTCCTTTCCTTCCTCATCCAAATCAAGCAATACCTCATTGGTGTTACGTATATAACCACGCTTCTCCAACCTCTTCAAAATCTCATCAATCATTCTATATATATTTTGTGTTTCTGGATGAGAATCCTCCCCTGCAGAAAACTCATGAAGAACCCCATCTATCTCAACCAAACTACACCCTGGAACTTTCTTAACGCCCCTCAGCTCCATAACATCTCTCAAATGCATCACTTCCCTCCATTTCCCCATCTTTGCATACACATTAGAAAGAAGCACATAGGCACCACTGTTTTTAGGGTCCAACTCAATGAGTTTCTTTATTGAAATCTCACATGTTTCAACGTCACCATGCATCCTAGCACCACTAAGCAAAGCACCCCATATCATCACATCAGGTTCCATAGGCATTGATTTCACAATATCCCAAGCATCTCCAATTCGACCGGGTCTACTGTATAGATCAACCATACAACCATAATGTTGTATCAAAGGACTAACACCATACTCTTCTTTCATCCTCTTGAAATATTGATTCCCTTCACTAACCAAACCTCCATGTACACAAGCACAAAGAATACCCACAAAAGTCACAGCATTTGGCCACACCCCATCATTTATCATCTTTTCAAAAAGTTCAATGCATTCCTTTGAAAGTCCATGCATGGCCAGAGCAGCAATCATAGCACTCCAAGCCATTACATCTTTTTCTTCAAGACTCATATTATAAAATATGCATTTAGCCCTTTCAACGTTCCCACATTTAGCATACATATCAATCAAAGCAGTCCCCAAAACAACGTCGAGATTCATCCCTGATTTGTCGATATAAGCATGAACCCATTTTCCATGTTGAAGAGCACCTAACTTCGCACAAGCTGATAGCACAGACGTCAATGTGAATTCATTGGGTCTAATTCTATGACCCTCCAAAACCTGCAAATTCCGAAACAAGGAAAGTGCAGCTTTGTACTCACGGCAACTTACATAACCATGAATCATGCAGCTCCAAGATATCACATTCCTTTGAGGCATATGATCAAACAGTTTCCTCGCCACGTGAATCATACCCACCTTTGCATTTGCGTGAATGATAGCATTCCAAGATGACAAATCTGGTTGGGGAATTTCATCGAACAGTTGGTGTGCGAAGGGGACACTACCAGATGACGAGTACATGTTAATGAGGGAGGTTTGAACAAAAGGGTCATTGGAGAGACCAAGTAGGAAGATTTGGGCATGGAGTTGGAGTGCGAGAGAGAGTTGATAAGGGTTATTGAAGGATTGGAGAAGGAAAGGGAAGGTGTGAAGATCTGGAGTTACGGCATGGAAGCGCATGCGAAGGTAGAGGGAGAGTGGGGAATGATGAGCAAGTTTTGGTTTGAATTTGACTCGAAATCGAATGAGGTTGTTCCAGACAAAGGATTCTACGTTGGGGTGGAAAAGATGAAGACTTGGGTGTGTAGATGATATTGCCTTCGTCAAAGCTCGCATTGGTGGTAATGCTGGCAAAATATAATTAGTTCAAATTTTTGTTACTATGGTCATTTGAAGGGGACTTAGCATTACGTATGCAGCAAAAACTTTATAAAATATTGATTCAAATGAAAACGCAAGTTTATTGCCTTAGTGCTCACTAGAGAATACAAACATCATCTTTGCCTTCAACTACATACCCCACGCTGATAGTGAATTCCCTATTAATTCTAATTGGAACAAGTAAGTCTCCAAGATATTTTGTTTTCGGCTCCTCATTTTTTTAATTTTATTTTGTCCGGTTTCTCCGTTGTTGCAATTTATTCAAACTCGGACTGGAACAGCCTCTTTTACATTCCACAAAATCGGAGTAGTATGAAAAGACAGCTGGACAACCCTTTAGAGAGTGTTTGGTTGGTGGAATTTGGAGGGGAGGAGAAGTAAGATTTTTAAGTTTGTGTTTAGTTCAAATTTTAGAAGGAGAGCAAAATCCATCCTTAAATAATTTTTGTTCTCCCTTCATTATAGAGGGGATTTGGAGGAGAGGAGAGGAGCCCTTTATAACTATATATTATAAAACAATTTAAAATCTCTCCCCCTCCCTTTAAACTAAACACAACACCATTAAAATCCTTCCCTCTCCTCCTCTCATTTCAATCAAATGTCTCTACTTTTCTCTCCTCACCTCCAATCCATTGAAACAATAACACCCTTAAAGATGCCAAATTTTTGCCTCTAAATTTGCAGAGTTTTAGTTCGTAGATTTTAGATAATGTCACAAGATAAGCACATAATGCCTTTCCCAATGCCCCACAAATTCTACATCCGATTATTATCATACAAATGGACAGTAAATTTATGCTCCAACGGTGACAATTAAATTTAAAAATTCCAGCATATAAATAACTGCATTTTATGGCAAAATCTCCAATAATAATAACTATAAAACTTGCTGCGGGAAATAAATGGTACCAAATTAAAGACACAAATTCTTACACAACCAGTAAAAAGTTGACAAAAACAATAGACAAAAGAGATTCCAAAACAATTACACCTAACGGAGAATGCATCAAGACAGAGAACAAGTTCTTCAGTCTTCCTCTTCACCCTCATTCTCGGCAATGTTGAAGTATCTCAACTCATACACATTGCGGTCCTTGTTGGAGGCAATCACACGGAGCCAATCCCTCACATTGTGCTTTTTCAAGTACTTCTTGGTTAAGTACTTCAGATACCTGAGAAAAGGTAATGAATAGGACATAAATAATCACATAAAGGCAACTGAAACACCAAAGAAAAAAACTCAACTACACAGAAAATTGGGGCATAAAAAAATTGATTTCAATTGAGAACGCTTAGAGATTTGAAAAAAATAAGTAACATACAAACAGCTAAACTGAGCTTAGACGACCATCAAGTTCAGTAACTTGCAATATAATAAAACGAATACTAGACAACAGTGGGCACTAGGAAATCCATGAACATGACAATTAACACAAGCCATACTCAAAGTTACAAATGTCATAAGAATCTTACGTTAACAATCAAAATACATGTAAACACCGCAAGCGACGACTGGCTCTTAATGCATCGTTTCTATATCCCTCTCAAAACAATTGATAAATAAGAAAATTGGAAGACCCTAATCCCAATTCCCAAATATTCATAGGTTATTGTTATCTTTGCATGGAGGATCTTGGAGGAGAGGGATGGACATATTTTCTTTTCTTAAATTGAGGAAGCTATACAATATTTCTAAAACTAAATTGTGATAGAAATGTTATATGATAATCTACCACGATTTTATTTCAAATTTAAAAAAATCTCAAATATAGACCAAAATATTTGCTTAACCCTCCAAAAATCTGGATCCAAACATAACCTTTAGCAAAAATCTCCTGATATAATTTGTTAAATAACGCTAATCGCAGTGAAAAATCCGAGTATTGGGGCAGTAAATCTACTCAACTCCAAGTGTGAATATTAAACCTAACAGAGAAATAACATTAACGGATTGAATGACTAAATACGAGAACAGCAACAACATTAGGCAAAGACGAAGAAGTTACCGTTTGGAGAAATTGCTATCGGAGGTAACGGTGATCTTGCTCTTTTCACGAGTAACGGTAACGGAATCACCGAGAGCACCAGCTTTACCACCAACCTTAATCCTCTCTTGAAGAAACTTCTCCAATGAAGCAATGTCCATAATCTTATCCTCAACCGGCTTCGCACAATCGATGACGAAGCTCGTTCCCTTCTTCTTCCCCTTAGCTCCGCTCATTTTCGCACTCCTCTAGGATACAAACTAGGGTTTCCGTCGTCAAAATACCCCTTTGAAGTTTATATCATTATTATTCAGCTATGTTTTTAAGTATTTCGGGCCTTGCGTAAAAAAAAGAATTTGGGCCCTTAAAATGTTGGTATGGATCTAAGCCTAATAAAAGGCCCAGTTGTGCAAAATGCACGCTCGTACCAACAACTCTGTGCCTTGCTACCGGGACAAGAAGGAAATGGAAGAAGAACTAGACGATGTCGTTCCATGCACATCACTCGCCGTTGAATCTATCCTTCGCGTCGGAACGGTAACGTCGTTTATTGTGGTTTTCATTCTCATTAACCAACTTAAACACCGTTTGAAACTGTATACTTTTCTTCAGGCTGGTGCAATTTGGGGGTTGTGTACTGGTCCCTACGATGCTCATAGACAGGGTAAATTAAATTAAATTAAATTAAATTTCTATACACATTGAGACTTATTATTTTGAAATTTCTAACTTGTAATCTTTGATTTCTGTTTACAGGTCTTACAGGCATTGCTCGAGCTTCTTTTGTGGTAAACGATTTTCTTTTTTGTAGTATTATATTGAATTCAAAAATTGATTCTAGGGTTTACTTTTATGTGAGTGATGGTTTGATTTGGTTTGCAAAGTGCAGGCAAACTCGGTTCGTGTGTTTGGGGCTCAATGCGGTAATTCAACTGTGGATAAGATAATATTTTGAGAATCATGTTTTGTAGAGTTAATGTTACTTGATTTTGGAATGTGCAATCATGTTTTGTAGAATTAACTTTGCTCTATTTTGAATTGTAGGACTTGTAGCTGGAGTTTTCAGTATTACACGCTGCGGGGTTAAGAAATACAGGAGACAGAACGATTGGGTTAGTTAGTTAGTTAGTTACTTCTCTCTTATTTATCCTTTTCAACTAGCTTAGAAAGTAATGAGACGCAATTCTATGAAATGTACTGTTTGGTGAACTCGTCCCAAAAGATTACTCCACTAGTTATGAAATTCTCAATATTTAGAAGCCTAGATGAGTTGATGTGTTGTATGCAAGTGCTTGTAGTCATTATTTTAACAATTCTGGATTAGTGGTTGAGTTTAGACTTTGTTCCTTAACCCTAAAATGGAATTTGCTTTTAATGATCTTATGCTATTCTTGCTTGGATTGACAGAGCCCTATAGGTTAAGATTATAGGCACTGGGCGGTTTATGTATAACAAAAATTGTTAATTGAACTTTTGACATCTTGGTCATGTTACATAACTTTTTATTTGTCAACAAAGGAGGTATATCCACAGACAGGATGAAATAAACTTACTAGTCCAGAATTGTTAAAGATGATTCAACCCGGGCGTCAATCCCGCTGGATCTGAAAAGGGGAAAGTATTGGCAAAGATTAACTTGGGACACTTCTTGGTATAAGCAGATATCCCTACTTTAATATAGGATGTCACTGTAAGATGCTAGCATTGGGCACCATGAACCTTTGATTATAATGTTGGAAACAAATACAAATGTTGCTTGCCTATTTTATATAGAAATGTCAATTTGTATAATGTTGGAAACAAATACAAATGTTGCTTGCCATTAAGACTTGTAATACGTCCCCTGTAGGTAGAATTTGCTTCTAATAGTATTATTTTGAAAGTTCCATCAGTGTGGTGAGTCTGCTGACTACATGGTGAAATGAATTAACACTATATACTATGGATTCCTGTTATCTGACTAGATTTTTTTTTGTCCGGCAATGCCCTGCATGTGATCAATGGTTTGGACCCAATGATATGCTTAATGGAAGATAATATTTGGGCAGTTGTTTTATTATGCTGGACAGCTGAATTATTGTATTGTAGTTGAGGCCAAGTTTGGCTTTGATTCAGAAAGCACCATTTTTTTATGGTACCTTGTATGTTTGTTGGAATAATTGTATGGCTTTGATTCTTTTCTTCTTTTTCTTTTTTTGCTAAAAAAATATCCCCAACAGGTCAATGGTTTGATTGGAGGAGCTGTAGCAGGTGCAGCTGTTGCTGCTAGGTCGCGAAGTTGGACACAGGTGATTGGGATGGCTGGTTTGGTTTCTGCTTTTTGTGCTGCAGCTGACTATTCCAGAACATAAGGTGCATTTGTTAGAAACTATGACAGAAGGATGTGAGACTCACAAGTGTCTTAGTATACACATCAACAAGCAAAATTGTCTGCTATTTGGCAGTCTTCAGCTATTGTATATTTTGTTGTCTACAACATGCATTTGTATATACTATATTTGTTTAGACTCTAGAGTAATTTTAGCCTGGTTCTTCCTACACAAAATTGTTTTTCCTTGTACTTGAAGTAATAACGGTTTTTCATAGTTTGAAAATTTTATTGACTTTGATATTTACTTCTAACATAGTGAACATTTTATGTTTATCATGTTAT
Source organism: Cicer cuneatum (assembly GCA_037974295.1). Lineage (NCBI taxonomy): Eukaryota > Viridiplantae > Streptophyta > Magnoliopsida > Fabales > Fabaceae > Cicer > Cicer cuneatum. Next base: position 11,122,495 of record JBBPBO010000001.1, on the reverse strand, counting down.
CATTATTATTAGCATTATTTTGTCTTAAAACCCTGACAATGTGAAAATAATAGCTTTAAACTCCAATTAATCCGAAATTAAGTTTGTTTGCTGCATTGGCTTGAAGATGGCTTGAAGATGTAACCTAAAATATGCATAATCAGAGTTCTTTGTATGGGAAAGATTACAATTGAAACTCACATCTCACCAATCAATTGTTAAGGAAATGTTTAAACAAAAATTATTTGAAATTTATTTAAGCTTATCTCATAATATAAGTATTTATGACATATTGAGTATGATTGTGTGTTGCCTGTATTTCTTTCTTTGTTTTTTGTTTCCTAGAAAAGAGAAAATGGATAATAATAGTGTTTGTGTTTGTGGGAAGAAGACAAAAATAATGGTGTGGGCGTACGTAAGATCCACAAGACCACAACAACTGATGGAGATAAAGAATGGGCTGTGTTCAAAGAAAATGCTAACCTCATTCATTTTCTATTCTTAGTAAACGAAATAGAAAGGAAAAAACGCAAATGATGCAAATTCTGAAATAAGTAAAACACCAACACACGTCTTTTCTCTTTGGCACAGGACTAGGACCCACCTCCTTCCTCTGACCCACCCCCATCTCTCTCCATCCTTTTTCTATGTTCATTCATATAAGTGACTAGAAAATATAGAAAAGACCTTTGCCCCTGTATGGAGATTTTCACCTCATCAAACCATCATCACCACCACAACAACCTCTTTATACTACTCTTCTCATCACCAAGGTCCAAATATTGAAAAAATACTATTAACTAATTACTCGTGTTTCATTAGTCCATCCACCAAATTCATGGATTTGAGGTTTGAATACCAAGATGTAAATCATACAAACCTCTTTTTGTTTTCCTTTCACGTTCATTATTCTACATACTGTGTCATATATAGTTTGTTATATTAATTATGGAGATTAATGTATTATATTAATTAAAATCAATCAGGGATACTGGAGGAACTCAAGGGGAATACAACTCTTCACCAGCAAGTGGTTACCTATTTCTTCTCCCAAGGCTCTTGTTTTCCTTTGCCACGGTTCAATTCTCTTTTCCCTCATTTACTCTCTTTATACTATATATATCTCTTACTTGGTATTGTGTATTAATAATTACTCCTTAACATTGTATTATTGATTGCTTGTTGTAGGCTATGGAATGGAATGCAGTACATTCATGAGAGGTAGTTAACACATGCTCTTGTATCACTTCTTTTTTTTTGTTCTTTCCTTTGCCAACTTTTTTTTCATTCTTTTTCTTGTTAATTTTACTTTCCACAAATTGTTACATGGTTCCTATAATAAGTTGCCTTGATGAATGATGGATAAAATCAACTCTAAAATGACAAATTTGTCTCACCCATTAGGTATTTAATCACGTGATTTTAATTTCAACCAAAACTTATATTTCTTCACCAAATTAAAAGAGTGCATATGCCAGAAAAAAAAAAAAAAAACTATACAGTACATGCAACATAGATTGGAATAGTTTTGTCGTCACGTGTTAAACATTTTCAAAACGAATCCTGAAAAATGGAAAACACTCTCGTACGTAGTTTAAAGAGTTGCTTTCTCTTCCGATTGTTTTTCACATGACAATTTAATTGCCTTAACCAAACAAAACGATGGTATTGGCATGGAATTAATTAATTTCATGTCATATAGATTTAGTGCAAGAGTGAAATCGTCGAATAGGTAAAATGTGTAGCTCAATCAATCTTAATTTGAAGAGTACTAGTACCATGGATGGTGGATCCACCACATAATCTAGCGTGAGGAGATTATAATTTCTTTATCACTTCAAATCTTATATTTTAAACTTTTCACTCCTAGCGTGAGGAGATTAACATGCCCTCAAAATATTAGTATTATGGAGATTGCATAATATCATGAGAATGAAATCACGAGTGAATCACAAAGCAAAAGGAAACAATTTTATTAGCCGCCTAACTGCATTTTTCGCCACACACCGACTGATTTTTTTCTTTCAATTGTTCTTAAATGCTAACACGTATGCCATCGTGATATTTGCGACTCCGTTTTCTCGCTACATATGGCATTACTCTAGTATTATTATTGGAAAAAAAAACTTCAAATGAGTACACAAAGAGAGACACGTAGTCACCGGCCATTTATATCCACGTAGCAAGCCATATTGGGAAAAAAAAAATACTCAAATGTGTTTATAAATATGAATATCCCTTATTTTATATGTTAATTTTGTAAAGAAAAAATCAAATATAAAAATCCAACAAATATGCTTAGTTTCATGCAAGAGATAATAGATCTTGGAGATTATTTATGTAATTTTAATAAGTTAACATCAACATGTAGGGCTGACAATTAACCTGGACCTCAAATTTTAAAAAATTGTATTAATATCTTTAATTTTTACTGTGAATACTCTAAAATTTTATATTTATATCTTATAGTTATAATAAATACTTAATTTTTCATCAATGTTAGAATCTTGCATATCGATGTTTTGGTGTGATTTTAAATATTCAATTTTTAATTTGAATAAAATCTCAAAAAATATTAAGACGAATGTATAACATGGAAAAATAAATTAGGGATTATTTGTGGAATTTTGAGGAGAAGTAGACATCGACATGGAAAGAAAAACTAGGTAGGTAGCAAGATCGGTGAGTCTGTTTTTTTGTTATGCAACTGGCTTCCCATATCTTATCCCCTATATATATACTACCAATCTTGTCACCCAAAGACTACCTCGTTGAAAAGCCTATTTTATCATATATCATTGGGATTGGTGGGGTGGCCACACTATTCTATATTATCTATTTCTCAATGCTCTTGATTCACTCTTTTTCTGCCAATCTTTTCCTTCTTCATTACTCATTGCATTGCCAAATTCAGATGCTCTTGGCTCTACTATATTCAATTCCATTATTTTATGAGTACAGATGTTCTTCATTTTTAATGAATATCTCCATTATTATAATTCTGTTCTATTAATGTCACATACTTAAAAAATGTGTGTGTCTTTATATCATTTATATACCCAAAAACTAAGAATTCTGGTCTATTAATGTCGCATTCTTTAAAATTATGAGTACAAATACAATGTATCCCCCGAATTGCTCTCTACTTCTTCTCCCCCACATTTGGACAAATAAAAGACAAGAGGAAGCCAATTGTTGTTTGGATTAATGCATCTTGTGATTTTAGATGTTTGTGTACAAAGTGTCTAATGATTTTTAATTGATATATGTTGATGTTTGTGTTAGTTTTTATTTTTAATATATTAACAAACAAAAAAATTAGAGTGTCTCAACCCAACCATCTTTGTTATATTTTAGATTTTTTATTTATATTATAAGCATAGTATTTTGTCGTAATTTTTATCACCGTCAAAACGTAATAAATAAAATAATGAAAATTATTTTATTTGATTGAATTTTAAAATTTAATTAACTTATTTATATTAATAGTCATATTTTGGGAAGAAATAATACTTAAAAAAACAAAGATATCAATCCACTTCTGTCACATTGTATGGGGCCAACATTTTTTACAAGAGTATGGGCTCAACTTATTCTTCTTACATTTTGAAAAGAATATCCTATCAGTTATTATTTTTGTTTTCTTCTATACACAAGTAGAAAATTGGAGATAAGTAAAAAAAAAACAAAAATATTGGAGAGAAGCTTTTTCGTTTTTATATTAATGTCTTGATAAACTTTATATTTCACATTTTTTATATAGAAAATACACTTATTTTTTACACGTTTTTTGTTTGAGTTTAATTACTTATCAAAGAGAGATACGGGTGAGAGAAAGATGGGAGAGAAATAATAAGAAAGTACCTTTTGTATGAGGTACTTAATGATTTTGTTGGTACTGTAGAAATTGGAGAGAAGTTAGCATGTGCAGGATATGCTGTGTTCGGGATGGACTATGAAGGACATGGACGCTCTGCAGGTGTTCGTTGTTACATAACCAAATTTGACAACATTGTTAGCGACTGTTTCAACTTTTATAAGTCAATTTGCGGTAACGATACAACAATTTCTTTTTCCTCCTCCCTTCATATTCAACAATATCATCAGTGTTGAAAATTCAAACATTTGCGTATTTCAGACCTCCAACAGTACAAAGGAAAGCCCAAGTTCTTGTATGGAGAGTCAATGGGGGGAGCAGTGTCCCTACTGTTACATCGTAAGGATCCTTCATTTTGGGACGGTGCTGTTTTTATAGCACCAATGTGTAAGGTAAGAAACCTTACCTTTATCATAGCCCTGTTCAGTATAGCATGATTTATTTGTTGTTGGCTCAAACAAAGTGTGACATGGTTCTTTGCAACTATATGGTAGATATCAGAGAAGGTGATGCCTCATCCTGTTGTTGTTAGCGTATTAACTGGATTGGAAGAAATTATTCCTAAGTGGAAAATAGTTCCTTCAAAGGATGTCATCAATTCAGCCTTCAAAGATCATGCTAAACGGGAAACGGTGAGGTTTAATGTACTTCATTTCTTCTATATTAACAAATTTCGTTATCATCATATTAATGATTTTGTTCTGCTTGATTTCTTTGGATAGACAAATGTTAGCAATATTTTCTTCTTCACTAGGGCTTGAATTTCGATCCTTTAACTTTTTCAACTCCTTTAACCTTTAACTCAAACCAATTGAGTTATCCGACGCTTTTTGTTCTGCTGGTTAATTATGTTTTTTTTATGATGATGATTGCAGATAAGGAAAAACAAGTTGATATATCAGGACAAGCCAAGGTTAAAAACAGCATTGGAAATGCTGAGAACTAGTTTGAGTCTTGAAAGCTGCTTACACCAAGTGACACTACCGTTTCTAGTGTTACATGGAGAGAATGATACAGTGACAGACCCAGAAGTCAGCAAGGCATTATATGATAGAGCTAGTAGTGTAGACAAGACCATGAAATTGTACCCTGGAATGTGGCATGGCTTAACATCTGGAGAGCCTGATGAAAATATTGAACTTGTGTTTGGAGACATCATAAGTTGGTTGGACAAGAGAGCTTCTAGCAAAGCACGTTTGGAGTCTTTTCTACCAGTTCAAACTTACAACCACAGTGATAATCTTCATGAATTTCAAGGACGCCGCTCATCGCTGTAGAATTATAAAACCCACAATGGTGGGCGCTCTGAACTATGGTCATCGTTGTGTTGTTATGCATACAAAGTATTGCATTATACGGGGGCCAACTTCATTATTACCTTGGTACATAATATAATGGGTCCAAAATGTTTCAGAAACTAAAGCAAAGTATTTAAGACTTCAAAATCAAATGTTTCACTAAACTTAACATCGTAGTAAATCTTTGAGTGGGTAATGTATGTAAAACGGAGAACCATACGAGATTTCGACCCCGATTATTGACAGATAATATAAGACAAGAATATTAGACATAAGGTCAATCCCCTCTGCTGAAACATAGAGATGATTCAACCATTGACTCAAATTTGTATTGTCAGACAACTAATTGAAAAAATGACTATGTTCCTTCGTGAAGAAAATCATGAATAAAAAATATGTTATCATGTTATAATTAATCTCAGTGATTAGTTTAATCATATGCATAAAATGAGAACTTAATCTAAGTAAATTCAGAAGAATAATTTGGACCATGTTCAGAAAGGTAGAGGTAGCAAACTGTAAAAACCAGAGATCAAATTGCAAACAGTAGGTTGTGATTTGTGAAGTTGGAGCCAAATAAAATAAGGTAAAATGTAGAAATAACTATAACTGTAGTCACTTGTACATACCAATTACATCCAAAAAAAATACTAGTATAGAAATAGAATATATATAGATGGCAGGAAATTGATAAAATGAAATCATGGCTGGCTATCAATCAATCTTGAACGAAGATACATAACCCTCCCTCATAAGAAGATTGACTGAAAAGAAACAACAAAAAGGACACTTAAGAATAGCTCATATGCTGCTGTGACTAATGGGAAAAAACCTAAACTGTTGTTATCCTCGTACTACATCTTTTCCCTTTCTCACTCTAAGGTACACATAACAACATAAACATTTAACCCCATCAAGAATTATTAGGCCACAGTTCCACCTTCCTTATGGTCACCAAAAATGCGTTGCCGGAAGTCAGAAACCATTAGTGGGAGGCCCTTGTGCAGGTCTACCTTGGGTTCCCAGCCAAGCTGCTCCTTAGCCTTAGTTATGTCAGGCTTTCTCTTGTGTGGGTCATCCTCTGTGTTGGGCCTGTACTCTATTTTGGCATCTGGATCGATTGTTTCTTGGACCACCTACACCAAACGTACATATATTTATACATTTCAATAAAGGTTTATCAGATGTGAGACTGAAGTTACAGAGTCCACCGACAAAAAAAAATAAACAACTCTTTCCAAATCTAACCTTCTTCATTCTCATTCACATTATTATAAAATGAATAATAAAAAAATATAATTGAACGTAACAATGAGGCAAAAGAATTGGAACAACTAAGAGTGAATTAGACAAAATTATGATAACAACGTATTTTGTCAAAGCTTCAATCTCACCGTCAATCCATCGTATACTAACTCTAGGTTTAAGGGAACTGAGAATAGAAATGAAAAACTAGTTTTCCATGCCAAATATGAATAAAACTCCAATTAACTTAGTTGGATGAACATGGCTTTTGGATTTATTAGTGCAATGAAAATGATTAGAAGCGATTTTGTTTTCCATCTTAATAATCTTTACCTTGGCAAGTTCAAGCATGGTGAATTCACCAGGATTTCCAAGGTTGAAAGGTCCCACATGTTCCCCTTCCATAAGGCGCATTAGACCCTCCACCTATGCGAACAAAAAAAATCACATTAATGAGCAAACAGCAGCATCATGAGAAAGACTCCAAAGGCATATCAGCAATCAAAATCAAAATCAAAATACATCTGATTTAGACCATAATGAAATCAATATTCACAATGATATTTAATAATTCACAGGACACGTGTTATTTATCAACATCAACATCGTGCTTCCATCTTATACACGAGGCTCAGTTGATTTATTCTAACGACATATTTCAGTTGTCGTCAGAGATGAGCTTTTACAACTTTTTAATTAATTCTACAAACTACCATTATAATTTAGAGCTGACCCACACGGGCCTTTAAACAAGCTGCCAGTCACGTGCAAATGCTTCTTCAGACAAATGTGCCAATGAGCAATGGACACATTTAGATACTAGCACAACCTTCATTAGTTACTACTTACCCCAGAAAGAAAAGACCATTAGCAGAAAACAAGGAATTGTTTCATTTAAAATGTGAAGTATGCACATGCGGAGAAATTGTTTTAAAGCTTCAATATTACAAACAAAGCTACAACTAGTACTCCTAATTTCAATATTGGGAAAAAGTTACTACAGATTAAAGAAGAAGAAAAAAAACATTTTCAACACGAATAAAGAATAGTTAATTAGATTTCACACTAAGAAACAAAGTCCATGGCAGCTGAGATGCGCATAGTGATTAGAAAAAGTAAAAGTGCTTACCAAGTCAGAGACATACTGGAAACTCCTTGTCTGCTTCCCATCCCCATAAACTGTCAAAGGCTCCTTCCTCAGTGCCTGCATGAAAGCCACCAATTAGAAACAACAATCAATACAGATAAATAAATATATAATTATTATATTATTAAACAAATTAAAGAAAAGAAATGACCAATAACCTGAGCAACGAAGTTACTAACGACACGGCCATCATCTAAGCACATTCGGGGACCGTAAGTGTTAAAGATTCTAGCAATTCTAACCTGCAAAATATACATATTTCATAATGTTAAATCGATAAGCCCAACTGAACAATTGAATCGAATCAATCATGAAATAATAGGAGAGTGAAAATGACCTCCACACCGGCCCCGCGGTGGTAATCCATAGTCAATGTCTCAGCTGTACGCTTTCCCTCATCGTAGCAACTTCGGACACCTGTCTCACATCACAAAACTATTTATTATTAATATTATAATAACACTAAATACATAGATACAAGGACAAACACTTTTGAGTTTTCTTCCCTCTTTCCCAATTTTAACCTCTTATCACTGTTATCAGTACAATACAATAAATTAAGCGCTAAGCATTGCAGTGGCAAGTCACGGTCTTTTGGATCAAATTGACCCTCCCTCCCGTACATCCTTATTTAATCACAAACCCCATTTTTACCACACAATCATGGTGTTGCCACCAACAGTACCACTACCACCAACCATTCATATTTAACCCTACTTTCACCTTTTTTTTTTACGGCGCGCACAAAAGTGATTTTAACGTGTGTTAAGTTAAATTGCTAGTAATGCAACGTGCAACATCAACACCGTTCAATTAGTGGACCCGCAAATCACGGTAAACTCGTCGACACCCTGAAATTCATAGAACGCGGTCCTCATTCCACGTGTCTTATATGGTTTAACAAACAAAAAAATCCTACATTAAAAAACTAGTTTTTGCCGTTTGAAAAAGAAAACACACAGAACATGCAGGGTTCCGAATTGAGTGCTTGTTTGTGCTGTGCCCCCAGAAACATAATTCCAATTCAAATCCACATCCAAACAAATCCAGCTATTTTCAATCAAATTAAAAAAAATAAAAATAAAAAATCACCGGAAAAAACTAGTAGATGCAGAAGAAGAAGAAGAGATGCTTTGTTACTAACCAATGGGATTAACGTTTCCCCAGTAAGTCTCCTTCTGAGGATGCTGTAGAGGATCACCATAAACTTCACTAGTACTTGTTAGCAAGAACCTAGCTCCAACTCTCTTAGCCAAACCAAGCATGTTCAATGTACCCACCACATTAGTCTTGTAAACATTCAATTAAGGAATAATAACATTGAATTTGAATTTTCAAATGCACAAACAAAATATTAATAATGAAATAAATAAATAAATAAATAAATAAAAAGGATATAATAGTCTTGACAGGGTTGAACTTGTAATGAACCGGAGAAGCAGGACAAGCTAAGTGATAGATCTGATCAACTTCAAGTAAAAGTGGCTCAACGACGTCGTGTCGTATAAGCTCAAATCGAGGGTTACCGAAATGATGCATAACATTCTCTTTTCGACCAGTGAAGAAATTATCAACAACAATGACACTATCACCTCTAGCAATCAACCGATCCACAAGGTGGGACCCAACGAAACCGGCTCCACCGGTCACCACGATCCGAAGTCCCTTTCTCTTAATCCCCAGCGGTATCTTCCCGAACGAATGCACCGCCGCGGCGCGTTGATGGTACGGCGTATTCTTCGATTCATGCTCGAAGTACGAGATCGGAAGCGCGTCGTAATGAACGGTGGAGAAGGAAGAAGAGGAAGAGTTTGAAGATGAATTAGGTACCAGTGTGAAGAATAGCGTTGCTATGACGATTCCGATTAATACGAAAACGATTCGCTGTTCACGAAGCATGTAACGAATCGGACGAATTACCGAGAGCCATGGTTTGTTTGGCTTCGGTGAGTATTCGTCGTTCACTTGTTGAGTTTCGTGTCCTCTGAAAATCAATTCTGAACTCATTTTGTTTAGATTTTTCTTCTTCCTATCTGAGCCAGAAAGAAGAATGAGATAGTTCGTTTTGATTGTGAGGTTAAGAGAACAACAGAAAATTGAAATGAATGGAGAAATGGAGTAAGTTCCGAGTTGGGAAATCGCCGGAACTCAGTCGCCGGCACGGTGGCGATGAGATGCGATGTGGTTTTTTTAAGTGAGAATGCGATTATGAGTTTTTTGGTATTTAAAGTGAGAGACTGAAAAGAGCGTGTACCAAAACGTAAGGGGAAAGGTGGTTTGCGTGGAATGACGTTATTACCCTCGCATGACTTTCAAAGGTGAATGGTTGTCATTGGGTGCAAGGTCAATGTGGTGGGTGAGATCGAGATTTGGGATTTTTTTACAACTTTTTAAAAAGTGAGTAATTAACTTTGGTTTGAGAATAAATGGAAATTTTTTTATTTTATATATAAAAAAAAGGTAAATACTAGTGACTATATTTGTTGAGAAATTAAAAATAAATTTATATTTATATTTTAACCCTTTAAAAATTTAAAATTATTTATTCTATACAAATTTTATTTTATTTCCTTAACAAGAGTCGAATAAAAAAAAAGTTACAATTTTTAAAATGTATTTGTTATTTAAATTATTTGTATATTTTTATTTAAAATATTTATCTTTTAATATTATAATTGATATTTAATATTTTATGATTTTCAATAAAAGTATATACATATATAAATAATTAAAAAATTAAAATAGTTAATAAGTAGATTGATTTTGATAAATAAGACAAGAGGTAGAAATATGTGTAGAATAGGAAAATAGGGGTATTTACATTTAAAGATGTTTATAACAGGAGATGGTCAGTTTTGAATATTTGAAGATTTCTACTTTAAGAGATACCAAGCTTTGACTACCTATTTCAATTTGTCATTTTAAAACACAGATGCTTTTTTTTTTAAGCAATAAAACAATGCTACTGCTCTTAATTGCAATAAATTTAATTCCATTAAAAATATCAATTGCAATTGGTCAAATGTTTCGTATCATATCAATAAATTTTAAAAATCTAAAATAAAATAAAATTTAAAAATATAAGAATATATGATATCATAAGATTAAATTAAATGGAATAAACTAAGCACAATAAATATAAATTTACATAAATAAAATAATTATATAAAGTTATTACATAAAAATAATCGTATTATGTGATAATCATGAAATACATTTATTTATATTAAGATTACTGCAACAATAATTTTAAAGAGTATGTGAAAAAAGCTATAATATTAGTAAGATTATATATGCATTGTATTTTAAGTTTAAATTTAAGATAAAATAATAAATTATCTATAAGTTTAGAATTCATATATTAACTCCTTCAATAAAATTACATTTAATATGCTTATCATCGAGAATAACTAGAAAACTCAAAAAATTATCTCTTAGTTGATGAAATATTAATTTGCATATTGGTTTAAATGTATGCTAAGTGACTGTTATTAGGATATTTTATACATGTATTGTAGATTGATTAATAATATTTTCTATGTAATATTAAATACACATATTTTTTTAACTTACATTTTATATTAACGGATGAAGCGGTTCATATGAACGTCAAGAGTAAAAACAGTTTTCTGGAATCAGCATTTTAAAAACAAAGTACCCAAGTAATGTCTCAATCCACATAAGGTTTTTTAAATAAAAAAATTTGGATTGGTTGTGCGCTTTAAACAAAATATGATACATTTCAACTTGTGTCTCAAGTACAATGTAAAATATCTATTTTGCATAGATACAATTTCAATAATTTTTTATCTTTAATTTTGAAGGTGTCTTCTCAAAACCTAGCTGCATTCTATTTCTTTCTCTCCTTTGCTTCGTTTTTTTTACGGGGTGATCTAGGCCCATTTTTTTATTTAAAGTTATTTCTCTAAATCATTTTTATTTAAATAAATAATTTTCGTTCGTATTTAATTTTTGTGTGGTTTTATTGTTTTTGTGCAATGCGGATGCGGTGTTTTGTTTTTCCATTTTGTTGTAGTATTTTTTTAATTTAAATTGTCACATTGATTAAGTGCAAATTCAATAAATGATTTTTGCATTATCAATATTGCAACTCCAAGTTATGGGTATTTCGGATACCTCAATTTTTTTTTTTTATAGTTTTTGTCATATTTGTAGATAATTTGTCATATTTGTAGATATTTTGTCATTTTATGTTATTAACTTGAATGTTGTGAGTTTGTTCGCAAATTCGTCTTTTTTTATTTTAACGAATTTAAATTGTAATATTATCAAACGATATAAATTCTATCAATCTAAATAAATAAATATAATTTTTTTAGTTAAAAAAAAAACTTTGAAGGTCAAAACTTCCTTAAGATTGAAATTTTCTTTGGATAGATGTTTTAGTCAAAGTCTATTGTTCAAATTTTAAATATCTGTTTCGTAATTAATTATACAATTTAAAAGTTTAGAATTTTCCAATTTTTATTTTCCAAAATTATCATCAATGATATCTTTTATATTTTGATTGTACCAAAATATATTGTAACAGAATATAAAAAATAATTTGAATAGTTCTTAGTAATTGAAACAAAATATGAGAAGTTTTTTCTCAATTCATGATACAATGAAATTTGTGTCTTTTACAATTAATTTAGACAATTGAATTTTCATAAAATATTGAATAATAAATTATATGTTTAACTTTTGATAAACGTAATTTATATTCAAATCTTTGTAAATTTTTTTTAATTATGTATATCTATCAAAATATTAATTTATAGTACTTTTTGTGTTACCGTTATTTTTCCGTAAAATATTCAATCTTACGATAATATATTTTTGACATAATTGCTACTGCAGTCCCTTAACTTAATTTTAAGTAATACTTCGATCATTTATCTTTTTTTTTTCTCGATTTAGTATTTTATTTAATTTTAAATATCAATTTAGTCCTTTATATCTTAAAATGTCAATAATATTATTATTTTTTTACAAAAATTTAGAAAATTTATTAAAATCTTCAAACAAATTCCATAAAATTCAATACTAATTTTAAGAAAATTCATATATTCATCAAATGCATAACTCAAATATTCAAATAAATTCACATTTTCATCTCCAACGACATCAAATAAAATGAAAATATGAGTTTATTTGAAAATTTGAATTATTAATTTAATGAAATTTGGATTATATTGAAGATGATAATTAATTTTATGGGTTTTGTTTGAAAATTTTGGTAAAAAAATGATAATATTGCTTACATTTTAAGACATAAAAGATCAGATTATTACTTAAAATTAAATAAAAGACTAAATCGGAAGAAAATAAATAAATAAAAGATCAAAGTGTTACCTAAAATTAAATTAAAGAACAACGATGACAATTATGGCTAAATTTTTAGTTTATATAATACTAATAAATTTTCATTTATATATCAAAATATACTTTAATGAAAAATGTTTTATCTCGTTTTGATTTATTTTTTTCTTTTAGTTTATTTTATCACCAAAAATATTTATAATTACTAATGATATCATCCGCACCATTTCTTAGTAAAAACAAATATTTATAATTATTTTCAAGACATTTGTGTGTCTACACTAAATTTGGTGTAACTTTTTACTTTCAATTTTATCATTCTTTTAACTTATTTTGTTTAAAGTTTTACTCTTCAATACCAATCAAATGATAAAAAAAAAATTGTACCTTTGATTAGTTTTATCGATAAAATTAAACATACATATGCGTCAATATTCGTCTTCACACTAATACAAATAAAGAGAATATATAATTTTGATGTAGCATTTTTGTTTCAATTTTTCATTCATGTAAACCCTTTTATTTATATTTTTTGAGATATTTCTTTATTTAACTAAATCACTAGACTTTTAATATATAGATATATAGCTACCAAGTTTTGGCTTAACAACTTTTCTTTCAATTGTACTATTTGTTTGAATTATAATTTATTTAAAGTTAAAATTTATTACTAACTAAATAGTTAAACAATCGTGCAAAATTTCACAATTTTTGTTGTTTTTAGCGTCAAATAATTTTGTGGCTTGGAATAATTCGATTTCTTGTTAAAATTACTTTTAAAGATGCACATTTTTATGTCAATACCTCTTCTATTATGGTATCTTGGAGTAAATTTATTTGTTGGCTCTAGAAGCTTCTTGATAACAAAATTTCAACTAATGATAATTTTTGCAGGCGTGAGTTTGTAATGGCTTCGGTTTGTAGCTCTCAACCTCTCAACATCTGATTGATTCATTAATGTTGTTTGGATGGTGTTGTAAAATGGTTGAGCGTGTTGTTCATTTGGAGGAATCTCACTCTATGTTGGAGTTTTACAATCTTTAAAATTTTAGGGTTCAACCATTCCATTATTCAAGTTGATTGGTCTCCCCCTCCTTCTAATTGGATTAATTGTATACGCAGATAAATTAGTGAATCATGGAACCACGGCTTATACTTTGTTTTGCTTGATTATTTAATTCAATTCATTATGGAAAACTACTTTTGTAATAAATTTACTCCTTTACTCCTCCCAGTTATTGTTTTTGTCTGTAACACACATTTTTTTTCTTTCACTATGTTTTTATCGCATTGATTTTTTTAGATAAAATTTTTAATTAGACAATTGTTTATCATTTTCACCAATTGTATTATTGAATTTTTGGTATAATATCCCCAAAATATTTCATTTCTTACTTTTTGAAAATACAACATACTATATTAAATGATGTTTCAATTGTTGTAAAGTAACTTCACATTCATTCACACAAAAAATAACTTCACATTCACAATGAATAAGAAATTAAACTCGTGTAATTTATCGTGGGTGTCGTGTATCATAATCATTGTCGTTAGTGTTGCTTATCATCATTTAAAATATGATTTGTAGTTTTAGGTGTAGGTACTGCCTTAGATTTGTATATTATTCTTTCGTTTTTCTAAGGTCATGTTTCATGATTTCTGATTAGTTTTTCAATTCAGAAGAAGCATTGCGTGATCCATATTTTAGTCGCATTATTATTTCATATCATTATTTTAAATGTTAAATAATTTTTAGTTTTTATAAAATTTCAATATTTTATTTTTAATTTATATAAATTAAAAATATAATTTTTAGTTCTTACAAAATTATCATACATACAATTTTAGTTTCTGCCATTAAATTAACATATATTTTTAAATGAAATTTTTCAAACATATTTAGAACGATATAAAAAGTTTTTTCACAAAAAATTAGCTCAAAATTTAAATTCTAAATTTATATTTTAGTTATTTTATCTTTAGTTTTTTACATTTAAAAAATTTATATTTAATTCATTTCATGTTAAAAAGTTCTAAATTTTAGTAGAAAACTTTTTAAAACATTTTAAACATATATGTAAAAAATTATTTAAAAAATTTAAATTAAAAATTAATTAAATATGTTTTATTTCAAACAGACTAAAACTTGAATAATTTTCTAACGACTAAAAATTATATTTTATTTTACATAAATTAAAATTAAAAATTAAAATTTTATAAAAATTAAAAATATATTTAAATATAATTTTAATTGGACACACCCACTTTGAAACAAACCACTGAGCTACGGGTGTTTCACCTATTTCACATGTGAGTATGACAATATTGTAAATTTTAAAAAATATATGGAACTTACACACACGCCTTTTGTTTGTTTATGTAAACATTAATTTAGCTAAATCTTTCTCCATCTTAAGCACTTATCGTTTTCCATTCAATCACGATGTCATGATGTTGATAAGAAGATATATTTGTTAAAATAGACAGTAACTTAAGATGCAAAACACAAAATCGACTTTATGATTTGTCAAAGCTTTAGGAAACTAATTTAATTATAGCTTAACATTAAGAAAAGGGTTGGCGTAATACTTTCATATGCTTCTCAAGAAGGGAAAGGCGCAAACAATAAATTAAGTACAATAAACCATCTTGATTATAAAACACCTAACATCCACACTCTTGGACCAAAGATAGTGCAATTGTTGGTTGGCAATCATGTACTTATATGTAATTCCCCTTCAAATTATGTAATTATCGAAAGGCATTTACCCAAGTGGTACAAATTACAATCCCTTGTTAAAACTTTTTTTACTGTATTTGTTGTCAAATGAAAATTATTGAACTTGACGCAAGCACAATTGACCAAGATCCAAATGACTCAGGTCAAAATTATTTTATAGACGGTAATATTTTAAGTCAGAGACAATGATGGTTTAGTTCGTAAAGATATTGTAACAAGTTATATAATAGTTGCTTCGTTTCAAAATAATTAAATTCTTTGTAAAACAATTTGTCTTAAAATAATTTATATTTTTAATGTACTTTTTTTAATTATACTATTTAATTAATATTACTTACATTATTTTTAAAGCAAAATCTTTTATTATATATTTATGACATTGATGATGCACCAAAAATTAATATTTTCTCTTTCTTTCGTACATTTTTTCTTAATATATGGGAAATAATCAAATGATTTAATTATTTTGAGACAAATGGAAAATAACAAAAAAAAGTAACAATTTTTTTTTTTATATTCAAACATGACAGTCATAATATTTTTTGAAAAGTAATTAAATAGACAGTCATAATATTTTTTTAATTTATATAGATTGTCTGTGTAAAGAGTTTTTCCATTTACAGTAAATCATAATTATCCAATGTTTAAAAATGTTTAACTTGTATGGAAACCACTTATAAAGTAAAAATCACTAGTGATTGTGATGTGTTTGACTTATATGCAAATTAAACTCATATACATTTATATAATATTATTCTATATATAGTTCATGAATGTATGAATGTTGTTATTAATAGATTATGGATGTATCAAAATTATAAACACATCTCTAAGTATCTTTTTATTCGTAAGTTCATAGACTGAATTGACGAACATAAGCTACAATTAAAGACTAAATTAATTAATTAAAGATTCATTCACATACAAAAATAATTAACAAAATGTATATTTAGATATGTTTTTGTAATTTAGATAAATTGAAAGATGATTATTATTGTAAATAATAGTATAATTATTTATATAAAATAAACATAAATACAGCTGTGGTCCCAATATTTTCACTGATTAAGGATTTTAAGCCAACAATTTCTAAATCTAAAAATTTTACCCCCTAAGTTTTAAAGACCTAGAATTTCAATCAAAAAATGCTGCCTTTATTTTTAAAGACGTGGAATTTCTCCACCACTCATCTTTTTAGCTTAATTATGATGATGTGTCAATTTTATTAAGGAGTTGGAAAAATATTTGTTGACGTGGCAACATTTATTTAGAAAATTTATTCAAAAATATTAATATTTGAAATGTGATTTTAAGTCAAAATTATTTAAAATGAATGTGTTTCTGGTACATCAAAAAGTCTTACAATATTTAAAAATTGAAATTAATAGTAGTTTATAAACAACACTTCTACCCTTTTAATCTATCTATGCATGTTTTATTAAAGACATTTGTGAAGACTTACATGCAAGACTCAAAATGGACACTATTTTGAAAATGTAACTTGAGATCGAACATTTGTACCATCATTGAGAATTATTTTCTATGTTATTCAACCATTGTTCACTATTGACAATGGCTAGCTCTAGACATTCCACCGCTCCCAAAGGGATCACAAAAATTGTCATATGTCCTCCACCATAGAAGTGGAACAATGCGACTACTAAATCTAGTGGAGAAGTAATCCAAAATAATCAAGAAATGTCCTTTACTGTCTAGATTCGATCTCTACATATGACACCAATGATCTGAGGTGAACCTAAATAATATTTAGAGTTGTTTGGATGCAACGAAGTACGGTAATAGTCTCTTCAATGGAGGTGTTGTACATATAAATATTATAATGTTCAAATTAATATTTGAGTGAGTTGGATAAATACATTTCACTTATACAGTAACCTTTTTATAGTGAATATTTAAGGATAAAGAGGTGAAAATTTTGTTGAGGTCCATGAGTGATTCAGTTAGTGATTGGTTGATCACCCTTTGATCTTGAAGTAATGTCTAATTAGGGAAGGCAAAATATTCATGTGTTGGGGGTGCATTTTGGATTGCATGGATTAAGATGTGAGTCTATTGTTGAATTAAATATGGAAATATCATATTTAATTAGTATGTCATGTCAACTTTTGTATACAAATAAATAATTATATTTTTTTCATTATAATCAGACGAATCTAGTAAGAGCACTAGAGAATCCAAATCCACCGATCAACATATATAATATTTATTATTTATTAAAATAGTTAATTAGTTTAATTTTTTTATTTATATTTATTCATGATGATTTTAGTGCTTTGATTTCTAAATCAGAAAATTTTAGGGTTTATTTGATTGGGTTTTGCTGTTTAGTTTTTGAAAAATTTTAAAAATCAATTTTAAGAAACTGTTTTTTTAAGAAAAATGTTATAAAAAATCTGTTTGATAATTTGCTTTTTAAAAATTATTTTAGAAATGAAAAAAAAAATCTTGTTTGATAATTTATTTTGAAAATAAAAAATTTAAAAACGTATTTCATAAATATTTTTAAATTAAGTATAACTATAAGTGAATGTTTAACAAATTGGTGGTTTTTTTATATATTATTCTTTTTCAATTTCATTGCTAGTGAAATTGATGATTTTATTATATTATTTCTTTCATATTAATTTATATATCATTCTAGCAAAATATATTTGTCTCAAAATAATATGTTGTTTTACAATATCAATGAATCATTAATACTTTTTTCTCTTTTAAAAAAGTTAATATTTATTTTCTTATTATGTTTTATCTTTTTCAATTTTTTTTAAATTTATGTTTCTTATACCATTAATTGATGATACTTTTATAAAGTAGTTTATAATTTATCTTTTTCATATATTAACTATATTTTTTAATTTATGTGAAAGTGTCAAAATAACATATAATTTGGGATAAAAGAAGTAATATAATATAATGAGCAATGTTATTAAAATATAAAATTAAACATAAATACAAAAATGATATTTATATATTTAAAAAATTTAGCCCGTAATACTTACGCCGACCACATAAACCCATGTGTCTTTAAAGTTTGATGTGCTTTTTAGAAAAGCCATTGCACGGTTTAAAAAAAAAAAAACAAAGTTGCTAAATATTACTAATTTACCATTAATGAAAAGTGGGACTTTTTCGTGTACATGAATTCCCTTGCAAAACAATTATAGTCTTACAAGTTTTAATATTTTTAGTTTTTAAAAAGGTAAAAATAGTTTTTAAAAATTCCATCAAAAAGGTCTCCAAATTTTGAAAGTTTTAGAATTTTTCTTTTCCGCTAATTTTTTAGTTTAAATATGATATTGTGTCAACTTTATGAATAAGGTAGAAAAAGTTGTTGATGTGGCATCACTTCTTTGGATTATTTGTATAAATTGTTTCATTTATGTTATAAATAATAAGGTTAAGTACGCTTTGAGTTCTTATTTTATTCTTCAACATTATTTTATTTTTTTCCATGTTTTACAAGTTTTGGTTAGAAGTGGTGGATGAAAAATGTTACTTCAACTTTTTTCTTTTAATTTAATTGACTAACGTGAGTGGTATTTTTTGAGTTTTGAAAAAGGAGAAAAAAAATTTAACTTTTGTGTGTTTTTTTACAAGATATTGACACTCTTATATAGTGATGGAAAAAAACTCACATTTGTTTTGTATCAAACGTAAGACTTCAATAAAAATTTGAGAATTTTTATATAGGGATGAAAACTACTCCAGATATGAGAGTTTTTCACTGTGAAACTTTAACAATATTTAAATTCACACACTAACATATTATATGTTTCAATACATATATTTTACAACTTTCTGAATTAGAAGTGGTGGACCAAAAATGTTATTTCAACTTTTTTCTTTCAATTTAATTGATAAAATGTGAATCTAGAAAATAGTATCAAACTGAATTGTGAAAAAAATCTTGAAACTTATAAAATAGATAGATTCAATGCTATACTTAAAAATAAAAGACTAAAAAATGCATTTAAACATAGATAATACAATATATACAAATAAAATTTGCTAACTTACACCCACCTACTTTTTAAAAGGAGAACATTAAAAAGTTATAATTAAAAAATGATTAAATACACATAAAAATGTTTGTTGTTAAAATACTTCTAAAAAACACAAGTGGATTCACGTTAGCAACTCCCACTCACGTTTGTTTCTTTAGGAGTATGTTAGCAAATTATAATTACAATTAAAAAATTAATTTAGATACATCAATTTTTAAATTACTATTTTTATTTATATTTTATTTCAAATGGTATACTCTACGGTGCATAATCGCTAAAATATTTCTTCATGTAAATGTATTATAGCATTTCCCATTTATTAATGAATGAACTACACCATTTATTAACCTTTTAACAAATTGAATACAATTAATGTATGTAAAATAAAATGTCTGCATTTGATTTTTCATCAATACCCATAAGACACTTATTGTAACAATATTTTGAAACAAGTAGTGTTTTAATAATTTGATCTGCCCAGAATAGTAATACTGTACCCCTAGCACGTCGTCTGGTAGTTGTTTGAATCGGAAGCAACGTGGACTAGTCAAAATACACTGGGCCATAACTACAACGAATCTCAACCCGCACATCTTTTAAGATTTTACATGCATATTAAAATATTAAAAAATAAGATAAATTAAAATAATAATTAATTTATTAAGTTATTTTTATAAATTATTGATGAGTTTTATACTAACATAAATATAAATATAAATTAAAATCAATTAATTATTGATAAATTTTACACTATCACAAATACAAATTAAAATTAATGCTTTTAAAAATAATATACATGGTAATAATTAAAGTGTACTACTATGTTTATTGACAAAAATAATTAAAGTTAATTTAAAAATTAAAAAATAAAATTTATTTTAAAATAATTTTTTTAATTAAAGTAAAGCTCATTTTGAAATGGAGATAAAATTATTTTTCACAAATTTTAAAAACAATTTTAATTAATGAGTAAATTTTAAATATGTATATTTTCATTTATTGATGCTACTCATTTATTTATTTATTAATATTAGCATAAAATAATTTAGGCTAAATAGCATCCGTGGTCCCTTAACTTAATTTCAGTTAACGTTTTAGTCATTTATCTTTTTTTT
>JBBPBO010000001.1:10943472-11101577 GCA_037974295.1 Cicer cuneatum | reverse complement strand
ATGAAATTTTTGTATAGGTTTATTTGAAGATTTGAGTTACGAATTTGATGAAATTTGTATTATATTAAAGAATATAATTAATTTTATGGGTTTTGGTTGAAAATTTTGATGAGTTTTTTGAATTTTTGTAAAAAAAAAAAAGATAATATTGTTGACATTTTAAAACATAAAGGATCAAATTGTTACTTAAAATTAAAATAAAGGACCAAATCGAAAAGAAAAAAGATAAATGACTAAAACGTTAACTAAAATTAAGTTAAGCGACCACGGATGCTATTTAGCCAATAATTTATGAGATAAAATTGATCAAAAAATAGTTAAAACAGTTTTGAAGTTTAAAAATGACAAATAATTAAAAGCATTTTTTTTCTAAAAATAATTTAATTATAAATGAACCAAGAAAAGATTATATTAAAAAATTAACTAAGATTGAAATCAAGTGGTTGAAAAATCCGGTGAATGACAAAATGTTCTGAAAAACACAAGTTTGAATTCTAGTTAAAATAATCATCTATAAAATTTTAGCTATCCTTTGACCAAACTCTTGATTCTTAGAGCTATTTCCTTCTAAGAGTTAGCTCACCTAAGAGTTAAAAGACAAAAAATGACTAAACCATTAAGAGTCTCTCTAAAATTGTGAGTGTGAACAAAATGCTCCCAAAATTTTATGAAATGATTAATGTCTCTAAAATTGAAAAACATCTATTACTAAAATTTTTATTTCGAAGATCGTCGATGAAGTTGATATCTCCATCAAATATCTCTTTTAGCGAGATGTTTAAGTAACATGTTGAGACACCACATATGCACGAAGCAATTTGATATTTTATGTCAAGGGAGCTAAACGACCGAATTGAAAAAGAAATTTGGTTGCAATGTTGTAAAAACTCAATAGTTATATTATGTCCTCTTCATTTTAATTATCTAAATTATCTTTCATTACTAACAAATTAGGCTATCTAAACTATATAAAATTAAATTAAATGATGAGTTTTTTTTTTGTTTGAAGACAAGAGATAAATACTATCAGAAACTCATACACAATTGTGAGGTCTTATAATCAAACCGAAAACATGATTTTCAACCTAACAATATCGACATTTATCAATTGAATTATGAGTTAAAGATAAATGATGAATATTTTAGAGATGCTATCATTAGATAGAAAGAAGTTGTTAAATTTGCTTATGTTTTATTCTAAAAACTAGTTAATTTTGTTTATATACATATAACCATGGTATTAATTTTCATACAAGGACTTATTTACCACATTCAGAATTTTGTCTACACATTAAATACATGTTTACATCAACATACTGTTCTCTGTCAAGAGAGTTGGCTGAATATTAACTAAAAGGAAGTACCAAATTTGAACTAAAAAATCAAAACGTGGGATCTAAGAAGCAATGATAGGAGACATTGAGTTATCCATAATGTTTGTGGGTATTGACTAATTAGAAAAGATGACGAGAGAATTGCTTATTTTATAAATTATGTGCCACTAAAATGATTACAAGCCCCAAGATTAAAGAGCCATTTGTACATGATACTTTACGATGTTTGATGCTAAACTCTGAGCAGATCAAAGGAAAATATTTTAAGGCATAACCAAGGTTTTATTCAAAGTAGATTGTTGTGTTGTAAGAATGAAATTATGACAACAATGTAATCATTTTTCTGCATATCTCTTTACTGGTTTTGGTCAGCAGCACCTACACTTGCATGACAACATTAGATTGTTACTAATGGAGATTATTTTACAATATGGTTAAACAATTAACATGATTTATCCTAAACCCTCGTTATATTTTTAATACACCTTTAGAAAATGTCCAAATTGCATAATAGCCACTTGCAAATTAATGTATATGATACAACCATTCATTACGATGTCACTTGTTGCTTGATACAAAATTACTAAAATTATGTGTCATGTTGTAAGTACAGTTAGATGGTAGTTGT
The DNA here is from genome assembly GCA_037974295.1 of Cicer cuneatum. Classification (NCBI taxonomy): domain Eukaryota; kingdom Viridiplantae; phylum Streptophyta; class Magnoliopsida; order Fabales; family Fabaceae; genus Cicer; species Cicer cuneatum. Next base: position 11,099,615 of record JBBPBO010000001.1, on the reverse strand, counting down.
GATAACATTGGTGTGCAAGGGTCTGAGTGATTTCTTACTTCTACACACTTAAGGCGTGTGAATCTAGCTATTAAACACCAAATTTTTGGTTACCCAAATTGGAGAATAGATTGATACAAACAGAGAGCTTGGACAAAATCCCTTCACAAAATGGGTGAGAATATTTTGCAATGTGTGCTACTGCTACAAGAATATGGTATCTTCATTTCTCTTCTCTGCTAGTTTGAGAGTGAAAGCAAAAATTTGTGGGCTGGAAAATTTAAGGAAGGGGAGTAGTGGAAGAGGCCAATAGGAGAGGAGAAGAGAGAAAGAAGAAAGAGGAGACGGCCAGTCATGAAAAGGAGGGGAAGAATAGAAACAAGTATCAATTTAGTATGTGAATTTGATCATGTGACATGGAGGCTCGCATGAATGCCAATCAAACACTTAACACTTGACGGTATGATCATTACGCTTCAACCTAGTTATTCTATTCTACCTCTTAGAAAGAAAAACACTTAAATAAAAATACACTTATAGCATGGTCATATATTTATACAAAATTTCTTCACGAAATCGTTTGATTTATGGACAATATCATTGTGGTAAAGACCTTAGTGCCACAGGAATCATTACCGCAAAGCATCAATCCGTAATATCAGTACCAGTTCTACAATCCCATTGGCTAATGATGCACATAAGTATGAGGATATTAGGCTATGCAGCTATTTTAGTTGTTACGTTTCAAGAAGTCATCCAAATTCTTGCTTTTACCAAGAATATGGATTCTTTCAATAAATCTTGAAATAAAATATATGACTCTGAATGAAAGAAGTTTTCTCTTTTCAACAATAGATATTCTTTCAGGAGGGCTAACGAGGCATGGGGGTGGTATTGGAATTGGGATCGAAAGGAAACTTGGACTATATTCGCGATTTATTTACATACTCGAAAAAATAAAGAGAATTGGATTTGATGCCTCCAATAAAAAATTTTGAGTGTGAATTTATTTGATTGTCCTCAATATTCAGTAAAAAAAAAATCCGGAAAAGTAAGCAATTTTTCAAAATTTCTTTTTACAAGAATTGAAATTTCCAGAAGTACAAACCGAAAATTTGAAATTTCTAGTATTGAAAATCAACTGGAAATCTGAAATTTTCAGAAATTATAACTACTAGAAATTTGACAAAATAAAATTTCCAGTAGTTAGGATTTTTATAAAAAAATTAACGTACCGGAAATTTGGTTGAGGGGTAGATTTTAGAGTAAATTTTTTTTTAATGTGGTTGAAAATGAAATTCAATTAGCAATTGTGGATTTTCATTATTTTGAGGAAATATAAGTCTAAGTGGGGATATCAAATCCAATTCTCAAAAATAAAAAATGGGAAAGTGTAAATTCTTGGAAAGTGGCCTCTATAGAATTTCTTATAATTTGGATATGTTATTTGGGGATCAATCTTTTAGGAACAGGACTACATAGTTATGGTTGATTTAAATAAGTAAAGAACCTCATAAATTTAAATATGAAAAGCATAAAAATATATATTTTTCATAAATCGTGGAAAAACCTTTCAATCAAGTAAAGTAATGATTCAAAGGGTTCTCACAGACAATTAAACATATTCGATTATAATTCCAATTTTTTTAAAGTAAATCTAACGGAAACATCTTTTTTTCTATTGTACAACGGTATTTTTTTTTTTTCTTTTTTTTTGGGTTATTGGTTTTATTCATTTATTCACGAAAACAATATATCAAAAATTAAATAGAATAACTTCAACCTTGTCAACCGAAAATGAGAAAATAAAATCCAAATAAATACCAATACCTATTACAGGTACAAGGATAGAAATCGAAATAAATAATTCTCTCGGCCCATAATAAAAAAAAAGAGTTTGGTGTATTAAAAAACATGGATCCATAGAACATTTACCGTAAGATAGATAATAAATAAATGATAATTAATATCATTCCAATCGCTCTTACAAAAGTAATTAGTATTTTCATCGTGAAAACATATTTTTGACTAGTAATTATTCCAAAAAAAACTTTCAATTCTGCAACAAAACCGCTGATGCCCGACAATGCAAGAGAAGCCATGGATAAGATAATGAAAATCGGAAATATTTTTTGCATTAGTTCCTGCCAAGAAAAAAAGCTCGGTATTAATTCGAACCAACCCATACGCTCCCATTCTTAATAAGATTCCAAGCATATAAATGTTGTAATGTGTCTCTTCGTGGGTATTTGATAACCATGTATGCAAGGGTATAATTGGCGATTTTACAACAAAAGCAATAAGAAATCTCATATAGAATATTATTTCTAGCACCACAGGAGATACGATTGAAAATTCTTGGACTATTTATTAATTATGATAAAGTAGGGTCCTGAGTTTATAAAAAAAAGAGCTCAAGAGATGAAATTGAACAATATGTTAAAACATTATAAATATATTTTTATTGGATAAATCAAAGTATCTTTGCGCGACTACAAAAATACTGAGAAAGGTTGATCTCTTTCAACATATATATTTTTTTATAAGCACTGAGTAGAGATTGAACCTCTAACATCTAAGCTTCTAAGGATCAGTGATTTCTAAAGCTGTAGTAGAAAGTTTGTTGACTAGAGCTAGAGCATTACTGGTTTTAAAATAGACTTTGAGAACCTTATTTTGCAGCAATTGAATTTTCCTATCTTTTTCCCCTTGAAACCCATCAAGGCAAGTATCTTCATCTGTGAGGGCTGCACTAATCCATGTATTAAGGTCCCCCATTTGGGTACCAAATGTGCTTCTGCTAAGCTTTCTGAGCACACCTAGTGAGCTATGAAGCCCATCAAGTGCATCTGCAAATAACTCAACACAATCTAATAGTGCAAGTTTATCTCTTCCTCTTAAACGCCCGTGCCTATTCAAGTTTGCCAGATATGTTTGAACATTCTCAACCTCAGTGATTGTCACCGACACTCCTGCCCGTGCCCACTTGCTAGGGCTTCTTCCAGCACTGTTAGAGAATGGTGCTAGAGAGCGCATGCAAAGGTCTTGATACCTAGTTACTTTGCAAGCTTCTTTGACATTATCTTTCCCTTCTGCAAATATCAATTGGCTAGCATTTGCAAGGAGTGAAAGAAAAATAAATGCAAGCAATAAGGTAAGGTGTGATATTCTTTTGATCATTTTGGAGAAAGAACAAAGGAGGAATTGAACTTGAAGCAAGATGAAACAAAGTAGTTATGCTGCTAGTTTGGTAATTAGCAGTGCAAAAATATAATTGAAAAGTTAGGAATGACCTTGTAGAGTTTTTATAGGGAATTAGAGAACTGTATGACTAGTTATGAAAAAGGTAGGCACCTTCAAAGCATACTGTTATTGTTGGATTTGGATCCCCTAAAGTTAAAAATCCCTACACTTCCTACATTTAAGAAAAAGTTTAGGGTTTTTTGTCTTAACCACATACTACAAAGCCACATACCCATCCAATATTTTCTCTCTCTCGACAAAGTTAGGCCTAAATTCAGGAAAATATAGGAAACTTAAATGTGGAGAATCCAAATTCATTATTGTTATGTCTCACTTTACTGCACCTTTTATGGGGTAGGTAATAGCAGAGGCAAGAGACCGGTGACTTCAACTAAAAAAGATATATGGTCATATGGATGGTGATCTGAAATCGATGGGAAAAGTGAGTAACATGTGATTGGAAGGAGAGTTTTCTCTTTAATCTTTGATAAGAACAAGATGCTTCATTTGAATAGTAATAGTATTGTGAGTGTTTATGCACAGCTCATTAGCATGAAAGATAATTTAATATTGCAATAATCAATTTCACCATTCTGGTAGCAAAAATCCCAAGTTGTGTTGATGCACATTAAAAGACCACACAAGTAAACAGTGCAATAAAAAGGGTTAGTTACAAAACTTTTCGTTCTATTTGTTAGTTTGATGACAATTGCACAACAGAAATATTTTTTATAGAATATTGATTTGAGTTACCAAAATAATGTTTTTGCTTTGTTTGCTATTTGATAATCAACGCACAATACAAATAGCGCCGAAAATAAAACATGCGTTTGCATGGGTGGAAGAGGATAAGTGTTATTTAGTCCAAAGAATTATTAGAAAAATACATAAAAATAAGATTTTTGACCAATCAAACTTTGTTAATTATACATGAGGACACATGAAATTTTTGTGTTTCTTGGAGAAGACCAATAGGTCTTGCTGATCGTTCTCTAATGGTATCGATAAACCATGGCTAAATTTATGATTAATTTTTATTAGTGATGTAAGAAGTTATCTCCCAAGTTTTTTAGCAACATATTTAAACTATTTATCATTTGTTTTCCTTCATCCCATAATACCAATTTTCATAATGAAATATGAAACTATAATTCTTGAGTTGTACGAAATAAAAGCCATGAATTATTTGAGTAACTGTTGCTACCCAAAAAACTTATTTGAATAACTGTAATTTTATTAGTTCCTGCACGTAAGTAACTTACAGCTAACAAGGAAACGTCACATTGCCGCCAATTGTATTTAACTAGTAAGCAACGGAATCTAGCCTTTGATCAAACTAGCACATAAATATATGCAAGTGGCGAGCATTAGACTCTATCATAGGACATTAATATATGCAAGTGGTAACAAGGTTTGATTAATTAACTAACGACATTAAAATAGTGAATATTCGGTTCATCAATAGTGAGCAACATTGCTTGCTACCAACTATGTCCTAATCTGCATATCAACCCTGTTCGGCATGATCTTTTTCTGACTCAATCTGACAAGACCAGCTTACCCATTGCTTCACAACACTTCGCACTATTTTGTACAAGTGATAAACTATGAAAAACTACAGCGTTCAGGTTGAGTGGGCACCGAGTTCATCCTATGTTTATTCTTCACAGTAATAAAGAGCTGTCATGAAAAACTTACAGCAGAATAATCATGGATTACAAACTCTTCACTAACTGCAATAAAAAACATTTTCTCTTTTATGCAAATTGTCGGCAACCTTGTAACCAAGCATCAAATGGTTATTCAGTAGTCAGGTTATGGTATGTGTAGTTTGCAGAGCTTGGGCATATATGACCGTTCCCCTTCTTGCAGTTCCCCTCATAAGAGTGCAGGTTGTTGGTTCACAAACAAAACTGGGAACTCTGTTTACGACCTAAGCTGCTTTTTTTTTAAAACAATAGCGAAACTTACTTTGATTCATTAATAATAAAGGTTCAAACTTCAAAGCAATAAAGAGGTGGACTTTCATGCAAGAGTATGACCAACCACATTTGTTTATCTATGAATAAACTCCACTTCATAGTTTGGTGATAACAACCGTAACTTCTTACACTGATGAACAATGGCACCATACTCTATTTCTCCTATATCTTATCATGTTATGACCTAAGCAACATCTATAATTAAATGGCAAAAGTATATTTCAAGAGCATATATAACTCCCAAAATTGAATACTGGTGCTTTGCTTCTGAACCTGAACTCAGCTGTAGGCGCCACATATACCCCATTGATATCTATACATGGTTATCAGGTGCATTTTGAATTATATTATTTTCCAAAAAGTATCGGGGACTGGGTGCCAGGCAGGTCAACAGTTATATGTTTTATTTTCACGACCACGCCACAAAGCCTGAAGCCACCCCAGGGGAGGGGAAGTGTAGACAAACCCTTAAATTTGAAAGATTTAAATAATAAATATCACTACAGTTTTCACCCACTTGAGTTTTAGTACTTCTAGTGTTTTTTCTGTTAATGTTTTGAAAAATGTACAAGTGCCTAGATCTGCTCCCATTTAGTTTTGGCTCCTTGTAGTTAAGGTACTAATCCTCATATTTTAACCATTAGGGTTTAATCCTCATTAGTTGCTATTTTTTCACGACAAATCAGTCCTCAAGAAACTACAACAATGACAAACTATGTGTGTCTGTAAGTGCCCGGGGAGCAAAACCCAAATGAGTATAAAATATAGGGATTTCAGATGAAACAAACCAACACAGAGATGAGTTAGATCACTAATCATACAACACATAAAAGGTAGACTAAAACTACCACAAAAAGAAACCTAAGCCAAAAATTTCAAGCACACCCAAGCACTAGAAATAAGTACATTACTTATTGCTCCTAAACAAAAATAAACAATCTAGAGGAGAAAACATTTTGTTCTGACCTCTTCCGACCTCTTCCCTTCTGTCCCTATCCTGACTTTCCAATAATTTCTTCTGAAGGAATTTCAAGGGTTGCTCCCGCATGCTCTTTACCAGGCTTCACTACTGCAACAATAAATTTGCAAAATTGATAAAAAAAAAATATTTATAACTAGTTTGGATGAACTTTTCGCAAACACTTGTAAAAAAGAAAAAAAAAATATAGTGGAAGTGATTTTATAGTATTCTAATTAATACTTTCTCTTATGAATTGAAATCAAAATTTGCTCAATTTTTTCAGAAAATCTCTAGTTTAGCTTCTCCATAAACACTTACAACTTATAAAGAGCTTTTTTTGACTTACAACTAAGAGCTAGTTTTATAAACTTCTCAACAAGCACTTATGGAGAATGACATACTAAAAACCCTTGTAATAGTTATGTGGTTTTCAAAAACAACTTATTGTATATGTTAAGCTTCTGTATCTTATTTTTACAGAAACTCTCTCTAACTTCTCTATCAACACTTATAAGCCAATAGGGATTTTTTTTTGTAAGTGAATAACTAAAAACTCATTCAATTAAGGAGCTCGATAAGTTAGAAGCTAATCTAGACTAGCCAGATTGGATAAACTTCTCAGCAAATACTTATAGAAAATAAAATAAATGATTATAAACTTTAGCTTCTCATACAGGTTGAAACTAAGCTTCTCTATCCCAATTAAGCTCTTTCATTAACTTCTCCATAAACATCTAGAAGTTGATAAAGACTTTTATAAGTGAAGAACCATTAACTAATTTTAGTAGAGAAGGTCTGATAAACTAAAAGGTATTCCTTCTGTCTCATTAAAAGTGCCGTGTTTGAAATATATCTCTGCCTCAAATTATTTGTCACTTTAGAATACTAAGATAGACAACATTTATTAACTTTTTCCAATAATATCCTCATATTATTAAATAGTCAATCTAACTACTCTATACTACTACTTTCAACTACTCCAATTCATATGGGTATTTTAGTCTTCATATCTTATTTTACTTTAGAAATCAACACAAGTGTATATTTGCTAAAATGACACTTATTTTAGTCGAAAATTCTTATATTGAATAAAGTTCCTTACCACTCCAAAACAATAAAAAGAAGAAAGAAGAAGCCGAAAATATCAGTGCATAGCACAATAAGGATGCTATATGAAAGCAGACCAAATTAAGATGTTTAGAGTTCTTGAATACCCAATGCACTTTCAAGTTTCAACCCAAAGACTAGTAGGTTTTATATTCCGGAGACCAAATTCAAAGACTTTTGTAGTCAGTGTAAGTATTTGTTAAATTTAATTTCTAATAGAAAAATACAGAGCAGGCAGCGGGTGAAGACTTGTCTCAAAAATGAATGTCACAGAATGCAAATTTCATTTTCCTATTGATCATGATATGCCAAGATTATTGCCCAAATAGCGTTACAATAACAAATTTAACGAAATATTTGGCTAAAACTTGGTCTACAGTCACAAAAGCGAGTGGCATTCTAAATTCTAAGTTCATGCAACTGCAAAGTGCTAATGCTGATCTATGAAACAAATTATCGAACAGGTGGAGTGCACGGAAAGGGAGAGAGAGAGAGAGAGAGAGCGTACCGTAACTGCCGGCATCAGAGTTGAGTTGTGCCTGGACGATCATGGTGGTGATGAAATCAGAGGCCTCGGCGGCCTCTTCGAGAAGCTTCTGGATCTCGGTTTCGGAGGTAACGTTCTTATTTTCCTCGAACTTCTTCCGTACCTCCACCGCAGATCCTTTCAGCATCAAAGTGTCGCCGGCGAATGATTTCCGAGTGGCTTTCAACAGCGCCCGATACGCACTCAGAACTTTCTCTCTCGCCATTCTTTGGTCTCTTTTTTTGTGAGTGAATGAATGAATAAAATGACTGGGCTATTGCGTAGCAATAATTTAACGATGAAAGCTAGAGTAATGTTTATTGCATTTCTTTGCCACAGACAGCAATAGGATTTCTCTGTGATGAATTCAATTTTTACTGTAAAAAAGTCAATTTATATTAATCTTTTATTTATATTTGAGAAAAATAGCAAGGTCTGTTTTCTAGTTCATTCCATTTTCATGTATACCTTAACAAATGCTCTGGTCAATAGTTGATGATGTCTAATTGCAAATTACAATCACATGCAATTTGTAAAATTGATTTTTTAAAGTTGATTTTAGTTAAAAATAAATTAAATATAAAATAATTTATATTTTAATATATTTAAATAAAATTAAGTTATACAATAAATTTTAATATAAAATTTAAATTTCAATTCAAAATTAAGTTGCACAATAATTTCAAGTTAGAATCGCTTTTTGAAAAAAAATCAAGTATACTCTATCATTTTAATATATTAAAATCAATTTTATATCTTTAAAATTGTTTTTAATTTCTCCAAAAGTAGACCCAAATATGCACATAGTTGTAAGAAAAAAATATCACATTAAGCTGCTGTGTAATTTATGCTGTTAAGATATAGAGAAAAACAATTTTTTTTTTTAGTGATTGCATAAGAAAAAGCTACACAAGTAAATAGATAAATTGATATATGAAATTGTAAGCTATCAAAATCACTTAATTTTGTGAATTGACAAATAGCAAATACATATATGAAACTGTAAAATATTAATCAAAATAATCACTCATAAATTTTTAACGCTACATATTTTGATGTGACAGGGTAATTAAATATATAATTTATCTACATCAATGTTATTTTCTCAGAGACAAATTTGATATTAAAACTTTGTCATCTTAAAGAGATAAAATTTGTGAAAAATTATAATTATACATTGACTAATTATGAACAAATTATTTCATAAAAGATTTAAATTTCTTAAAAAAATTAATTCACATTGTAATAACATTGATATTATATCAATATAAGGAATCAAACATTCAATTAACATGTCATATTTTATTTTTTAAAAATAAAATTAAAATATAGAATATTTTGATTTCTATTTTACAATTTCATAGATAAATTTACTAATTTATAAAATTCAAAGATTAATTTAATTGATTTCTACAATTTAGAAGAATAATTTGCCTACTCACTCAAAGCTGCACCCATGGTAAGATGCTACTGGAAATATTTATGGATAGAAAGATCGAAAATAACATATGCCCGCAATTTATATGATCTATTGTCAAGCAGGAAATAGCTCAAAACAAATCACGGACTATAATCCAAACTTGAGTAACCACACATTTGTTGCTCACATCACATGTTAATTAATAATAGTTTGATCTTATTTTTACAAATGTTTGCATTAAAATTTGTATGACTGAGATTAACCGTGGAATACTAAACAAAGCTCAATACTTTGAGTCGTCCTTCCTTGTTCCTCACACAAGTAATTATCGTAAGTTTCAATAGTGGGATCAGATGCTTAATAACTTGATAGATCCCAAACCTATATCATATGATATTCAAGCTTGCTAAAATACACCGGATGGGTCAGGATGAGGTGATACTCTAGAAGCCAGTCCCAATCTCCTTTGGAAGGAAATATTTTTGTCGGTAACGCAATCATCACCTTAATGCATCAATCATTCTACAATCATTCTTTCTACGACGTAATCTATGATGAGATTTTTTATCAAGCAAGGTGTTCTCCCCAACCATCTCCATTTTAGAATCTACAGCTGGTACAAAAAAGGGTCAAGTTAGTCTGTGAAAAAAAGTCAATTACAGTACTATATTTTGCAAACGCCATTGTAGATAATGACTTGAAGATGTATTGTACGAATTCTCAAAACTATAACCACACAAGACAATAAATATATATAGAACCTTTCAACTCATTCACTTTTACATCAAAGTGAATATATTATGGTCTTTGTTTCGATGGGCACTTACAACAGAGGAATACAGACATTTAATCAGGGAAACATAAAGCTTCTAATACTAATGGTTATGGAAGCAAATCATATTAAATGAAAATTCCATTTGAACTCTCATGGCATGCTATAGATCGATACAAGAACAATCAAATCTTATCCCACTAGATGGAGTCAGATACATAGTTCACATATGTGCCCACGACTCACCTGGTATGTGATCTATAGTTTTTCAACGAGTCTTCTCCATACATGTCAAAACTACCTAAGATGGATGAGATTAATATTTTTTCTACAATGGAAGCTACCCTTTTTTACCTCCTAATTATGGTGTTCCTACTATCTTATCTACAATGGAAGCTACTAATTATTGTGTATCCATCTTAACATTTTCATCTTCACAAAGTTGAGTTTACATGCTATAGAACAGTGACATTCAAAATCTTTTAGGAAAGTTAGTTTGCTAACAAGAGAGCAAAGTGTCACCAGGCACAAATGTAAATGTGTTTGTTATTTCTAGAGATTAATTCATCAATCATTTTCAGAACATTTCATTTCCTTACCTCAAAATTTAGTATAAAAACAGTAATTGCCATTTGCAGACAACCTTTTCTTCAAAACTCAAATATTTAAATATTTGCTATAAATATGACATCTAACTTCAGAATAGGACTTCCAGAAAAAAATCTCTATCAAAAATGCCTACTGACCACATTATGGCCTATTCCCGACTCCAGCCAAAAGTACAAGTTTACAACACTACCAACGTGATTGTGTTGTTTCATCCATCATGTTCTCAGGGAAACCTCAAGCTCCAAACCTCAAATCAAGGTTTTTGCTATGTTTGTATCCAGGCTTCTATTTATTTAAGTAATGCGTTACTTCAAAATACATACATGCTACAAAGAAGAATTGAGAACTCTGCAAAGAGTATTTGTTGGCACACTCTCCAACCATCTCACTGAGCATCTAGGAAGTGAGATTTAACGTCATTCAAAAATAAAGAAAAACTGGAGGCCTTTTCTAAAGGGACTGATCAACCAAAATATGTTTTAGATTTTCACTCTCAGACACTACACAGTTGAAGAAGGGAGGAAGATTTGTTTTCCCAACATATTTTAACTTTAAAGTTCAACCAGAAAGATACTTCAACAAGTTGGTACATAGATAGATTAAGTGATCATTTTATCCACCAGTCAGAAGCTTCACTAAACTCCAAAGCACATGGCATAATGGAATTCAAGCATCCTCCCAACACTCCAAACAGCTTAAGCCTAAGTTGACTTTGGGGGTTAAATAATGGGGGAAATTTAAGAGTAAAGTTTCCTAAAAAATGAGATGTTTGGTATAACAGTAATGAGAAGAGAATTTCATGGGAACTCAACATTTCCCTCCTTTAGAGATTAAATACCACCCTATCCCCCTAAAGTGATACCAGAGTAATATTTTTTATGATACAGTTCCATGTTCTCTGACATCAGCCTCTAGTTTCTTCTCTCTAGTATCTACCTTCTGCTCACAGGATACGATGCTGACATTTCGGTGGCTTCCAACACCACCTTGTTTGTTAAGCAACCAGTGACTTTGAGGGTAACAACAACAGCTCTTAAAAATCTTTACTTTGAGGCACCGCACAGCTATTATATTCCTCATGAAATGGTGGGGTAAGAGGCTGTATGACAAGGTTCTGACCAGTCTAGCGCCACCTCTTGTAACCAAAATCTATCCAGGGAACACTATTTCACACTATACTTACTCCCGTCCTTATTTTTTAATTCAATCAAATTTACTCCATAATAAGTTTCTCCCTTACATTTTTTAGAAATAATGACCAGTCTCACAAATATTGAAAGTGTTGTTCCAGAAACCCTGTTTACCTTTAAAGGAAGTTGCATTACATTTACAGCAAAAGCAAAAATGCAATATATCTATAAGTTATTTCCAGTGCTTATTTCAAACAAATCAAAGGTTCAAAGAAAATTCAAAAATGAGAAGTAAACTCTCTGACCCAATGATAGAAAACTTAAACTTTACAATTCAGTAGAATCCATTTAAAATGAAACAATTTACAAGTCCTGCCAAATGTGATAGAATTTTTGAAATTATGAAATATTAAACCAAAGCAATTTGTTAATGAACTAAATTCATGAAGTTAAAGCAACACAAATCATCCCTTTCACCTTGAACACACTCTTCCATACCAAATCCACTAAGAAATACCACACAAGCAAAAGCGCCAAGTTGTTGATTACACACACAACACATTAAAGTACTGTTTGGATAAACATCTTAACTAATCGTGTATAGCATAAACACTTATCATATAAGCACATGTGTTAAGCTATTTCTATAACAAAAATAGAATAAAGTCAAACGAAAAGACTCATAAACTATAAGTTATTTTCATAAGCTCTCCCAACCAGTCTCAAAGGTGTTATATGCTAGTTAATAAGCTCAAAAAAGTGAATCCAAACATGCTCCAAATTTTAAATCATCCATAACAGTAAACCCCAGTAGACAAGGAATAAAAGATTATAATTTTAGGGGCAAACAACAGCAAAAAACACCTTAAGAAACAAAATTTGATAACAAAAATAGAAAATCTACCTGCTCCTCCAAGTTGATTACCCCAAAATAACACCCTGTGATCATCTTCTTCCTCATCAAACTCATCTCCATACCCAAATTCAGCATCCCCACGATAACCCGGTTCACTCCCATACCCAGATTCATTCCCATTGGCTTCAGAGCACCCATTCACACCAAACCCTAAACCCACATTCTCCTTCTCCTTCTCTCCACTCCCACCATCCCTCGAATTCTTCGCTTCACTAACATCAGAAGACCAATTGGCATCCCCATTTCCAAAAAGTTCCCCACTTGAATCAGTTCCCATAGCAACCGGAAAATCAGAACAAGTTCCGTAAGCGGCGGAAGCCCCAACGGAGCAGCATCGCCGCGTGGCGCTACGATCGCTACTACGTCCGGAGACAGATCTGGAACCACGGCGGCGGCGCTTGCGAGCGATGAGGCGGTGATTGGCGGTGTTGTTAATAGGTCTGTCGTCATCGGCGAGAGTTAGTTTGGAGAGGTCAAGGGAAAAGGAAGTGGTGGTGCGGTCGGAGAGACAAGGGCGTTTGTTGAGAGAAGGTTTTGTTGGGTTGTGAGAGGCATCTAAGGATGGAGTGGTTTGGTGATGGATGTGGTGAAAGGGTCTCCAGGTACGGAGCTGTAAGACGCATGAGTCTATGGTGGGTTTGTGCGACATGGATTGAGTCATCTGAATATGAATCAATTATTTTGTCAACACTGTTTCGGATTTGAGAGACCTGGATCAGAATACAATGAATTCATATTTTCTTTTCACCAGATTCTTCACACATACTATATCACCCACGCACTCTTATTTTTATTTTTTTTATTCAACTAAACTCCCAATCTTAAAATTTTAAAGAAATGGTTCATAATTGAAAACTATCGTCATTGTCGTTAAACTAAACGATAACATGGTAAAAGGCCGCCCTATCATCCCCTCTCAATTTATAGTTTGATCCTTACTAAATTTTGTTTGCTCATACCTCCATTTCTGCTATCTATACCTTCAATTTTTTTTATAAAAATGAACTACTTAAAAGATCCTTGTCTATTTATAATATTCTTTAAACCTCATTTATTTCTTCATCACCATTCTTAACCTCATAACTCACATATCACAAAATCATCTATTCATATTGTAGTTAAAGTGACTCAACAAGGTATGTTTATTAATCTGTGTTTGAGTTTGTTTTTTCTTCTTCAAAATCTGGGGATTTTACGTGAACTCAGTTCACGTACGTTGTAACATTACGTGAACTGAATTCACATACGTTATTAAATTTAAGAAATCACAGGCAATACATGAATTCAGATCACGTATGACTACATGATTTAAGTTTGCGTAGTCAATGGAGTTTAAGAATTCATGGGTGTTATGTGAATTGAATTTTTGAACACATACGTGAACTCAATTCACGAACACCTATGTGAACTCAATTCATGAACACCTACGTGAACTCAATTCACGAACACCTACATGAATTCAGATCATGTAAACGTACGTGAATTCAATTCACGTATAAGTGATCTTAGTGAAGTATGTGAAACGTACGTGAATTGAGTTCATGTGTGTTTATATGATCTGAATTCACGTAAGTGTACGTGAATTGAGTTCACATAGGAGTTTGTGAATTTAGTTCACATAGGAGTTTGTGAATTTAGTTCACGTAAACATTCGTGATCTCAGTTCAGTTCTCATATTTCTGAATTTTTTATATGTTCTTTTTGGATGTAGATAAATGGACCAAGAGGGAGACAACAATGAAGAAATGTATGATGGTTTGGATCCTGATTTTGAGGAAAGGCATGATGGTTTGGAACGTGATTTTGACGAAATGTATGATAGTTTAGAACATGATTTTGATGCAATGAATGATGGTGTTGAACCCGAAACTGAAGACTTTATGAATGACGACGTTGAACCTGTTATGGTTGATTTTGTTAAGACAAACTCTCATTTTAAAGTTTTGATGAAAATAAACAAAGGTTAATTAAGAATGTTAATTATGATTCTAAATGTTTTGTTAATTTAACTTGTGCTTTTGAGTGCATTAATTCAAAGATAGGATTCAAGCAAAGCAAAGAAATCAGCATAATAAAACATAAATTTGAATAGAGAACATTCTTGAGAAAATCTGGAAAACGGAGAATGTTCTCCAGGTCTAAGTATGATCAAGACAGCTTCAAGATCAATCAATCTCCATTAATTGAATGAAGATATTGCCTCTAGAGTTAACATCAATACTATCACTACTTGACAAGGAACAAATAAGATCCATTCTAATCAAAGAAGTCATTCGAATCACAAAGGAAAAAAGCTATAAATCAAGCTGGTCCAAACAAGACTGAACAGTCTCCAGTTTGACTGTCAAGAACGATAAACGATCTTGAAGATATGCAAGGCATCAGAACAGATTCCAGAATGATCAGAAAATCGTCCAGATTGATTATCAATCTCCAAGAAACTCAAAAGCTCAAAAGTCTAGATTGATCATCAATCTCCAACAGCTTTAGTAAAGCTTTATGCAACAAACTCTTCATGATTTTTCAAATCTGTTTTAACAAGAATCAAGACTCCAGTTCAAGCTAAAGGCATCATCACATATCTAAAGTATTAAATGATCATTAGGCTCAAAAGAATCTGATCAAGAACAAAGATTTCAAGCTCAGTCAAAACAGAACTTAACAGTAGTCAAAAGTTGGAATATTTTTAATCAAAAATATTGATTCTGGTCAAGTATGACAAGAGCACTTCCAAAGGCTCTCTTGACCTTCATTAACTGCTCTCAAGCCTATAAAAGGAAGGCAAATGCTCAAGGAAAACGCATAAGTTCAAGTGCTAATCAATTGATCAAATCATTCAGTCACATACTTGAAATTCTCTCAATTCTCAAGAGAGTCAACTCTGTTTTAATTCAATCTATTGTTATACTTATTTTGAACCTCTTGTAAAGAATCTAATCTCAAACACGAGTTGAGATTACTCATATTCTAACAAACAATCTCATTACTATTGTGTAAAAACTCAAGACTATAAGTGTTGAGTATAGTTTGAGTAGATTGTAAGAAATCCTTTTATGGTTAAAAGGTGAAGTGTAAACTCCTATCTAAAGATTGATAGATAGACTGATTGTGTATCTTTCTAGGTGGAAAGATTACAGATTGTAAACAGATCAAGATCGATCTAGACTAGGTGCTGTAAATCAGGAAGGTTCTTGTTTTAAACACTTAGTGGAAAATCTCACAATTGTGAGGACTGGACGTAGCCCGAGTTGGGTGAACCAGGATATATCCTTGTGTGGTATCTTTTATCATTTATCTCTTTATTAAGTCTGATTGATTTTCAAGTTAAAAATACAAACTATTTTTCTGATTTTTAACTAACCAATAACGTTCTCCGTTTTTTGATAAAAACCAAGAACGTTATCCATTTTTTGATAAAAACCAAGAACGTTCTCCGTTTTATGTTTTCTTCAACAAGATCATTCTTGAGTTAAAATCTTAAGTTTTTTCAGGAAATTTTAGAAAGGAAGATTTACAATTCAAACTTCTCTTCCTTGTAAATCAATTTTGCTATTTCAGATTTGACTGATGTGTTTACCACCGACATGATGTTTGATACGCGAGATAATTTATTGAGATGGGCTAGAAATGTTGAAAGGGAAAATGGAATTGTTATTTTCATTTTTAGATCTGAAACTGCGACAACACAACCAAGAACAAAGACAAAATTAATTTTTGGTTGTAAAATAAGCGGTAAATATAGACCTTGGAAGAATCCTAAACCTATGAGGAGTATTTGGATTAGAAAATGTGAATGTCCATTTATATTGAGAGGAACACCATCAAGTGTTGGTGTGGGATGATATATGCATCTAATATGTGATCTCCATAACCACAAATTGATCAAAAAACTGAATGGTTATTCTTTCTTAGACCGATTGTCTCATGAAGAGAAAAATGTATTTGGTAATATGACGAAAAATATCATAAAACCAAGAAACATATTGATGACATTAAAGGATCATAATGTTGAAAGTTTGACGACAATAAAAGAAGTTTACAATGCACGTCAAACATATCGTTCATCACTTAGAGGTAATAGAACAGAAACACAACATCTTTTGACATTGATGGAACGCGACCAATACGTCTATCGATATAGGAAGGTAGAGAGTTCAGATGAGTTAAGGGACATATTTTGGGCCCATCCAGATGCTATCACTCTTGTAAATGATTTTCACATGATATTGATTATGGATAGCACATACAAGACATGTAGGTATTGAATGCCATTACTTGAGATTATTGGTGTTACTTCTACTGAAATAACATTTTGCATGAGATTTCCATATATATAGTCTAAGCGTCCTAATAACTTTGTGTGAGCACTAAAAATGTTGAAATAACATATTACAAGCGGTGAAGTTCAAGTCATCGTTACGTAGAGACCTCACTTTGACGAATGCAGTTCAATATATTTTTCCAAAATCAGTCAATTTATTATGCTAGTTTCATGTATGCAAAAATGTCAAAGCCAAGTGCAAGATGACTGTGTTTCTAAAAAAGAAGCAGGTGCAAATAATGGAGGCATGAGAGACTTTTGTTTACAGTTATGATGAGACTCAATATTACATGAAGTTGGCTATATTTGAAGGAATTTGTAGTAGTTGTTCTATTTTTAATGAATATGTACACAAGTAGTGCTTAATTCCTCACAGAGAAAGATTTGTTGAGGCGTGGACAAATAAAGTCATGCACTTCGAGAATACAACAACACAAAGTGTTGAGTTGGCGCGTTGGAGTTTGAAAAAGATATTACAAGACAATATTGGTGACATATGCAGTGTTTGAGAAATCATCAATAGCATGATTGTATTACAACACAGTGAAATAATAGCATCATTTGAAAAGAGCCTCATTCAAAAGGTGCATCGACATAGTAACAGATTGTAAGCCTATTTGCGCAGTGTTGTGTCTAAAAATGCAATAGATCACATTGCGGCAAACTATGATCGCGTGAAGTATGTAAGTATTGATAAGTCTGAGTGTCGTTGCACGATTAAGACAACACATGGTCTACCTTGTGCATATGAAATAGCCATGTAATATGATCCAACGTTCCACCCAACTATTCTCAGGAGATCCGACTCATCTAAAGTGAACAAGTCACTTTAGAGAGTAACATGAGTAAAATCAATCCTTAAACAACAAATCAAAAGTAAATATTGTAAGTACATCATAATCAACCAAAAATATAATTTTAATGCTTGAAACAAATGCTTCCATGTAATTTTAATGTATATAAATTTGTAACGATTGATTTTTCATATATATATATATATATATATATATATATATATATATTGCCGACTAAAATGATTTTGTTTTGTATTTTGAAGTAAAGAATATTTATAATAATAATAATAAAATTAATAATAATAAAACATGAATACTTAAAATAGTTTGAATCTGTATATGTATCGTATTCGTTGGTACTACATTTTACCTCGTTATTGCGTTGCAAGTAAATGAACTATTTGTTGACTTATCAATGTTTTATTGTGACATTTTGCTCTAAAGTGAACAAATTGCCATACTTCTCTAATAATTAACAACATCATTTAGAAAAAGAAATGTAGTTGCCATGTCATTTGTATTGTAGTTTGGTAGGTGTCAACCCTACGTAGATAATTACTGCAATCAATGAAAGATAAAAAAAGTGAATGAAAAGTTTGTTTTGGTCTATAGCTTATTTAATGCATTAAATATTAATTAGTACATTTTCCCGTAAATTACATTTGATGCCTCCGTATGGTATCCATAATAATAATAATAATAAAAATAAAAATTAGTAATGAACTAGCATATAATGCGCACGTTAAATTTGTAAAAAAAAATTTAAATGTAATTTTTTTTTTATATTTATGGTATATAAATGTATTAATCTGATCAGAATTTTTTTTAATATTTGTAAATTTTTTAATTTATAAGAATAGTAGTTGTATAATAAAAAAAATAAATGAATACAAACAATTGAAAATTTTATAATAAAATTAGTGATTTTCTCTCTAAAATATATTATTAAAAAAATATGAGAAATTGTTTGTATACACAATTAAAAAGATTAAAATAAAACATGAGTGATTTTCACTCTAAAAATATTATTAAAAAAAGATGTGGTTATTTTTATACATTTTATTTTATTTTAAACATTCAATCATTATAAAATATTTTTTTCCTATAAAAAATAAAATATATATTTTACAAGTTTGATTTGAGATATATTTGTAAGCATTAGTTTTTATATGATCATTATTTTCATTTTTGTTTTACTTTGTATCTTGAGTACTGTTATTTCTTTATTCTTTTTTGACTAATTGAATGAACTACCATTTCTTATATTTTATTTTTCATGTCTCATTTCCACTTAAACTTTCGATAATTAATTCTTAATAAGAAGTGTTATGCTACATGTTTATTTCAAAACTATTTTGATTTAATTATCCTTTTTGGAGGGTGTATATAATGAACAAAGTCAAAGTACTATTTTTACGACAAAAACACAAAATAATATTATGAATGATATGACATCACTACTTAATTTTAATTATTTTTGTTGTTAATTGAAACTATGTTTTGATTTTGATTAAATATTTTCTTTTGTTTTAGAGAAATAAAATATGTATCCAAACACTAATAAGAGAAAAATGAACAAAAATTATATATTATTTTGAAAATATTTAATATGTAATTTAAAATTTTTATTTGAAAAAAAATATCTTCTATTGTTTTTCTTTTTTGCAAAGATTTGTTAATTTAAATGATTGTGCTTTCAATATTTTTTTATTTATTTTAATATAAACTTCATTTGATTGTTTGTATATAAGTTTAATTATTGATTTTTAGTATGTGATGATTATGTTTTGATATATTTTATGGTAATTTATGGTTGCTATATTTTAATTATTAAAATGTGATGTATTTATATGCAATGAATTAAAAAAATAAATGACAATCAAATCAAGTTTGTAATAGAAGTTATGTTTTTTATTGTTGATTTTTTAATTATAGAGATATAGTCAAAAAATTAGTAGAATGAAAAATAAAAAATGAATGAATTTTAGAGGTGTCACATCATATTATTATATGATGTAGCAAAATTAGTATTACATGACATATAAAAATATGATGTTTCAATATAATATTTTTAGAATTTGTTTTAATATATTATATTGATATTGATAATGTGCACGTGAACTGTACTTGTATAATCAAGAATAGAGAAAATGGTTAACTCAATATGTATTTTATTAGAATTTTAATGAATCAACGACTTTACAAAGTAGAGTTGTGATTTATATATCACACTCAAAAATGTTGAAATTACAAAATTTCCAAAAGGTTGTAACTAACTTAATTGACAAGGCAAAAGAGAAAACAAGTTAAGTAAAAATACAATAAGAGTAATTTTGACTATCTTAATACTCCCTTCAAGTTGGGTAGTAAAGATCATGAAAATCCAACTTGGTGATGGCTTGTTGAAATTGAACGCATGGTAAGGCTAGTTTAGGGGTCTGCAATTTGGTGTTTTGCATGAACATGCACCAGATTCAGGAAACCATAATTAATGTACTCACAAATAAAGTGATAGTCAATATCAATGTATTTAGTCCGTTCATGACTAGTAGGACTATCTGTGAGATTAATTGCTGAAATGCGACCAAAGAACACCATAGTAGTATTAAGATGGACCTTAATACTGTGCAGAAGTTGTTTTAACCATAAAAGCTAAGAAGTAAGCACTGCAAGTGCTATATATTATTCTTCTGTAGAGGATTTAGCAACTGTCAGATTGGCATTTGGACTTCCATGATATTAAGGAAGTCCAGTGGTGGATTTTCTAATGCTTAAGCAACTATCCCAATCAGCATCAACAAAGGTTGACAGCTTCAAAGAGGGATCAAACGTTTATAAAAATTATTTTCCTGGTGATGATTTAAGGTATCTAAGCACATCAAGTATAGCATCAAGATGCTGTTTGCAAGGCTTATTCATGAATTGACTAAGCTTATATACAACATAGTTGATGTTGGTCTTGACACAGTTAAGTACATTAATTTGTCCACTAATCTTCTATATTAAGTTACATCAGTGAAGGGATCAGCAGTGAAATAAAAAATTGGAAGATTGAGATCCATAGAAACGAATATAGGTTTGGATGCAAGAAATCATGTGTCTTTAAGGAGTTGAAGAGTATACTTTCTTTGACACAAGTGTATGCCTCTTGATGACCTTGCTATTTCTAACACTAGAAAATGCCTAAAATTGCAAGTACCTCAACTTGAATTGTTGCTGCAACTGTTTCTGCGTTTGGTTAAATAAACTTTGATTAGGTGCAACTAGGATGCCGTCGCCTACATATACAAGAAGCAAAATGAGAGACTCCTTATAACCTTTGGTGAAAAGGGATTGATCAACTGAGCTACACTTGAAACCGAGTTGAGTAATAGTGCTGGAAAATTTAGAGAACCACATTGCCTTGATGTGTGTCTAAGGCCATAGAGTGACGTGTCTAATAGGGATATGCATTTTCAGCTATGAGATCTTCCATACCGATGAGGAAGAAGTTTTCAGAAGAAAAAACTAAAATAATACTGATATCATATCAAGAATAGAGAAAATAGTTTAAGGGCTTGTTTGATTCTCTTTCTAAAAACTCTATTTTAGTTTTTTAAAATTTTAAAACTAAAAAACTTGGTTGGATTACTTATTTTTAAAAACTGTTTTGTAAAACTATTTTTAATATTATACTTTTTAAAACTAAAAAAGCAAAACAGATAAATGATGTTTTACTTTTTAATTTTCAATTTTTTAAATTTTCTAGTCAAAAACCATTTTAAAAATTTAGATTACCAAATATGTTTTCTCTTTTTCTCATCTTTAAAACTGTTTTTAAAACAAATATCTCAAACAAGTTTTTTCTTTAATTCTATTCTTTAAAACAATTTTTAAAATCAAATTTATAAAACAATTTTTAAAAACTAAAATGCAAAAGTGATTCCAACATACCCTTAATATGCATCTTATTAGAATTTCAATGAATTTACAAAGTAGAGTTGTGATTTATATATCACACTCAAAACTGTTGAAAATAATAGAATTCCCTAAAAGATTATAACTAACTGGAAAAACAAAAAACAAGTAAAAATACAATCAATGTGTGTCATGCTTTTTTGGCAGCCCAATAAACAGAACGTGAGAAGTTTGTTTCGAAGTGGTGTTTCTATTTTTTTTTTTAAATTAAAATAAGTACAGTGACTCGGAAGAGTAAAATAATATGGATAAAATTGGAAGAAAATACAAAAAAAAAAACTATAAATTTTATTCAAATACTAGCATCTAATAAAAACTAAAAACTAGAAAGATAAGTTTGTCCACCGGTACTTGCGATCATACAAGCTTATACATCAACTCCATAGTCTTACCAAAGAGAGTCAAATATAAATTCTACCATAAACAAATGAGAAGAGTGTAACTGAAACTAATGGATGAGTCAAAAGTGCAGTTAATTTACACAAAAAAGTATCATAATTTAGTAAGTATATTTCTAAAAAATTGATTCACCCGTAAGTTAAAGTCTGAGGTGGATGCATGGAGGAAAGATGAGAGAGCAACAACTCTGTTCTGTGATTTGCCACAACACAAGATCAAAATAATGATGGTGCACCACTGCATCCAATTTGAAGGATACGCCACAGATTTTCTGGTCATTTTAACTTTTGGTGCAACAAACAAATACTAATGGAAGCTTACTGTAGAACTGCACTGTGCCTCCAGAAAAGCTCAAACTTACATTCGATAAGCCCATGATTATATTTTTTGAATTTTATGCAGATGCTTTTTCATAGTAGCAGCATAGTCACTGAAAAGTTCGTCATTTGGAGGCTGCAGGCTAAAAACATATGAAAAGGACCTTGATACCACCATTGGCCTCCTAGAGGTAACGCAGTCATGTAATATCCCAAAGCTTATTTCGTCAAAAGCAAATGAGTCTCTAAGGATAAAGAAACAGTCTCTTGCCAACTTCTCTACCTGAAAAGACAACATTGCATTCAATGAGATTACCTATTGCTATTATCACGCAGTTGCACTTAAGTTTTAGTTAGTTGAAACATATTTTTGGTTAGTTAGTCAGATATTCCAGCTGTCAGAAGTTTGTTATGCCAGCTGTGTAGTTAGTTATCTAACTAAGTTAGTTGATCACCTTTCAGTTATCTCTCTTCGTAATTCATTCTGAGTATTGAATGCAGAAAATAATCAGAATGGATCTTATAGATTGAGAGTTTCAATCACTATTGCTACCATCTTAATGAATGGTTGCGGTGGGATTTACATGTAAATTCGTTGACATCTAATTTCTGAGAACATATATGTCAGTATATGTAGATCAATTAGGGGACTTATCAAGTGACTGTGATGGTCACAGAAGTGATAAATAAATATCATTATTTTAAAACGAAAAAATGGTAAGAGAACGTGAGCTCAGGCAATTACCTGAAGTTGGGAAAATCTGATATTATTCATGGTTATGATAACTCGCACATCCTGCAAATCATCAGCCAAAATTCGAATGGCTAGACATTCAAAGAAGTTCTGCAAGACCTGCCTTTTTCCACCCAAATCCTCACCATAGCTATCAAAGCAAGGAAACCACAATACACATTGAACTTCATTCCAAGGAATGAGATTCTTCCCTGCTTTGGCTACAATTGTTTGGTATGGGTGATATAGACCCCATAAAATTCTGACTCCTGTAAGGGAAGGTTCTGTTATGGTTGTTTCTGATAAACTTGTAGTTGAAATTATTTTGGATGGAACATAGTGGCAAGCAAGGCATGAGGAGAATTGAAAATCAATGTCGTCCAATATCAGAATTGATCTGTCGGTAGATTTGGGAAACAAATTCAGAAGGGATGCAGAACTCATGGCATTATCTTCTTGCAGGCAGATGTTTCGATGGGCCGACACTGCTGATCGGCCCATATCATGTGAAAATAAACAAGATTCTCCCTTTCGGCAACCCTGTTACAATCAACATTGAATAATAACCATAATCGTAATGACAGTAACATCATATTGTAGTCAAACTCAAACGATGAATATATTGAATAATAAATTAATAACCATAATCTTAATAATGGTAGCATCATATGAAGTCACCTGCAAGGATAACAAGAACTTGCACTGAGGTTTCTTAGCCTGAAATGAGTGTGAAAATGAACATGAACTGCCTCTGCTGCAGGATCCACGAAGGAAATATACACAAGGAGAAACCTCGCCGTTGACGTGAAAATTATCAACATCGGCATCTTCTGTTTGATGGTTAGAAGCATCATCTGGGTACTGAGCTCTTGTCTATTTCATGCAAGAAAAACCACCAATTTTTGGAAAACAGAAAATATTTCATAATGAATATTTTATGTGAAAGATTCAAAAGGATACTACCTCTTTTACAATTGCAGCAAACTTATTTGCCACTTGGTAACTGTTCAAGTGATTCAAAGTAACATATGGTACAGCAACGCATTTATTTGTTTCACTTGATAGTTCAATGTCTCCCTTATCTGCAGCAATTACATCTGAATGTCCGTCTTGCTGACTTTTGAACAGGCACATATGTTTGAATTTATAAGGATCATAATAGGGTGTTAGGTCACGAAAGGAGCTCAAAAATTTTGGTCGGAACCGATGGATTGCATTTAGTATATCATTATCTGTAAAAATCCGAAACAAGGATTATTAGACATCAAAATCTTAAGAAACAGTGTACTAAATTGTATTCAAAAAAATTTGATACACTTCCATTTGAAAAAAAAAGTGAAAGTGTACATATTCTGACAAATAGTATTGATACATACAAATTTCTGACACTTGATGCAGAGATGATTGATACAGATTATGGAAAGAACACCAGTCTTCCTCAAGCTTAGGCATCAGCTGTGTGTCAGGATATACATCATCCGTCTTTAAAACCTGCTTTAAATGTTCAAGCCGGTACTTATCCTGCATATGTAAGAACATCTACACCATAAATTCATAAGACCTCTAACACTGAATGCTACAGTACAGACCTAAGAGGCAAATCTTAGTTCTAGGAGTAGGAACGGTGCAGCTTCTCGTTCCTAGTCTCAGTTTTCGCAATGCATAAAAATTTCAATGAATAAGCACTATTTCACAAATTTATAATAGTCTTCCACCTTTCACTAAAAATTCTAATGCGGATACTGAATAATGCCAATGTATTTGAAAGTACAAACAGCATAGCCATACAACTTTACCTTGAAAATGTGCTGCCAAAACTGAAATGCACAAAAGTTAGCCATGAATTCCATCTCTTTTCGACCAGCTAAGATTGCTCGGTCACCATAATAGCAATCAATGTACTTAGCAAACTGATGAAAATAAAAAGATTTAATTAGATCAGTTGAGGCTCACAACATTACCAAAGAATCACAGCATTAAGAAATAGTACAGCTGATTCAAATCATAGACATTACCAATTCATCCTCTCCAAATGGATGAATAATGGGTAAAGGCTGTGTATCCATCATTATACCCAGCAAGATGCCCTCACGTATCATTCCAATGTCTCCAAACTTGAGGACTAGAACAGACACATCGAAAGACAAAGAAAAACTAGCAAGTAAACGACCATAAAATGTAGGTTCATATCGGCCCCTTGGGGGTGTCTTTTCTAGTGCACACATCTGAACAAGTAAATTCAATGCATCTTCAACAACTTGTGGATCTGGTGGATCCAGAGCTTTTTGCAACAGAACTGCCATCAGTCAGGATATCATCATAAAAAATGGTATGCATTGTATGGCCAAGTATTTTTTCCAGAGTATATCAAAGAAGTTAACTTTTTAACTGAGCCAAAGTACATGAAGTTCTCTTCCCAAACTCTTATTATATTGCCTAACTTACATTTCATAAAAATCCTAAAATCTTTACTTGTTATCTTTATTAATAATTTTGTTTTTGTGCAGGATTGAAGCACTACAGAGACGATTGTAGTAAGGCGTGAGTCTCAAAGATTATATCACTTCTCTATACCGTACCAACACATATTATGGCATGTTCTATTGTTCAATTTCCATAGATTGTTCGTCAATGTTTGAGACATCTTAGTTTTCAAAACTGTCTTATGGTTCTAGCTTGTCAAAGAGTCAACACTAGAGTGTGAGCCTTGTTAGTTAGTATACTATGCCCGTACTTCTTATCCCAATGAAGTCAATAAACAATTTGTTTCTCTTTTTTATTTGGTTCATTTGATATTAGTGGTCCTAGTTGTGTGACTGTGTTACCTCAACTACCTGTTTTTCAACTAGTTGATACGTTGATTCCAAGTCTTTTAGAGGATTTTAGGTTGAATATATTTGTAGCAAGTTTGGTGCATATGATATACATGCTCTAGTTTGACAGGGATGTTAAAATCAAGAACAGGTAAATAAAGATTGGCCGTTAAGGATTTGGTTGATACTATTTTATTAGCCCTTAGATTTAGCATGACATTTCATTTGTAATAAATGTTGTACAGATAATAAATACTCTCGTGTAGACGGATTGGTCACACAATTCTACCAATTTCTATCCCTTAATTCAATTAATTTTGATATTTTTTATAATTTTGAATACTGATTTATTAAATTTTATAAAAAAGACAAAACTACTCTTGTGATAAAATCATAAACATTTTTTAAATTAATTATTAATATTTCATTTTTAAGTTTAATATCAAATTCTATTAATTATTTTTATATTTATATTTGATTAGATTTACATTTTTCTATTTTAAATTATATTTTATAAGTTGTTTTTATATTTATATTTTATTATATTTCAATTTTATATTTTATAAGGATAATTGAGTAAATTATTGTTCTTATCTTATCCGTTAGTTTCTAACCCAACTTATATTCAAGATAGAAATTTCAACTAGAGAGAGACAAAATATGATAGAGCTTTGGATTAACTTATCATATCCTATTGGTTCATCAAACAATAGATTCAGATAGGATATGATAACTTATTCCTATCATATCTCTTGTCCTATCCATCAAACGAGCGTTAAACAACACTCATCGTGAGACGGAAGAAGTAGCATCAACCTAAGTTTATCGATGTCTACAATTATTAAGAGACAACACAGTTACAATTAGTTGGTACACAAATATTCACAATGGGTAGAAAAAATCCTGGAATATGTAATATTTAATGTGTTGACAGAACAGTATTACCAGCCAAGAAATCATGATTGGGATGAATTAGAATACCTTTGGGATCATTGATGGCCTTAGATTCAGCACAGCATAAAGAAAGAATTTGTAGTCTCAATGATAATTTAAGAATAACAGGACTCTCATGATCCTCAAGATCATTGTAAAACGATCTAGGAACCAACCTATAAACTTGGCCATCACAAGTTCGACCAGTTCTTCCACTACGCTGTTTTGCCTACAACACCATATATCAAATGAAACTAAGAAAAATGTAAAAAAAAAAAAAAAGGAATACGATCATTTGTACCTGAGACTTGGAAACCCAAGCAAGTGCTGCACATTCCTTTTTCCGAGACTTATCCCAATAGACTTGTAGTGATCGGCACGAATCAATGACATATGCCACTTTAGGTATTGTCACAGAAGATTCAGCAATATTGGTAGCCAATATTACCTGTAAGACAAGAACCACAATCATATTTGTGAATGACAGTTGGAGAAATTATACTATCTTATAGTAATAATTTTAGAAGAAAAAAATCTTCTGAAAACAAAATTCCACCCAGCAAAAGATAACAAAAAGAACCATAAAGGAACAAATATGAAAGAAAAGACATCTTAAACATAAACTAAATTACATAACACTATTGAATATATAGATTACAAAGACAGTAAAACTACTAAATTTCTGCAGCAAATATTATAATTTAAAATACCAACACTCAATTTGTTAAATTATAATTCACCGGATTAGAGAATTTCTTCCAGTAAAATCAAGTTAAATTTCATAAACTATTTTTGTATAATCTTTAAAATACATGAAGTTAGCAACACTATACTACAAACATGTCCTTCCATAACATAAAAAACTTTCAATTATTAACTAAATTAATGTATGAAATTACGGACACAAACCTTTCTATGTGACTTCCAAATCTTCATAGTCATGAAAGCTTGTTCAGTATCAATGCTACCATGTAAGATATGAACTCTAAAAGTTGATTCAAGTGGCTTCAGAAGGCGCCATTGCTGCTCGAGTGAATAGTAGGTTGGAAGGAATACCAAAATGCTTTTTTCAATATCTGGCTCATTCTTATGTATATACAACACCAGCTCATGAATAAGCATGTGCAATTCAGACTTAATGTAAGCATTGCATTCGGGAGGGTTAAGACAGGAGGAATATTTTGACTGCATTATTTCTGAACTCATCCCAAGAGATTCAGCTACCTGTGAATAGATGAATACCACCATAATCATTGTTATCACATGTATAAAATGTGTTTCAGAAACACAATACCATGATGTGCAAATTGAACAGCGTCAACATCATACTTTATCATACATAATAATCTAAGACATTGACAGAAAATGCTCCTATTCTTCCACTTATATGTATCAGTTAGTTCAATAGCCAATTTTATCAAACAATTCAATTTTAATCAACTAGCTTTTCAGAAAAAAGCTAATTTATAGCTTATATTTGCCAAACAGAGTCTGCATCACTCTGAATTGCTTTCTGTATTTTCAGTTTGGTCTGCACATGACAATATGAATATGATCTCAAGTCTTATTAGAAAAAAAAAACATGAATATTTTTAATTTATCCAATTAGTTTAAGATCATTAGAATTTACACACATTTTCCTATCAATTAGCTCATAAGGCACAACTGGTTAACTTACCAATAAAAGCTGAGTACAACTTTAAAGTGCCCGCAGCATGGAGATGCTAAAAACTTTTGTTACTTCAGTTTTGCTTATCTAGAGAAAACTTTTGATTAACTACTATGGTCTAATACAGTCTTATAGATTCATCAACAGTGTCACAATTCACACCGAAGCTCAATCCTCCCAAGTTAGTGGGTAATGTTTGCAGAGAACAGCTGACTGCTACCCACAGGATATAATTGAGCATCTGTAACATGAGTGTTTTAAATGTCCATATGTTCTGAACCCAAAATAATTCTGAAGGTGAAGCATAAATTTAAAACCACTCAATATGTATTAACATAGACAAGATATACACAACTGGGGTTGAGCCATGATTCAATTAAAAAGAAGAAAAACTCAGAGTACATATGCATGCCTGGTCAACATATGAAACTTTTCGCTGAAAAACCATGTTCTGATTTGAGCTAGGAATTGCAAGCACTTCAACTCGTTCGCCTCTACCAAGATCCCTAAAATAGTCCCTATATCTTGAAATATCAGCGGTAGCAGACATCAAAACCAACCTGCAAAAGCATAATACTTGATCAACATAACATCTACTTGCCTCATTGAAATGAAAGATTTTGATTTCAACCAAGTAGCAGTAGCACCTAGCAGTCCAGGAAACAAAAATAAATAAAGTTCTTGAATGATGGATCCTCTTATTACTTGGATAATTAGAAAGACAAAGTGACTAAAGGAATAGATGCTATCATTGTAATTAAACAAACAATTGTATATGCCACTTCTGATCGTCAAAATACAATTTAGTTTCGTAGAAATATGCACATTGAACTAACTTTAATTCACTCTACCAAATATACTCCAAACACTAACAAAACCAAGATGCCAACCTTAAGTCATTGTTCTTTAACAAAAATTGCTTCACACAAACTAGTACGAGATCAGACTCCACTGATCTTTCATGCACTTCATCAAGAATAATAACCTTGTACTTTAGTGCAGTCAAGCCCTTCTCTTGCATTTCATCCAACAACACTCCAGCAGTTTT
Source organism: Cicer cuneatum (assembly GCA_037974295.1). NCBI lineage: Eukaryota > Viridiplantae > Streptophyta > Magnoliopsida > Fabales > Fabaceae > Cicer > Cicer cuneatum. The sequence goes on along the minus strand of JBBPBO010000001.1, from coordinate 11,069,986 downwards.
AAAAACAATCTCTGAACTGCATTTCAGCAATATACATACAATGTAAGGAAAAAAAGAGATACTGATAGGAACTGAAGAAAGAAAAAATAGGAGTCATATGTCTTCCTTAAAATGGATTCCCTATGACAAAGGACAATGTAGCCAAACTTTAACAAATCATGTAAGGTGTTGATAGATAACGCGTTATAACATGAAACTTGAATTGTTGTATGTTAGTATAATAAATGGATAATAGCACCTTTCTCGTATGAATATTTCTTTTACTTGAAAGAAATACACATTCAAGAAACATGAGTACCAGATTTCTTCCTTAAAATGGGGTTTATAAGTGAAATAAAAATTAGAGCTACATTATACAAGTGATAATAACTAGAGTACTATTGTCATACAGTGAAGCATGCATGCAAGTAATGATATATGGGTAATAATATGAACATACTTGCATCCTGGTCAAACAAATATTTCAATCATTTTTAAATAAAATATAAAATCTTCAATTCAATTAATTTTACTCTTAATAAAATATGTCAAGACAAGGACTGTCCAACAGATTCAGGTCAAAATTTACTCTTAATAAAATATGTCAAGACTTTGCATCTACAAAAGCAGTCATTGAATTACTATCGCATATTTCCAAAGAAAATAAATATCAACCAGTTTAAGTGAATATGTGCTTGGAATACCCAGCTGAAAAGTGCCGTGAATGTCCAATGTGATACCCAACTTCTTCCCCCAATTCACAATTTCGAGCTTTTGCAACCATTTTGGCAACAGAAACGACAGCAAATCTTCTAGGCAGTGTGCACAGAATGGGTGTCATGTTTTCTTCTAGAAGAAACTGAGGAATTTGCGAACTTTTCCCTTGAAGTAAAAGCAAGCAAAAATATCAGCAGCATTGAAAGATGATGATTAACTACAAAGTGAACTATGACTTATAAATGGTATTTATAACAAACCAGTGACAATAGCCAAAACAATTGAGGTAGTTTTCATTCTGTAAATGAACAGAAGTGCACAAAAGGAACAAGTAACAACCCTTACTGTTAGTTGCACGCGTCATTTTATTGAATGAAGGGGGGAAAGCATAGAGCATACTTTAAAAGGTAAAAGGTCCATAACGTTCCTGTGGCTTTTTCTATTTCTCTAATTTATGCATCTAGATTTTATTTAATGTCTATGTCTACAGATTTCAAAGATTTTAAATTGCGATCACATCACATCTTTAATATTGCAGAATCGCAGTCAAATATGGTTGATGCAACCCCAACCATTGTTGTGGAGGCATCAAAGAACTTGATATCACGAATCAAATTGTGGCCGTTGATCTGTTATTAAATCCCGATCCTATCCAATAATTTGTATTACTAGTAACCACCTTTTAGATATGGTAACTGCAAAATTTGGTTTTATCCATATTCCATAGTATTTGGAAACAACTAAATTAGTGTATGTTAAGATTGGTGTTGCCGAATATCGGCTATCGCAATATTTAAAAATAGCTTTGCCCAGTGTTAATTGCAGATGGTGGAAAATAGCATTTTGTTCCAATTTCGCTATGCTATAGTGCTATAGCGGCGCAATAGTAGCTATTTGATAAGACTTTGTAATAAATAGCTTATCACACAACAATTGCGATTTGTTCAAATTCCGCTATACTATAGCGCCGCTATAGCGGCTATTTGACAAGATTGGCTTTACCTGAATTTATAATAAAAGAAATTGAAGAATAGTTGGACATAGAGTTGATATTTGACTTCTCGTGCAAACATGAAATATATATATACACACACACATTAACAAAAGTAACAAAAATTGCAAAGCAGTTTTGGGCGTTTCATTGACAACTTAAGCTAAATTTCCATTTCACAAATGTGTAAGATTTTCTCCCCAGTAAGACCCGCATTTGGCTCAGCTTAATTCTTAAATTTTCTTTTATTTTATAAAAACCACAAACCAAATAATTTTGAAAACCACAAATTTAATCGCTCTGTTTGTTTGTTTATTTACAGTGAAAATTCAACGATCACGATTGAGAAGATAAAAAAACTAACTAACACAAAAAGGACAAAGAGAGATTGTACTATATGAAGTGAAGAACACGCGAAATACGTAAGAAAAACGTAACTATAATTTTTCAGGCAGTATTTATCGGCGATTGTACGATACAGTAAAACACGGTAATGTAATAAAAGAGTTCGGACATCAAACCAAAAAAAAATGAAGAAGAAAAAAATGAGCAGTTTGTGGATAATTTACCGCAGCCGGTCTCGCCGATGATGAGAGTGACGCGATTTTGTTGAATTTTGTCAACGATTTTTTTCCTCGTAGACATGACGGGGAGGTGGGAGAAAGTTGACAGTAATAAGGAAGGAGAAATGGAAGGAGCAGGTGAAGGAGGAGATGAAGGTGGCGACGCCATTATCAGAAACAGAAACTGTCGCTGTCACGGTCACGGTCACGGTCACACTTTCTCTTTCTTTGTCTGTGAGTTTTCTCCTGATGAAGAAAGCAAGTGACTAGGGAATGAGAGGGAGGTGGGGAAGTGGGAAGTGGTACAATGCAGCCTCCCAACGCCACAGCCACGTCATAATTTTTTAATTTTAATTAAAATTAGAGGGAGAGAGGATACGAAAAGGGCGGGTACAGGTGAGCTCGGTGGAGAGGTTGACTGAGAGTCAATGACTTTTCTTCTCTACTTTGCTACTCTCGGTTTCTGACCAATCACGGCGCTGGTTCGTGACAGGATACACTACGCGCGAAGTATGCGAGTGCTTTCCTTTCCACATTCTACCCTACTTCTTTCGCACGTTAACGGGAGGACATCGCATCGTAGTGAAAATTATCGGGTACAAAATCAGACTCGGATAGCTCTTACCTTAACGCCAAAGAAAATAAATACATAAATAGAACATCGAGACTAAATTGAAATAAGGACCGTCCAAGTTGACTCTCAAATTGCTCATCTCATCTCAAAAGTTTTAAATGACAGGAAATGTTATTTTTTTCTTCACTAATTTATATTTTTACTAATAAATTTCCACTCTAAAAATAAATAATTTTACTACATTAAATTTTTCGTAAACTCACGCTTATAATTTTATAGTTGTTTAAGGTATCAATTTTGTATTAATTTATTTATACATTTTAAAAATTTGTGTTATGTTCAAAATAAATTGAAATTAATTATACTTAAATTTTATTCCATATTATGAATTTATTATTCAACTAAATTAATTTTTTTTGCACTAAATTGTTTATGTATTACTATTTGATAATTAGTTTTTTAACTGTATTATTCGACTAAATTAATTTTGTAATCGATTAACTTTACTAGTTAATTAATTTTTTCCTAAAAAAAAATATGTGTATTATTATTTGATGATTTGTCTTGTTTTTATAGTATTTGCACCTAATCAAGTTTGAGCAGGCTAAAAGTCAAGTTTGAGTTAAAATATAGGGATACACAATTCGATCTACAATTCGATCTAGTATGTTCTTTCACAAAATTTAAAATATGTCATATCGTCATTTTTTAATCTAAATAACATAAACTATATAATTTTAAAATAAGGGAATCAATTATATGAACGGATAAAAATAAAATTTCAAAACTGCAATTACGTCATAATATTACACGACAAATTTAAAAGTTTTATGTTTATTGTGATGCAACAAAATACTATAGTATTTAAATCTAATATGTATGTGCTCTATTGATTTCCATGGATGTTTACTAAATAAATATTAAAAAATGTGACTAAATTGATTGATATTTTTTAATCTAAAAAATTAAACTATTATTTCTAAATTTTAGAAATTTTTACAATTTCAATGACTTAAATTTAGTACCACTACTACTTCCTAATAGCTCAATTTATAATTTTCACATATAATTAATCAAAATAGATAACGTATTTGTTTTATACATGAATCTTACTAAAATACCATTTTAGTATTTAACTTTGATTATTCATCTTTCAATAGAAATTAATAATAAGAAAAAGATATATATTTAAAAAAAAATAAGAAATATATAATAATTTAAAATGTGACTTATATTTATGACAATTTATTTAAAGGTGTTTGTAAATAGAGATATATAAATTAAACTTAAGCGGTTAATGAGACGTAGTTAAAGTCAAAATATTTAAGAAAATTTAAATTTAAATCTTGAATGAAATAATTATTAATTAGATTTAAATTAACTCTCAGTTATAACTAGGGGTTGAGGGAAAAAAACTATAAACATAAACTTGTGTGTATCTCAAACTTTTCATTTGGAGGTTATTTTAGCATTAAAATGACTTTTATTTTAAATTTTCAATCTTATGAGTAACGATTGAAGTTTTGAAAGATTTAATTGAGTTTTGAATGAAAATTTTTTAACGACATTTTTTTAAATCAAATAAAAGTAATGTTATCAGAATATAAAATTTAACATAAAATAAGACATATATACAATAATTTAGTATTTTATAAAAAAAAATAGAACATGATTCTCTACTATATTTTATACGCAAATTGTGTGTTATTTTATATCAAGTTTTATTTTTCAACAAGATTACTCTGTTACTCTTGTAAAAACTGCAAGTTCCTAGATGGCACTATTGGAAATAATCCTAGTACTAGTGTTGTAGTGGTCCTTCCTTCTCATTGCCGATTGCCCCTTGAGTCATTCTGCGACTCAGTACACTGTTACTTTTAGTCTGTTATGCATTACATTTTAAACTAATCCTACTAGTTATTTGGCATCCTGAAAATAAAGACATATATAGACAGCTCAGCTCTCTTTTGACTCACTTGAAATAGATATTGACATCCTCTAATAAATGCAGCATATAGTTAGTGCAAAATACTCCTCCCGAATTGATGATGGAACGAGAAACATCCTTTACCTTATGTTTCTTAATTCTGATCATTCTCAACTTTGCTACTGCAAGAGTTGTGAGTACTGTTACCGATTATCAGTATACCAGAAGTGACTTTCCAGTTGATTTTGTTTTTGTTTCAGGAACATGTGCTTATCAGGTGGAAGGTGCTGCTAATCAAGATGGAAGAACTCCTAGCATTTGGGATACCTTTGCCCATGCGCATGAAGAAAATGGAGACGTAGCTTGTGATCAGTACCACAAATATAAGGTAAGTAAATATTTCAATATATTCACTACAATGTGCTTAACTTGTTCAATCAGTGCATAATTAATTGTTTGATGCAGGAAGATGTGCGGCTCATGGTGGAAACAGGCATTGATGCTTATAGATTTTCAATTTCTTGGTCGAGGCTATTACCAAGTATTACTTACTCGACTTTAATTACTTTCCTCATCATCATCACATGATAAGAATCATTGAATATTGAATGTTCACTAGGATCTATATTTTTCTCCAGACGGCAGAGGACCTGTCAATCCCAAAGGATTACAGTACTACAACAATCTCATCAATCAACTCATCATTAATGGTTAGTTTCACTTAAATACTTTATTATAATAATCTATTGTTATTTAAACATTATTTTGGGACAACTAATTGAATTTAACAACGGTTTAAATGGGTGTAAAGTTATTTCAACATTTCTAAAATTTTACACCTTATAAAAATATATTATTTATAATTAACTTGACACTATAATTTATTAATTTTTTTTCTTTCATTTACTTTTTCTTCTTTAATATTTAGTTTCTCTTTAATATTTATTTTCTCTGTCTCTCTTTACATTGCAGAGAAAATCGAAAGAGTATTAATTATTCTATCCATATTAAAATGGTCAAATCATTTAAAAAAAATTGTCACAAAATAATTGGTAATCATTATATTTTTAATATAATTTTTTATTATTATATTATTTAATTAATATTATTTACGTTATTTTTAATATAATATTTTTTATTACACATTTATAATATTAATAATGTACTAATACTCAATAATTTAATAAAAGTATCATTATCTTTCGTTTATATATATATATATATATATATATATTTTAACATGGGTTAAATGATTGTATAGAAACCAATCATGCTTATTTAAAATGAAATAATTGGCTATTTCCTTTGAGCAGGAATTCAGCCACATGTTACACTACATAACTTCGATCTTCCACAGGTTCTTGAAGACGAATACGAAGGATGGGTTAGTCGTGACATCATGTGCGTATAATTATCATCATCTCTTGCATATCATGCATTATAAATATGTATTAATGTTGTTTAAATTAATTCATGATCAATTACTTCCAAAACTAGCGTATGTGAGTGTTTAATTAGGATTGTAAAGTATGCATAGATGGATAAGTCTATATGAAGGAAATTAAAGAACTTGGATATATGTAATAAATGCAGAGGAGACTTCACATACTACGCGGATGTATGTTTTAGAGAGTTTGGTGACAGAGTATTGTATTGGACCACTGTGAATGAGCCAAATGTATTTGCCTTAGGTGGTTATGATCAGGGAAATGCACCACCTAACAGATGTTCTCTTCCTTTTTGTGCTACAAACAGCACAAGAGGCAATTCTACATTTGAGCCCTACTTAGTACTTCATCATATTTTGTTAGCCCATTCTTCTGCTGTCAGATTATACAAGACAAACTATATGGTACAGTACAACATCTATTTTTCTTGTATTATATATGTTGCTTACTTCTTAATTTACTATGCATTTATTCATTTTCTGCATTACTACTTTCTAAATTTTTTAATGTCAAAAGTTATAATTTCCTCTTACACATAACTTCTATCTAAGAAAAGTCTTCTACCAATAGCATATGACAATTTAGCATATTTTTTCCTTCCTGCTAATTTTTTCATATATGTGCAGCCTTACATAGAATCTTTACTGTACTACTATATAGATGTATTTTTTTTGTAGTATAGTATATATCTTAATGTTATTTGTGAGTGTAGATAAAATCTAACTTTCTTATCACTCTATTCTTAATTAATTTTTCTATATTAATCGCATAATTAATCTTATATCATTTATAGATACGCTAGTGTATTAACAATTAGACAGATCGACCGGTTCAACTGGTCAATCTACCAATTGGTTCAACCTCATTTGATTTTAATTCTAGCAGAACCAGATTGAATTGTGACTGGTTCAATCCATTCATTTTTCCTTTATGTTAATACTTATTTATTCATTTATTAGTCATCCGATTGAACTATGAATCTAATGTCTCACTAGTTTGATGTCCGTGTTTTAAAACATGGATATATACTTAAAATTGTAGTATAACTATCAATGTTTTTATTTTGGCTTATAATCTTCTCTCGAAACCTTTTGTGAGGAAAGCATGTTTCCGATTTCATATAGTCACTTATTTGCAGGACCAACAAGGCGGATTTGTTGGTATATCTGTCTACACACTTGCATACACACACCTCAAACAAATTTAGAACAAGACAAGGTAGCAACTCAAAGAGCCCGTGATTTTTTAATTGGTTGGTAAGTTAGTGCCCCTAGCTAGCATTTGTTTGTTTGTTTGTTGTCTTTGTCTTGGTTTTACATCATTCTTTCCCTTGTGCTCTTTATTTGTTCTTAGAATATCACACAAGCTGGCATGCTTATAAACTGCAGGATTGTGGAACCCTTGATCCATGGAGACTATCCCGTTTCCATAAAGAGAAATGCAGGTGCAAGAATTCCAACCTTCACAAGTATGGAATCCAAACAAGTTAAGGGTTCATATGACTTTATTGGCATCATTCACTACACCAGTGTTAATGTCACTGATAATTCTGGCGCCCTAAACATCAAACTCAGAGATTACAGTAAAGACATGGCTGCAAATATAATCTGTAAGTAGACTAACTTTGTTAACTTTAAGGAATTATAATAGAATAGTAAAATATTGATATTAAGTATGGAAAAGAAAAGCAGAAATAAAATTGTATGAATGGTAAAAATGAAGAAAATTATTAACTACAATAGAATAGAATAGATGTGAAATGCTATTTATATATAGAGTTTCAGAATTACTATTACAACCAACGTGCAACTAAGTTAACTAATTTACAACTAATGTAAACTAATTCTAACGGCGGATATATAACTCATTCCTTTCCTTGTTTTGGCAGATGGACAAGATATGTTTTCAAATGAAGAGGTAACAATAATATGATTATATATCATAATCAATTATTTAATTTTTAAGGATATTATTTATTATTTAAATCCATAACTAACTAGCTTTAATTGATTCAGTACTCTGTCACACCATGGGGTTTACAACAAGTACTCGATATATTCAAGCTTCTTTATGGGAATCCTCCAATATTCATTCTTGAAAACGGTCTCTTTCTCACACAAATTGTTAATAAAAGAACATGTCTCCAAGGGTTTTGTTCAATATATAGTTGATGAACCGTTTATTTATAATACGTGTGAACAAGCTAGTAAGTTCTGTTGATAAATATTTTTGGCTTTCACTGTGACTTTAGGTCAACGAACAGCAAGTAATTCGTCATTGCAAGACGTATCAAGGGTGAAATACTTACATGAATATATTGGTGCCGTGCTACATGCCTTGAGGTATATAATATAATATAATTAAACAATTGAAATTAATGTGTTGTCTAATTTTAAATATTTGTGATCCTAAATCAATTTTGACAGAAATGGATCAAATATAAAAAGATATTTTGCATGGTCATTTATGGATGTGTTTGAGTTATTGGATGGATACAGATGGAGTTATGACCTATACTATGTGGATCATAATGATCCGGAGTTGAAGAGATATCCAAAACTTTCTGCAAAATGGTACAGTTTTTGATGGGTATTGAACTTGACAAGGATCCATCACTTGTTTCTCTTGGGCGCCACTTGTTTGAGTAGCTTGCTAGCTAGGTTCCTTAATTTTGTTTACATCATTGATTATTTGTAATTAATAAATGCTCCTCGCTATGTATGCTTGATTACTCTCCCTCTCCGAACATAATCTATATCTACGATAGCATGACACTTATGTGTTCCCAAGGCATAACAAATCTCTTAAAATACTATTGTCTCATAATTGTATACTCAATTAAGACTTCTCTTGTGGACATAAAACTAGAGTAACCTTATTAAAATACAAAATTTGACATAATATAGAATATAAATACAATATTTTGATATTTTATGAAAAATAAAATATAATTCTCACTACATTTTATATGATATTGTATTTTATATAGTATTGTATTTGTGTCTCATTTTATATCAATTAACTAAAAAGGAGAAAAAAATTTATATTGAAGAGCACGCTAGCTTGTAAGGGGGTAAGGATGCCCTTTCCTAAAACTTATATTTAATATAAGGAAGAATAAAACCCTTTTTTATTTGGAGTTTTCCCCAACCTATACCTAAGGGCTTCCATTTTTCGGCTGCATAAACAATGGATCTGTTTAGTTAGATGGACTTCAAATTTTGTGTTCCAATAACACTACTCTAAAATTGTGTTTGACAAGAAATCGATCCTTATAGTTAATATTCTAAATGGTAATTATTTTGTGTTTGATATTCTTTTAATTCATTTTTGTTGGCTGATATCAAATTTTCAAGGGTTTAATGACTATGCAATGTTAGTCAATCTCAAATTGTTGATTATGTGATTTTTTTACTTATGGTGGTTGTAATTATTTAGTGAGAGAATGAAATCAATAATTATCATTTAGTGTAAATGTAAAACTAGTTTACACGCACAATGACCCATTTTCTCAAATTTCAATGTATTTATGAGAAATTCAACATACATAAAGATTTTATTGGGTGACTTCAAATTGTTTTAGCTAAAAAATATATAGTCAATCTCAATAATAAGTATAAAAATGCAGGTTACATCAAGTTTGAATTTTGTTAAATTTTTTCTCACAGATTTATAATTTCTTTAGGTAAGCATTGAATGAGATATAGCTTGCTTCTGTTGCTTTGTTGTAGCAGACTCAACTTCGTGGACTTTAACAAACAAATATATAATTGTAATATTTTTTATTATAAAAAATTACTAACTATAAACAATTCAATGGATTATTATAAAATGTATAATTATTTTATTGAATGTAGTTTTTATTTTATTTTTATAAATGTGTGTTTTTAATCAGATTATAAATATGTGTTTGCTCACACAAATTTGTATGCATAAGCTTTTAAGCTCATTCAATAATTTATATTGAATGAGATAATTTACGTTAAAATTTTCTACACTTATTTTAAAAAATTCACGAATTTTAGATAAATATTATGCATTAATAATATGCAATATGCACAAAAATAAAAACATTTTAATCTTTATCTTATTTTTACTAATAAATTTTTCTTATACAATACTTTAAAATAAAAAAATAAACAACCATTAGAAATTTAAATTTATTTCATACATGGCACAGGTTCACACACAAAGATGACTAAGAAAGCTAATTATTGGATTAGTAATACAGTCCAATCTGATCACTCAATATGGACCTGACTTTAGTTTGTTTCTCATACAAAGTAGAAATTAGTCGGTTCATAAAAGAATATTAAGGTTTGGATCAATAATAAGTCTCGATTTTTTTACTAGCAAAAAGATATTAATTTATTTAAATGAATAGAGTATATCGACGAGAACATAAATTCAAAGTTGTTAAAAATTAATAAAAATAATCTATGAATAAATTCGTAACATCTAAATTAATAATATATGACGATAAAATGTCTCAATATGTTTTGACATAATCAAATAATCGAAATACTCATGACTTAAGATCTGCAGTAGTGACCACTATGTCATTGACTAAATCTAAAATGACTCAAATTGATCTAACAATATGAACTACAAATGTCACACAAAACAGAAAATAAAATATGTCGCACTAAGACAATGAATAGAATAACATCGTACATTGACGGTGAACTCATTAAAAAATGCAAGAAAAAACTAAATCTATATAAAAATCACTTATTAAACTACAAATATGAAGAAGAAAAAGGATGCAGGAGATTAATTATGAGCCAAAAAATGATTTCAAATCACTTTTCTTTAGCGGACAAAGATCAAAAGTAGGGTTGGGAATAAGTTAGGTCGCCCGTCAGGGGCATATAATCTGACCTATTTATTGTCTGGTCTGACCTGTTTAATAAAAAGATTATGCTCAATATTTTTTTTTAAAGCTTATTAATTAAAATAGATCAGACATGAGATTATAAAAAAATTTATTAGGTATGATAGGACGATCTCTCTCTATATATATATATATTATTTATTAACATTGATATTTTTTATTAATATTAGTATTTGTTATAAAAAAAATCTATTAGGCATGATAGACCGGCCTAAAAGACGATAATGTCTTTTGTTTATTGTTAATTTTGTTTTATTTGTAATTTTTTAAAAGACTTTTTGGAGTTTGCCAAGTATGAATTCATTTTAGTTCTTTGTTTTTTTGAAAATTGTTGCAGACTTATTAATTATAATTTTATTAGATTTAGTTATAATTTTATTAGTTTTCCTTATGTTTATTATTTTATTAATTTTTCTTATATATAAAGATATAGATTAGCTATTTTAAAAAAATGTAACATATACTATTTAAATATCTTAATGTAAATAAAATATTTAAATAGACTTTTAGATCAAACCAAATTTTAAAAAATATTAAATCAAATTTAAATCTTTCAATAACTGACCTAATTAATTATCATTCGTAATAAAAGGCAAACAAAGGTGCCAAAAAAAAAAGGTGGCTGCACTATGTTTCGATTTGTTTTGCAGCCATGGTTGTCTACTGGGTATATAAATACACCTTACACATAATAAATATCGATCTTATCAAATGTTGATTATTTTAAAGACATTTCAAAAAGTTATATGGTATTTAATTTTAGGAATCCGTGAAAAAAAAACGAGTACCAATATTTTATAGACAAATTTAATTCAAAATTTAAATTTTTAAAAATAATTAATTACAAATAACATGATATAGAATGATTAAATTTTAATATTATATCTAACAAAATTCTATGTTATGAAAGTGTTTATCTTTTATATATATATATATATACACGCGCGCGCACACCTGTGTTAGTGTATGCATGTATGAGCATGTAGAAATTAATAAAATGTTATTTCGATTATTTGAATATTTTAAAAGGTTTTATTTTGATATATATTTAAAGTAAATTATTCAAATTAATTTTTGGATAAAATTAAAAAAAAAGACATAAATTCCTTTACCATGGAATGTACTAATACATGTGATTTAATGTATAATCATATAGATTAATTTATTTAATTATATATGTTACACTCAAAGTAAAGTTAATGTCAATGATCGTAGTCTTTTGACTATAAATGCTAATTAATCTTAATTAAATATTATTTTTCAAAAAACCTAAATTAATTGTATGATCTAAACACAAAAATTCAAAAATAATTTATATTGAAGATTTTCTTACCCTTGACATAGCCTCCGTACTAATTACATTACATATATGGAATAAGAATCTGTGGTAGTTATAACAAATACAATTGACTTCAAGGCTCAACCCATATGTACTATATATATATATAAAAGGAAAGTATGGTTTCGGTGGACTTCTTTTTCCAGCTTTGTTCCCAATTTAGAAGGGAACCCCGAGAAAAAAATAAACGTAGAGAGATAGAGAAAAAGGTAGAAAATGTATTTTTATTTTTGAAATGCACAATGTTTGAAAAACTTCTAGGCAAAATATAGAAATCAAGCATCGCATAATTAATATATGATTTCTTTTTTCAATCGAAGATGTGTGAGTGATTGCGAGCAGACAAGGGGTCGGTATAGAGTAATGATTGATAGTGGTAATTCTAGTAATGGTCTATGGCAGCTGAAGTCACATGTTAGAATTAAAATAAAAAATTAGAATTTTAAATTGAACTCTAATGATTAATCATCTTCAATTAAAGAACTAATAGTCCGTAAAAACTGTAATTTAAATCGACAATTTTTAATAAAATTTTATTTATCTTTTAATTAAATTCTAAATTATTAAATTTTCGTTTCTTTAAAAATTAGAGCGTTTAAAAAAAATAAAAAATTGCTGTGGTTGAGTTGGTCAAAAGAAACTGTGTTAAGTGGGCATGGATTTTGTCACCACGAATTCAGTGTTGTTGACCTTTACTCTGTCACATATAAAACTGAAATCACACCCTTTGTTATGATTAGTATATTTATTTGAGGAATACCCAGAAACACAAACACAGAGATAGAGAATGAAACCACAAAAATGTTTGACCCTTGTTTCTTAACCGAAACACGCTTGTAATAGTAAAAAATTGATTCATAATCGGATAGCTAAAAAGACAATTGATTCTCCTCTTGTTGTCGTTGTTAAGAGTCGACAGAAGATATTTTTAAATTGATATTTAAATTCTTGACGTTGACTTTGATGTTGATTTAGTAGTACAAATTTGACATTTCTTTGTTTACCTAATCTTAGACTTTAGTCTCCTTATAATTCTCTTAGAATTATTCTTTGAATGAATTTAAGTTTAATATAAAAAATGTAATTTGATAATTTATTATAATTCTCTTAATCTACGTATAATCTAAATAAAAAATTAAATTTTATTATCTAAATTATCATCTATCACTAATAAATTTGATAATTGAAAATAAATAAAGTTAATTTAAATTGTACGTATTTCAAATATACTACCATAAGAAGACTAGATAAGTTTGTGATACAATATACTTATATTTCATTTTATTTTAAAATACTATCTTAGTCCCACAGTAAAGGATCAATTTGAGTATTTTTTTTTATTGATTAGAAAAAATGTATCAATAAAATAGAGAGAATAATACATGAATTTAATTATATACACTCTTAGTGTAAAATAATTTATACTGTCAGTCAATCACAATAATTAAATAACTAATTATTTATATAATTGATCATGATTTGCATGGGTAAATTAAACTCATAATACATTTACTAAATTGTTCTTATAAATTATCGGTGTATTTACAATTACCATTTATATAAATCAAAAGATAGTGAGTTGAGATTAGTTTATAAAGTATAGTTCAAGTGACAATACCAACATTTTTAGAGTAAACATTTTTATGTGGTAACCCGAGTTCGAACTTGATATCTCTAATTTACATGTACGAATTTATCAATTATTTTTGTCACTTCTTTTACCAGAAAAGGTAAGTTCTTTGTTATGTGTTTGATTCAAGATAAATGGAAAAGAGGAGAGAAAATATTTTTAAAAAAGTGTATTTAATTCAATTTTTAGAAGGCAAGAAAAAAGTTCAACATAACTAAAAAAAACTTATTTAAAATCTTTTTTATCTCTTTAACTTAAATACAAAATCATTAAAATTTCTTTCGGTACCACTGGTTAAAGACAAAATCAATTCAAAATCTAAAATTTAATTCAAAATAAATAAACATAAACAAAATAACTTAATTGAATGTTGGGTAACATACCTAACAAAACCATGATGGTATGGGAGGGATTAAGTTGGTAAAAAGAAATGGTGATAAGTTTATGGCCTTTAACTATCCTTCTATTAATGATTTTTTTAACCCGTATTATCCTGTGGAGCATGGATTTTATCACCACGAATTCATTGTTGTTGTCCTTTATTAATCACTCATCTCATCACACAAAAAACTAAAACACAAACATAGAGAGATAATGAAACCACAAAACTGTTTGATCCTTGCTTTCTTGCTACTAGTACTAGTACTTCTCAACTTTTCTGTGGGGGTGTTGAGCACTGATAATAATAATTATACCAGAAGTGACTTTCCAGTTGATTTTGTTTTTGGTTCAGGAACATGTGCTTATCAGGTGGAAGGTGCTGCTAATCAAGATGGAAGAACTCCTAGCATTTGGGATACCTTTGCCTATGCAGGTTTCTTTTTCTCTTGTTTCTTCTATCTTATTGGATATGTCACTGCTACATAAGGATAACTATGATGAAGTTTTTCAGTTTAAAACATGACTAAAGTCTTGTCATAGTTAGATATAAAACTATTTTTGTTTAGCACCTCTGTAACTACAACTTTGTATAATTTATGTGTTTTGAGGTATCAAATAACTATCGCAATTGAATATGAAACAACAATACAACCGTTGATACTAAAACATTTATATGTCTTTACTTGAGTTATGAGCTTTTTTGGGAATTGGGATGGTTTAAAACCAAATATAGAAGCTTCTTTCATCATTTGATTTATAATTTGATCCATATTGTCCCTATTGTTTTGGAATAAAAGTTGAACACAACTTTGGATGAACCTTCACTCAATTCTGGATTTTGGAAAATGACAAAGATGTCATTTTCATCCCAACATAAAATCTAAAATGGTAGGTCACATCTATAATTAGCTTCCAGTTATGGGAGGAACACAAAGCCTAAAAGTTATCAATTATTGACCATAAACAGATTTTTTTTTCTGAAGCAAGAATCAATGTGAGAAACAAGGAATATGATTTAGTATGTGCAATTTAACTATGCTTAACACGAAAGTGAATTCAAGAAGAAAACTAGAGAAAAGTTAGAGAAATTTACTTCAACTGAGCATTATAAACCAATTCTCATGCTAGCACACTTTTACAAAAAGGGTTTGCACATGGAGACAATGGAGACATAGCATGCGATTCGTACCACAAATACAAGGTAAACAATACACAAGGTTTCTTATCTTTCTAATTTGCCTAGTAATGCATTCTCTATGGTTTATCTGTTAATTAATTTAAAGAATTTTAAATAGATAAAAACATTAGCTGGTCAAGACAATCCAAGCAGTAACACACTGTTTTCCCCACAAAACCAATAATGCAGGAAGATGTGAAGCTCATGGTTGAAACAGGACTTGATGCCTTTAGATTTTCAATTTCTTGGTCGAGATTGATACCAAGTATTCTACTGAACTTAAACTATAGTTTATATCAATAGACAGTGAAATTTAATGTTCTTTATTTCTTTCTGCAGTAATGACTGAATGTCTTTGAAAATGCTTTTATTTCTCCCCAGATGGTGTAGGACCCGTCAACCCAAAGGGATTGCAGTACTACAACAATCTCATCAATGAATTCATTAGAAATGGTTAGATATGAGCTTCTTAATTTGTTGCAAGATAAAACATACCTTAATTAAGATTTCATTTTTGATAAAAAAAAAATTAAGATTTCATTCATTATTAATAAACAAGAAAAGAAAGAAATCAATTTTTTGGAGTAATACAATAGAAGTCTTTCCCTTCTGCAGGAATTGAACCACATGTCACCCTACATAACTATGATCTCCCGCAGGCGCTTGAGGATGAATATGGAGGATGGCTTAGTCGTGATGTCATGTATGTTCTGTGCTCCTATCTATAGCTGCACCAATTTGTTGTTAAAATTAATCCTTGAAACTTATTAGGTATGGATTATAATGTACTTCCTCTGGAATGAAATATAAGCAAAATGAGTAATTGAAATGTTGATATATTTGGTCTTAAATTAAGACACATCAAACACATCAACCTTTCAGTTACCATTTTTGTTTATATTTAATTCCAAAAGGAGTATAAAATTAGTCACGAGACCCTTAAATCTAGGAAAAATATCCATATTAAAAAAGGCATCAGGAGATTGATGCATGTAATAAGACTCTATTCATTAGGTCCCTTAATTCTTGCACTATGTGATTAATTATCCTAATTCGAGAATATAGTTAATATTATGTTTCTCTTTTAGCTTCTATTGTTCTCACCTCACTTGCTCGTAAGATCTTTGGTCAAACACACTTTAATGCTGTGAAGATATCTTATTATAAATAAATAAAATGTATTTCTTGTTCTTAGGAAGAAATGTCCTTATATTGCAACTTTTAACAGAATTGAGAATTATGACTTGAATGTTGCTGCAGAAAAGACTTCACAAACTATGCAGATGTGTGTTTCAGAGAGTTTGGGGATAGAGTCAAGTATTGGACTACTGCGAACGAGCCCAATATCTTTGCCGTGGGTAGTTATGATCAGGGAATTTCCCCACCTGGTCGATGTTCTCCTCCATTTTGCGTTATATATAGCACTAAGGGCAACTCAACAATTGAACCGTACTTGGTAGTTCATCATATTTTGCTAGCGCATTCTTCAGCTGTGAGATTGTATAGAAGAAAGTATAAGGTATATAACTTAATATTTTCTCATGCTGTGTACTTTTCTTTGTGGATTCTTTTTCTATTCTTACACTCCACTCTCGACATGTTTAGATGGAAAATACTTCATATTATATACTGAATCCTTATTGGGTTCTTAATATTATCCCACGTATAGAAACTTTGTTGGCAAAGAATGTTCATGATTCCATAGAGACTAATTACTATGCAGGAGGAACAACATGGATTTGTCGGTATCTCTCTCTATACATTTGGGTTAGTTCCTCAGACAAATACAGAGAAAGACAAGGCAGCATGTCAACGGGTCCGCAATTTTTATTTTGGTTGGTGAGTTACCGACTCTGAAATTGGTTGTAATATTTTCCCTTCTCCTTACTTTAATCACTGAAGTACTGTCAGTTCCTTATCTCCTAAACGTTGTGGCTTCTAGTATTTTGTTGTTGTTGTTTATGACTATATCATATGAAGGATATGAAAGTCTTAAGTGCCTATTTATTTTATTCCAGGATTATGGAACCATTGTTGCATGGAGACTATCCCAATTCCATGAAGGAAAGTGCAGGCGCAAGAATTCCGGCCTTTACAAGTCGTGAATCTGAACTAGTTAAGGGTTCCTACGACTTTATTGGCATAATTCACTACAGCAGCATTAATGTCACAGACAATTCTGATGCATTGAGGACAAAACTGAGAGATTTCACTGCAGACACGGCCGCACACCTCAGTATGTGTTGTATCATAGTGGATTTTAAAGATTAAAGCAATATAAGCTTGTTCTACTAATTGCATTCACCCCATCTTTTTCATTATGATTATGATGTTTTCAACTAGTTAAACTCTACCATCATTTAGCATCTGATTACCCTTTTCATTATTGCTCACAACCACGTCTATCACTTGTTGAATAATTGGTGGAGCAAAATGAATCATAACCTTGCTTTCCGTGGTTTTGCAGATACAGATGATCTACTTACAGCAGAAGAGGTAACTGTTACAAAACTTATTATAATTATCATCTCGATTAATTAATTGTTTCAATCACTAGATTACTTAACTGTATAACTATCTGGCTTGACTTGACTCAGTACCCTATCACACCATGGGCTTTACAAGAAGTGTTGGATACCTTCAAGATCCATTATGGCAATCCACCTATATTCATTCATGAAAATGGTTTGTTTACCTCTCATTCAAGATTACATTGATTTCAATGAATCTCTTTTAGGAAACCGTGTTTGGATGTTTGAGGTTGAATAATAAATTGCAAGTCAAAGGTTTTTCTTTGTCATAGGCAGTTGAATAACATTCAACATTCCATCATGATGATCCTTGCTTATTAGCCACTCCCATTTCGTTAATACATCTAACCAACAATATAACTAGATTAATCCATATTATGATCCATCTTCAATTGTATGGAATTGTAAACTTGAGCTTTGAGGGATTTAACAATGATTTCGTTAACCACTCAAAAGACTTGCTATTGTCATGGTTAAACTAACGTCACATAAGATGAGTTTCAATGGATTGAGTTATTAATGAAAATTGGACTTGTCTTGTTAGGCCAACGGACAGCTAGCAATGCATCGCTCCACGACGTATCGAGGGTGAAATACTTGCATGCATACATTGGTAGTGTGCTTGATTCCTTAAGGTATGTAGTTGTCACTCCATTTTATTATATGTTGAAAAATTATATCTCAAAAATGTAATTGAAGCAATTACTTATCCAATAAATGAAAATAATGTCCTAAACACAAATATGAAAACAAATGCAACTGAAGTAGACAATATGCTTTTGATACATTTCTGATCTTTGGTATCATTTTTTTTTCTTTAGAAATGGATCAAATATTAAGGGGTATTTTGTGTGGTCTTTTATTGATGCGTTCGAGTTGCTGGATGCATACGATTCGAGCTTTGGGTTGTACTATGTTGATAGGAATGATCCAGAGTTGAGAAGATATCCAAAGCTCTCTGCAAAATGGTACAACCAATTTTTGAAGGGTACAGGATCCTCTCTAATTGCTGCTATTTAACTCAAGAATGATTCATCCCTTGTTTCTGTTGGACATTTATTTCAGTAGTATTTTTCTTATAATTTGTATGCATTTAAATGTTGTTATAAATGGTGTTTCTATTGAGGGTAATTTAGAGTTAGGTTTTGGCCGTAAGTTAATAAATATTACTTGTTGCAGTTAATAAAGGTGTACGATCATTATTTCGTAATTCTATAAAAAAACCTCTCTATTTGATTTGTGTATATAATCATCATGGGGTGAGTGATCTTACATGGAATGATATCTAGTTCTTCGATTTGGGACCTGCGCATATGAGAATGTGGTTGTGTGCGGTTTTTTGAGGAATATGAGGGAGTTAGTCATGACTAACTCTAATGGTTCTTTTTCGGCCAACCTGTGTTTTCTTAATGGTGAAAACATTGAGAAGTGGTGCATTTAGATGCAAGTCATCTTTAGTTTTCAGGATGTATTTGAAATTGTGAAATGTTGCACTCAAAAATAGTACAAAAGTCATCTCACAAGGAGGCGATGAGGGAAGGATTGCAAGGCTCTCTCTTCTTGATCCATCAATGTGTGAACGATGTAAGTTTTAAGAAGAAAGTTGTTGCTAGCTAGACAATGAGGATTGAGACATCTTAAAAAAATCTGATGCTTGTGCAAACAAGGTTGGGAAAGTGAGACTGTAATTCATGGACAAGCAATATGAACTATTATTGGTGACGTGTAGTTCTTATTTAATAATTAAAATCAGAAATAACCCCAGCTTAGATGAGAAAGATTTTTATGGTTTTGAGTTTTATAGACATTGATTAGAAAATACAATTGAAATTGCAACCAATAAAAAAACAAGACAATTGAAAAAAATAATTAATATTTATTTGAAAATGAAAATACCGGTTCATTTTGGTATAATTTTTATTTTCAAATGAATCACTCTAGACATAGCGAGTACTGAATATGCTTAAGCAAACTAAAATTGTGATTCAGTGGGTCAAAAGAAATGGTAGTAAGTTTATGGCCTCCCTCCATCCATTCATATATTTCTTTCTTTCCTATCCTATGGGCCATTGATTTTTGTCACCACGAATTCATTGTTGCTGTCCTTTTACATGCTGTCTCCCACATGAAATGAAATGTGTGCTGGGCCAGCCTATTTATTTGAGGAATGTCCAAAGCAGCAAAACACAAACATAGATAATGAAACCAGAAAAATGTTTGACCCTTACTTTCTTGCTACTAGTACTTCTCAACTGGACTGTGGGGGTGTTGAGCACTGATAATAATAACTATAGCAGAAGTGACTTTCCAGTTGATTTTATTTTCGGGTCAGGAACATCTGCTTATCAGGTGGAAGGTGCTGCTAATCAAGATGGAAGAACTCCTAGCATTTTGGATACCTTTGCCTATGCTGGTTGGTAAATTCATTTCATTCCTTCTTTTGCGTTTGTTTCTTCAATCTTATGAATTTTGGAATTTTTTTTGTTGTGTGTATTTTCAATAGTTAGATAAACGTTATTTTAATTAGTTAGATAAACGGGTTCGGATCCTGTGCGGTCACAAATGGTGGCGACACAAACTCGAGGCCGTCTAATTAAGATCAGATGGTTCAAATTTTAACATCAAATTTTTTTATTAAACAAAAATAAAAAAACTATCTTGAGATTTGAAGCGTCTCATCTTGATTGGACAGTTCCTAGATGTTAACTGTTGGGTGATTGCACCTAATCCAATTTCTAGATAAACTATTTGAGTTGAGCTCCTCTATAGCTAGAAGCCTCGAACTATTGTTCGTACAGAAGATCTAACTGGTGAGATTTCTCGTTATGGTTCTACTAATTCAATCGGTTTACACGAAATGGTAGTGGTAGAACCAACCACAGTTCAACCCGATTCTAGCATACCTTAGAACCAACTGTCAGATTCTCGATTTAACCAATTGAACTGGTCAAATGCTTCAGGAGAGCAAAAGACTTTGACACCGCATCTCCATCCAAAACCTTAAGGCAATGGTATGTGAAGCTCATGGTTGAAACAGGCCTCAATGTGTATAGATTTTCCATTTCTTGGTTGAGATTGGTACCAAGTATTTTACTGAGCTTTAAACTTTAGTACATATCGATAAACAGTGAAATTTAATGTTCTTTGTTTCTTTCTGCAGTTAAGGTATTTGAAAATGCTTTTATTTCTCCCCAGATGGTAGAGGACTAGTCAACCCCAAGGGATTGCAATACTACAAAAATCGCATCAATAAACTCATTAGAAATGGTTAGATAAGAGATTCTTAATTTGTTGCAAGATAAAACATGCCTTAATTAAGATTTCATTAAAAAAACATCAATTCTGTTTCTTCAAGCAATACAAGTATTTCTCGGTTTGCAGGAATTCAACCACATGTCACACTACACTATGATCTTCCACAGGTGCTTGATGATGAATATGAAGGATGGCTTCGTTGTGATGTCATGTATGTTTCGTGCTCCTATCTATAGCTGCACCAATTTGTTGTTAAAATTAATCCTTGAAACTTATTGTGTAATGTGTATGAATTATAATGTATTAATTCAGGCACGACACCCTTAAATCTATGAACAACGTCTGTATTACAAAAGACACCAGGAAATTGATGCGTGAATAGGACCTCTATTCATTAGGTCCCTTAATTATTCCACTATGTGAGTAATAATCCTAATTCAAGATTATTGTTAATATTATGATTTTATTTTAGCTTCTATTGTTCTAGTTTCACTTGCTCATAATGATCTTTGGTCAACTTTAATGCTGTGAAGATATCTTATTCTTAAAAATTTATTTCTTGCGCTTAGAAAAAAATGTCTTTATATTGCAGCTTTAACAGAATTGAGTATTATGACTTAAATGTTGATGCAGAAAAGACTTCACAGACTACGCAGATGTATGTTATAGAGAGTTTGGGGATAGGTATTGGACTACTGTGAACGAGGCCAATATCTTTGCCGTGAGTAGTTATGATCAAGGATTTACCCCACCTCAGTGATGTTCTCCTCCATTTTGCATTATAAAGAGTACTAAAGGCAACTCAACTGTACTTGGTAGTTCATCATATTTTGTTAGCACATTCTTCAACTGTGAGATTGTATAGAAGAAAGTACAAGGTATATCACCTAATCTTTTTTCATACCTAGTACTTTTCTTTGTGGAATATTTTTTTATTGTTTACTCTCTACTCTCTAAATTTTTATATACTTAATCCTTATTAGGTTCTCAGTCTGTTTACGCTGGATTTTTAATATTTACCCATATATGGAAACTTTGTAGGCAAAGAATGTTCAAGATTCCATAGAGACTAATTACATTGCAGGAGGAACAACATAGATTTGTTGGTTTCTCTCTCTTTACATTTGGGTTGGTTCCTCAGACAAATACCAAGAAAGACAAGGCAGCATGTCAACGGATCCGCCATTTTTATTTTAGTTGGTGAGTTACCGACTCTAAAATTGGTTGTAATATTTTCTCTTATCCCTACTTTAAACATTTAAGTACTCTCGGCTCCTTATCTCCCTATAGGCCAAATGTCGTGCCATGGCTTCTAATATTTCGTTGCTGTTTATGACTATATCGTATAAAGGATACGAAGTCTTATATGCCTATTTTATTGCAGGATTATGGAACCCTTGTTGCATGGAGACTATCCCAATTCCATGAAGGCAAATGCAGGCGCAAGAATTCCTGCCTTCACAAGTCGTAAATCCAAACAAGTTGAGGGTTCCTATGACTTTATTGGCATAACTCACTACATCAGATATAACATCACAGACAATCCTGATGCCCTTCAGTCAAAACTGAGAGATTTCTCTGCAGACACGGCTGCATACCTCTTTACGTGTTATATCATGTCTAAGCATAGTGAATTTTAAAGATTAAAGCTATATAAGCTTTCTGTACAAATTGCATTCACCCCATCTTTTTCATTATGATTCTGATGTTTTCAAATACTTGAACTCTATCACTTGTTGAATTATTGGGTTGAGCAAAACTAATCATAACCTTGTTTTACGTGGTTTTTCCGTTGAACAGGATCTATTTACAGCGGAAGGGGTAACTGTTAAAAAACTAATCATAACTATCATCTTAATTAATTGTTTCAATCACTAGATTACTTAACTGTACAACTATGGCTTGACTTGACTCATGAAAATGGTTTGTTTACCTCTCATTCAAGATTACATTGATTTCAATGAATCTCTTTTAGGAAACCATCTTTCGAAGTTGATTGAGGTTGAATAATAAATTGCAGGGAAAAGGTTTTTCTTTGTCGTAGACAGTCAAAGAACATTAGATATTCCATCTTCAATTGTATGGAATTCTAAACTTAAGCCTAACGGGATTTAACAATTATTTTGTGAACCATTCATAACACTTGTTATTGTTGTTGTTAAACTTATGTCGCATAAGATGAGTTCCAACAGGTTGAATTATTGATGAAAATTGGGGTCGTCTTGTTAGGCTAAAGGACCGAAAGAAACTCTTCACTCCCAGACGTATCAAGGGTGAAATACTTGCATGCATACATAGGTAGTGTGCTTGATTCCTTGAGGTATGTGGTTGCTACTCCATTTTATGATCGGTTAAACAATAATATCTAAAAAATGTATTTGTAGCAAAGTTACTTATCCAAAAAATTAAAACAATGTTCAAAACATACAAATATGGAAACAAACACAGCTGAAATAAACACCTAAGCTTTGGATACATTATCTGATCTCTTGTGTCTTTTCTTTAGAAATGGATCGATTATAAAGGGGTATTTTGTGTGGTCTTTCATTGATGCATTCGAGTTGTTGGATGCATACAATTCGAGCTTTGTTTTGTAGTATGTTGATAGCAATGATCCAGCATTGAGAAGACATCCAAAATTCTATGCAAAATTGTACAGCCAATTTTTGAAGGGAACAAGATCCTCACTAATTGTTGCTATTGAACTCAAGAATGATTTGTCACTTTCTTCTGTTGGACATTTATTTCAGTAGTTGTTTTATAATTTGTATGCATTAAAGTGCTGTTACATAATGCTGTTTCTATTGAGTAATTTAGTTTAGTCCGTTGGTTGATTAGTGGTTTGGGTGTTTAAGAAAATTGTTAGTAAGCAGTTGGTCACTATTGGAAATTCAGTACCTCAATTCGGCTGGTGTAGTACAAGTGAATAAATATTACTTGTTGCAGTTAATAAAGGTGTATGATCATTATATCATTATTCTATGGAAAACCTCTCTGTGATTTGTGTATACAATCATCATAGGGTGAGTGATCTTAAATTAAATGGTATCTAGTTCTTCGATTTGGGACCTGCGCATATGATAATGTTATTGTGTGCGGTTCTTTGAGGAATCTAAGGAAGTTAGTCATGACTAAATTTAATGGTTCTTTTTTCGGCCAACCTGTCTGTTCTTAATGGCAAAAACTTTGAGAAATGGTGTAATTAGATGTAAGTCATCTTTGGTTTTCAGGTTGTGTTTAAAATTGTGAAATGTTGCATTTAAGAATTGGAGGACAGCTCAACAATAGCACAAAAGTCATCTTACAAGGAAGAGAAGAGGATCACAAATTTTGAGAAGATAGTTGTTGCTATCTCAACAAAGGAGGATTGAGACATCTCAAAAAAATTTATGTTGGTGCGAACAAGGTTGGGAAAGAGAGACTGTAGTTCATAGACAGACAATATGAACTATTATTGATAACTGATCAAGAAGCCATAGTTGAGTATTTTACTTGAGTTTGGACTCTAGTTATTTTGATGACGAAGTGTGAGAAGTTTGTAGATCAGATGATGGTAGAAAAGATACTGAGAACCTTGGCGCTCTGGTTCAATCATATTGTTGTACCAATAGAAGATTCTAAGGATCTTGAAATAATAAAACTGGAGGAGTTGCATGGCTCTCTTGAAGCTCATGAAAAACACTCAATGAAAGAAATGGTGAGAAACTTGTCGAGCAAGACTTGCAGGCACAAATCATTCGAAAGAATGATGGATAAAGTGGCAAGAACAAGAAGAAAGGGAGACAATGGAAGAACAACAAGTGGAAGAGTTTGAGAGCGATGTCTTGGATCTGAATCAACAAAAAAGAGATTCAATAACAATTTTTAGAAGTGTGGGACAGTGTACTGGTAAATTTGGAAGCAAAGGTATGGAAAACTAAGAAGATGAAGTCCAACTAGGGTATGATGAAGATTTTGACTTTGACCATGTCTTGCTGATGGTAACTACCAAATATGAAGGCGATTCCTCTAATTGTAGGTATTTGAATACAAGATGTTTAAACCACATGTTTGGGAGAAAGGATTGGTTCATTGGTCTCAATGATAATGTAAAAAACGAAGTCTGATTTGCTGACTGCTCTATAATCACAATTGAAGCTTGGAACATGCCTTTATTTGTTGCAGAGTAATAAGATGGTACAAGACCTTCCAATGATGAAACAATCAAAATAGTTGTGTGAGGATTGATGTATGAGTAAGCACAACTTCGAAATGCATACAGAACTGTAGCTACTGTTATCCCAAATGACAAATTAGACTGATATAAAAGGAAGACTGTGGTGATGTCTGTTTGTAAGAAGTTTAAAATGATGCATGGAAAGCAAAGTGAAAAGACAATCAAGATGATAATATGTGATGATGGATATGAATATTTTTAACATGATTTTCAAAGTATTCAGATGAAGAAGGAATGATCCATGAGATAACTGATACAAGTAGATGTGATTGTTGATGAAGCAAGATGGTGGAATTAGCATGATAAGAGTGGTTTTAGAATCAGTGTATGGTAAGACTGAATGATCTTCAGTCTTGTGAACCTAAACAGTAAGTTTTTTTGTCCCCGGTAAGACTGAATGATCTTCAGTCTTGTGAACCTGAACAGTATGTTTTTTTGTCCCCAAAGACCACAAAGGAGCGTGCAATTGTAGCTTACCTCTCTTTCCTTTATTTTCTCGTGTTTTAAAAAAATAGTTTTAGCCCTAAATTTCTCCAATAAGAATTGAAAAGAGAAATATTTTTTATTTATTTAACTCTTTAGTTCCCAAGAGAAAGGGCCCTAGTTATCCAGAGTTCGGTCCGGAGGTAAGTAAAGTTTGGCCAAGAATTGTTCTAGCTAGAATTCGAACACGGGTTCTCCCAAACGATTCGTCCTTAACTAAAGCTTATTAGCCATTTGAGCCCAATTAATAGGTTTGAAAAGAGAAATATTAGCACCGAAACATCTCACTCTCTATTTTACTATCTTTTCCATTCAATGTTTTTTCTTTGTCTTAGAAAAGATGGTAAATTCTACCATAATTAACTCACACAACTGTGATCCCGAGTTCAAATCCGGGACAAGACGTCCAACCTACCAATATCAGCATTTGCCAGTTGAGTGAGGACTTAAGGATATAAGAAGCCCATTACCACATTCATAAATTATCAAGGCAAAAAACAGTAATTTTTTCAGGAAAAAAACAATTAATACAGACACAATAATCTAAGAATTTTTCATATAAAACAACAATCCAAACACTTACATATTTTCTATCATAAACTACAAGGCGAACATGCCATAGGATAAACTAAGTCACTAACTTTCTGGCTGCCAACATTGTTATTTTACTTTTGCTGAAAGGATTATATATTTATTTTTGTATGACATGCCAATATAGATCAGTGTTTGGTTTTCGGCTTCTTCACAATCATCACAGTGCAATGAGCATGATGAGCACAATAGTCACTCACACTACCTAAAACCGCCCTGCAAATTAAAAGTGTAAAGTATAACTGAATTTTGTGTTTGTGATGATATTGGCTTAATTTAAAATATTAGAACTAAATGCAGCATATTCATGGCATACTCCATTCACAAGTTTGAGAAAAGTATTTATGATACTTCAATCACAATCACCTATCAATGCAAATCAAGGATGATAAATGTGACCAGAATGAAACCATACCTTTTTATAGCCCCATAACCGTGACTACCCACAACCAATATTGAAGCACGGTACTTCTCCACTGTGTCACACAGAACATTTCTAGCATCACCTTCCACCACCTCCACTATCATATCATTTACCTGAGAAAATTCAGTTATCAGATAATTATTCCACAGGTGACACATCCTATATATAAAACAGTATCTGTTAGGCACCCAAAAATCATAGAACATTTTGCTAAAACCATATAGTATGATCCAAGTCCCACACAAAATATATAAATTCAGGAAAATACAGTTAACTATGATTTTGAATATCATTAATGACTGTTATCAAAATCGTGGTTAACTGCGCTCGTTAATCAGCTGCCACGCTTATTAGTTATATTCATTAATCATCCACGGAATATAATTAACAATATATTTGAACTGCCTTAACCTTTCAAATTGTGAGTGAAAATATAATATAATATATTATAATTTATGGAAATAAAAATACCGAATTCTTAATGCAAAGTTGTTTAGCAGTTTCAGCAACTCTGGCAGCAATCTTTCTCAAATCAGAATCAACAATCGGCAAAACCTCAGCAGCTCCTGTGTACACTAAGGAGAAATGGTTGATTCAATTACGAAAAAATCAATGATGAATGAAATTGAAAAGGAAAAGGAAAAGGGATTAGAGTGTGTAATAGTAATAGCATACCAGGGCCAGCGAGACCAACAGAAGAAGTAGCGGAAGGTCTGGCATGAATAAGAACAAGCTTGAAAGCAAAACTGTTGTTGTTGAAAAAGTGATCGAGAGTCCATTTCAGAGCGTATGCACTGTGTTCACTCTCATCGATTGCAACCAACATCACTGGTTGTGGCTTCTCTGACACGTCAGAATTTGTTGAACTCGCCATTCCAAAAACCTAAACGGAAAATTATACCAATTACTCTCTTTTCTTTTTCTCTTTCTGTTTATTTCACATGCTTGAGACGCAACACAACTCAACCATTTATATTTGTATTTTTATTTATTTATTTATTTATATATATTAAAAGGGAACTAAAACAAGGTGCTGATGAGTTGAAACAATGTGATAAAACCAATCATTGAATTGAAGCCATCTTAATCTTATCACTGGCTGAAAATGATTTCTCGACTATTGTAGAAAGGCTAAAGATAAAGATGCAAAATCCACACTTATTTATCCACCATGTTTTTGTTTCATCACGTTCATGAGTCGTCATTCAATACGAAACCTTTTCTCTTTTTGGTAACATGAATGCGAAACCTTCGTCTATTAGCACAACATGGAATTTCTACCATTTAATTAATTAATATGTTAAGATATTTTATTTTATATGCATTGAAGTTATAATGTTGGGGGAGGGTTGAATTAATAAAAATATTAGACTTTTATTTTATCATTTCTAAAATTATCAATATAATTAATTGTGATTGATTGAGACTGTAACTTTTTTTTACACAATAAAAATTAGACTCTAAATAAATTTTTAATTTTTATAAAATTTTATTTTTAGTTTTAGTAACAAAAAATTACAGTATTTAGTGATTACAAAAATTATCTTATAAACATTTTTAATTTATGTTGAAAACAAACATAATTGCTATAATTATATTTAATTTATAAATTATAATTTATTGAATAAAATTCTTTGATGTAACTGGTTATATATTTTATAAAAACTGTTATAAGTAAAATAAAAATAAACTTACACAGTTGCAAGTATTACCTCAAGTTAGTATAATACTAGTACTGCTAAAGAATCGGTCTAAAAATAGACAAGATTGAGGATTGAGATCGCCTGCTGTAGTAAATATACACAGCTACGCATAGTTTTCGATCTCGACCATCATATAAGATCGAATGGTTTAAGTTAAACCATGTGTCTTTTAATTAAAACAATCTTAGCTACTGATTTGAAGTTGGACGGTCATGATTGATTACAGCATTCTAGTGTAACCGTTGGAAATTCAATTCTCGAAATTGGCTAGGTTTTACAAGGTAGGGTCTATCCTATTTTGTAAAAGGCAGTCTTGGATGTGATTTATTATCTAACATAGCATATTTAAGATTTGATTGACCTTTTTGAAAGTTAACAAGACTTGAAAATTTATTTAAAAATTATTTAATTATATTTTTTACAAAAAAATATTTACATCATGCTAAATCATTTTAACAAGATTAACAATTTAATATATTGATATGAAATTCTATATTAATATCTAAGATAACATTTTATTTTATTTATATTTTATAGTAATATTCTGGTAGATTTTAACTTGCAACACCTTTGTCAGTGTTAGTGAAAGAAAATAAATGTAAATTTTGTTCAATAAGTCTTAACATTTTCCCTACTTAAATTGAGATACTATTTTTTCACTTAAAATTTTATTCAATAAAATAGGATAGAAAATATTATGTACGTTTGTCACGGTCTTTTTTCGAATAAAAATCTAAAAATAATCTAAGAGTTGTTTAAAATGAAAAAATATTTTTAACAACATCTAAAAAAATTAATTTTTATAATTGAAATTTTTTTAAAAGAAAAGTATTTTCATTATAATATACAAACACAAAATAACTTATATTTTTTTAAAAATCTCTTAATAAAATTATTTTTAGAATTCATAAAAAACGGAACCATCATTTGACCGTAAACTTTGTTGAGTTTTAAAAATAAAAAAGTTTAAAATTTCTCTCGTGTATCGAAATCGAAGCATCCTCCTGTGGTATTTTGACTTTTTCATCGCGATACGGAAGCCCCATGTACATTACAATTATACCCTTTGTATATTTGAGTGGAAACACGAAACCGTTAACAAATAGCGAACAGCAAGGATTTGAGATAATTACGGGAACGAATAATACCACAAACTGTAACTTGAAATCAAAAGCAATTCTTGTTTTTATCTTTGTTTGTATTAAGCTGATAAAATCGTGCAAAACTGTGTTGGTTGTTAAATCTATGTTAATTGGAAAAGATGAAATTCTGCAAGACTTATCAAGAGTACATGCGTGGACATGAGCAGAAGATGCTCCCTGTCGTTGGCTTCAAGAAGCTAAAAAAGATCATGAAAAAGTGCAGACGTTCATCTCAATCCTATAAGTCCTGCCCTGATCAATGTCCAGGTCTTCAATAATTTTACTTTTTATTTTACCTATCGGAAATCAATTCTTTTCATGTTTCTTTCAATTCGTTCTGAATATTAGAATAGCTTATAATAATATATTGACGATCCAATTCAGGTCCATGGACTTTTGATTCATATATAAAAATAGGTGGGATAATTTAGTTTCATTATTTTATTTCAGTGTGCGATGGGACCTTTTTCCCTTCCCTTCTGAATGAAATGTCAGATATAGTGGGATGCTTTAATCAGCGTGCACAGAAATTGCTGGAGATACATCTTGCTTCTGGATTTAGAAAGTACATTCTCATGTTCAGAGGTCAATCAAAAAGGAATCATACTACTTTAATTCATGAAGGCAAAGATCTAGTTACATATGCACTGATAAACGCTGTTGCAATCCGCAAAATACTAAAGAAATATGATAAGGTGCGTAAAATCCTCCTTTTTTCTTTGTCGTGCTGATTTAAGTATTGACAATACATGTTCTTTATGACTGCAGATTCATTATTCCAAGCAAGGGCAATTATTCAAGTCACAAGTCCAGACTATGCACAAGGAAATTCTTCAGAGTCCATGGCTTATTGAGCTTATGGCATTACATATCAACTTAAGGGAAACTAATGTCAACTCAATGACACCTGCATTATTCGATGGATGTTATCTCGCATTTCAGGATGGAAAACCATCACTTACTTCTCAGCTCTTTGATTCCATCAAAATTGATATTGACTTAACTTGCTCTATATGCTTGGTAAGTTAGTTGGTTATGCTTGTTGGATGAATTTCTCTTTTCTGTTCATGCATTACTCTCATTTTGGATATTTTCATTTGGATTGCACATATGCATTACCAAATCAACTTACAGATCTTGCATTGAAATTTCCATCTCAATCTTGTTTTATGTTTCCACCAAAAATTATATTTACCCTCAAACTATTTTATTTTTAAAAGGTTACAAACATTTTGTATACGGTTAAAGAATCCATTCCGGATCTCCTGATGTTGTCCCAAAGCACTTAACTTTTGGTTTTGGATTACAATGACAATATCTCCTTAGTTTCCACAATAGCAATATACTTTTCTCTGTGAAGGCATCTCTCTTATAAGGTCCTTCACTATCTTTTTCGGTTTTTCAATTGATAACTTTCATCTGGCTCTTCCATGACAGGACACGGTGTTTGATCCAGTTTCTCTGACTTGTGGCCACGTATTCTGCTTTAGTTGTGCATGCTCAGCTGCATCTGTTACTATTGTTGATGGACTTAAGGCAGCACATCCTAAAGAGAAATGTCCTCTATGCCGAGAGGTAAACTACCACATATAGCAAGCTCTCCTACAACTTTATTAATTTTAATAGGAATGTAAATAAATGTGGATTTCTGTTTATTAATATTCATGTACATTATACATGTTAAAACTAGTACTTTCATCCTTTACTTGTCATTCAAGCCAATGGATGGATAGTCATTCCATCGTGACTGACATTGTCATATTTAAAATTTGGGTGTCACTTAATTTTGATTGCAAATGCAATGACCAAACAAAATTCTAATGTCTAAATAACTGCTAAATTTTAAATAACCATATCTGCGCATGAGACCAGGAACCAGAATCCTGTACTAAGCTTCACTGGTCTTTCAATTGCTGACTACATTGTATATAAAATTTGCTTGACTTTTGCTAAAGGCCTACTATTTTTTACCGGTAAACCTTTAAATCTTCTGAAATAGCTAAATAGCCCTTCTGTAGTTGTGTAGCTTATATATTTTAATATTGTGATAATTGATAAATTGCAGTTTCCATAAAGAACTGTTTACTTATTTAAAGCGTCTTAAAATGCTGAATACGTATGATGGATCAGTTATTCTCTTTCACTATCAAGACTGGGGCTGCTGATGATTTGGAAAATGATTTTTTAAGTTTATTACTATAAAAATAGTTGGCAACTTATAACTTTTATACCGTTGATTACAGGCAGGAGTTTATGAAGATGCTGTGCACTTGGAAGAATTAAACATTCTGTTAGGCCAAAGGTATGATATAGTTTATTCCATTTGCAAATGAATAAATGCTGTATAGATGCCGTGAAGGCAGAGATGGCAGCAAAAGTCCAGTAAAACCCTGTTTTTGATCATCTGATATGTGGTGTTATATAGTTTCTTTTGGTTCTATATATATAAGAAAAAGTAGGTCAACAAAAGTTTGATGTATTTGTTTCAAATTTTAAACCAAATACATCCATTTTTGTTGACCATACTTTATCTAATCATTAATATATTATATCCAAGTATCTTAACCTAATAATTTCAATATATTTACAGCTGCAAAGAGTACTGGGAGGAAAGACTTCAGATGGAAAGGGTAGAGAGGGTCAAGCAAGCCAAGGAGCATTGGGAAACACAATGTAGAGCGTTCATGGGCATCTAAGTAGAGAAACAACAATCCGGGTTCAATTATTTAGTTGTAGGTTGAAAATATCGTTATTCACTTTGTTTAATAGCATTAGCATTTCAAAATATTGTTAATGGTAGTGTTCTTTCTTGACTCTGATCAATGTAAGAGGCTTCTACTTTGGCATCTGTATCTACTAAAGGCCATTTATTTGTTATAGATGATTATCCAGAGAGAATGCAAATTCCAGATTATTAGACTACAGAATCGTAGTTTGGGTAGAAAAAAATATTATAAATCTACAAGTTTAAATGCTAAATTTGGTCTTTCTCATAGAACTAAAGTTGCATTTCCATCACCATTGTTTAGAGAACAGACCAAAAAGCTTCATAGGAGCAATTGATGATTCTGACATGAACAGTAATGTCAGGACTCAACATGTGAATGTGAGCATCATTCTAGATCTTTTTGGATTAGAACTTTAGAGTAGAGGTTGGACAGAGGGAGAATTATCTCTTCTCTGAGGAGCTTTGCTCTGAGATTACATGGATTATCCGCTTATTGTTCTCTTTTAATTTGGGTTCCTATCACATAACAAGGAAAAACCATAAAACAAAACGTTCTACTACGTTATCATCACAAATTATCACCTCTAAACAAGTTCCAAACACATTCCATTCAAAATTACTTTCATGTATTGATTTTTTTTTTCAACAGCAGGTTAGGAAGACCAGAATGCTTCATCTTACCCGTCAAAAGTCATACAAAAAGTCCAAAACAAATTATCTGAACAGTTCCAAACACATTCCATTCAAAATCACTTTCATCTATTAATTTTTTTTAGAAACAGCAGGTTAGGAAGACCAGAATACTTCATCTTCCAAAACAAAAATCCATACAAAAAATTCAAAAGCATCAACAAAATTAGTTAATGATATTACATGAGTAACATCCAAAGTGTCAAAAAACATTTGACCCAATTAACATGAGAAATCCGTCTATGGATCATTCGTCGCACCTAGTTAATATAATCTTGATAACTCTGCACTTCTCCAGATGCGAAACATTTCATTTTCTGGCAACAATTAGCGGATTCTTGTTTTTATATAAGTAATAGCTCAAGCACAGTTTCTGTAAAGTTGCAACCGAATGCTGCATAGGATTTAGCTTTATATCCATCATCATACTCTGCCAAAAACAATCACAAAACATTAAAAGTGAAATAAAACAGAAAATAAAAACGAATTTTACCAAACAAAAAGGAAAAGGTACTAGAAAAAGCAAAACCTCGAACCTGAAAATCATCTCCATATTTATCCACTAGCCGACTAATATGAAGACGTTGAATTGTAGTCAAAGGCTGAGGAGGTGCACTATTACCATCTCTTCGCTGCTTTCCCAATGCAGATTTCAAGTCTACACCAAAAAACCAGATTCAAGTTAAAATTTACAAATTCAATACTCCTTTCAACAAAATATTAACAAATAGTTATACTACTATTTCATAAAGTTAATGAATTGAAGGGAACATACCGTCTTCTTCAAGATCGCTGCCGGAATCGTTGAGTTCATCAGGAAGTTGAAAGGAATTGGTGAGGGAGTTAGGGTCAGGAAGGAGACCAAAAGAGGAATAGTTTTGGGTGACGGTGCCTTTGTCGTCCCATTTAGGGTCCTTGAGAAGGGATTGTAAGAGTTTGGGAGGGATAGTGAAAGCGGGTTTCAAAACCTTAGGGTTCTTCTTTGGAAGACCTACGCGTACCTTTGGTCGAGATTGCTTGTATTTTCTTCGTGAACCTCCCATTTTCCTTTTCGCTTCTCTCTCTGCGTCTTCAACAGCAAGACAGAGTGTTTATCGAAAATTGTTTAGGATTTAGGGTTTCAAATCAAATGTGACTCTCACACAGTACTCCAAACCTCCACGCTGTCGTTTTGTTTCGTTTTGAAATTTATTTATTCATCCGGCCCATTTATGTTGATTGTATTTTAAAAAGGTGAATGCGGATCCATCTTTCAATTTTCCGCTTTTTATTAATTTTAACTTTCAATAGTATAAAAATACCCATAGAGTAGATAAATTTTATAAAAAAAATAAATTAAGACGTAATTTTTTTTAAAAAAGTAAATATTAAATTGTCTAATTTATTTTAAGGATTAAAAATTACTTTTAGTTTTTCGCATAGATTAAATTAAGTCTTTTAATTTTTCTTAGAGTTCACTTTTTCAAAATTAAAAATTAATGAATCACATGAATTAAAGTAAAAAACATAATAATCAATGGACCCCTTCCTTAATCATAAAGAATGGTCGAAACAATTTTTGATTTAAGAGTTTAACATTTGATTGATTCATACCAAAAAAATTGTTGGGAGAAGATAGTATCGATTCACCAAATATGCTAGGAAAAATGAATAAATTGAGTTGTATAGCTGTGTTCTTCCATAAAATAAAATAACTTTGCTCTTATTTTTTTTATAAAAAAAGTGATATTTTATTCAAATTAGTAGAAATTAATTCAATTTAAATTATTAAAATTGAAAATGATGAATCTAGGTTAATAACATTAAACGATAAAATATTTACAATTATGACAAAGTCTACTAATATGGTAAAAGTAAAGTGTCAAAATACACATGTTTAAATGTTATCATTGATTAAATATGTATTGGATCAAATTTATTTTGTCAATATGAATCAAATGAATATTGTAACAAAAAATCATAATGCAGATAAATCAAAATAATGTCTTACTAAAACGACAAATAAAAATGTCACACTAATCTAACAAAATAAAAAATGAATCAGCTTCTATTAAATATCTTAATATATTAAATATTTTTGCTAATTAATTAGTTAAATTAGTTAGCTAGGGCTTAATAGTAATTAGCAATGATTGATGTAACCTACACACATTTAATTACACCAATACGACAATACCTACACAAAGTGGTCTGCGTCCGCACTTGGCCAACTGAGTTCCGTAGGCATCTCGTAAATTATTAACTTATTATTAAATACTAATAATAATAATAATAATATAATAGTATTTTATTTGTGTTTGGAAGCCTAAAAATCTTTAAAAAATGTGTTTTATTGTAGACTTAAAGCATGTGTTTGGCCGCCTTTACTTGGGTGGGTGTCAATCATAATTGACCTACGTGATACATCCTCATAAAAAAGCAGCTCTTTCACTATCAACAACAATTCCTGATCAATTAATACAATGGTAAATTTATTGGTTCTTTGTCCTTTCTATATTCAAGATTAACATTAACAAACTCCAAGTCTTAACTCTATTTTCTCACTTTGAATTTAAATGAGGGTCCATGTATTCAATGTTTGGTTTCGAAAGGAAGAGGTGTGTTGAGATTTTGAAAGGAAAAATAATATTAAAAATTTGTCAAATTTGCTTGTTATCCAATTACAAACTCACTCAAGACTTGCTACGAAAACAAAATCTCACTCTAGACTTTTTATCTTACCCACAAAAATTTGAAACTTTTTGTTAGCACTATACAGTATTTCATTTTGTTTGTCTCACATGATTAATAGAATCATCAAAATTAATTGAAAAGAACTCTACAATGTAAATTATAAGATTGAAATAAATTAAAAGGAACTGCAGCTGCTCTGGAATTAGATATGTAAGCATAATAGGCCGAATTTCATAATCAAATCTCGTGTGTTCTTTGTTCGTGGTTTCTGTATTTATTTTCTTCTGAACCTATCTATTTTCTTCTGAACTAGGGTCGCTGATCTAGTAGTATACTTGCTGATGATGCATAATTCAAATTATTAAATATCATTCAAAGGCAAATTTGCAATTTATCAGTAACTACTCATGGATGAAGTGCTTATATATAAAAAAAATGACACATGGACGAAGTGCAGTATAATTAAAATCAGGACCTACATTTGCTACATTATTGAACTACTAAAACTACTTTAATCAAATATACTTAGAATACCATCCAAAAGCGTTGTTCATGTTCACACTTCATGGTAAAAAAAGTACCCGGCAATAAATCAGCTCATCTTTAAATGATTTTGCAATGGTAGCTGAACTGAATCTCTCTACGAAAGAAAATTGTGTCCACTTTCTACAAGAAATAACCATCTTACTCCACACATGCAAATATGTAATATTAATCAAAATGTCTAGCCTTGAGGAACACGTGTTCTGTTTTTTGTTATTGTCTTGCCATAAATATGGATGGTGGAGGCAAACGGATATGTGGAAAGGAACTGAAGTTTTGTTATAGGTCATTGGAACGGTTCGCATACTCTTGAACCAAAGCTGCAAACAGCGACTGCCTCTGGAGCAAGTTGGAAGGTGTGTCGAATTCTTTTGCGCGCCCTATTCAAATAAAACAATCAAATATAACTTAGCCGACTATACATGGTCAAAATAGCATTAAAGTTAAGTAACTATGCATTGACGGTGTAAAAGAATTTTAGACATGTGGTTCAAATATATTTCACCATGCAAATCTTATAATGAAACAACAAGCAATGAAGTGAATAGCATATTGATTGATACCTGCGTCTACGACTAACACTCGATTGCAGTCCATGACAGTTGGTATCCTGTGAGCAATGCTGATGATGGTACGCGCTGCAAAGTCCTCTCTGATGATCTTCTGAATTACAGCGTCGGTTTGAGAATCGACAGAAGCTGTAGCCTCATCCATAAATAGCAGCCTGCTTTGCTTAAGCATAACGCGCCCTAAACAAAGCAACTGCCTCTGCCCCACACTCCAGTTATCTCCATTGTCAACCACTATAAATAACATTGGCATGCCATTAGTATCATGAAAAAAGAGAATACTGGAAGTGAAAATTTCAAGCAGTTCAAAGAAAATACCTAATGAGTCAAGTTTCTCAGGCTTAGAAGCCACTGCATCTTTTAGTTGACAACGATCCAAACTCTATAACAATACAAAGCTTATAGTTAAGATTATTTTCCAATTATAGCAAAAACTACAGTTGTTGTATATATATATATATATATATTTATTAATGAAGTTAAGCAATGTTTTAGACCTTATAAAGACAGTGATGGAATATTTACCTTCCATATCTCATCATCTGTATACTGTCCAGTTGGATCAATGTTACTTCTGACGGTTCCTTCGAAAAGGACAGGCTCTTGAGGGATGATACCGAATCGAGACCTGAGATCATGAAGACCTAAGGCGCATATGTCAATGCCATCGATGATTATTTTCCCTCCGGTAGGTTCCACCAGCCTGAAGAAAACTTGAATTAAAGTTGATTTTCCACTCCCCGTTCGACCAACAACACCGATCTTTTCTCCTCCGTTAATGGTTAAAGTAATGCCTTTAAGAACCAAAGGAGTGTTCGGACGATATCGGACCTGTTTACCGGAAGGTTGATTTATTACCATAATAAGGAAATAGAGCGTGTCTATTGACAAAATATATAACTGTCACTAGAATGTACATTTTTATCACGGGAAATAATCAGTTTAACTCTAATGTATATACCTGCAAGTCTTTAATCTCAACATGGCCTTGACCAGGCCAATTTGCAGGAGGCATGCGATCCTTGATGTTCCATGCTGCTTCTGATGGAATATTTGAGAACTGCTTTATCCTCTCAACCGATACCATTTTGTTTTCAATGAAACAGCTCATGTATATAGCCCAGAACAGCACCGAATTCAATGACAATCCATAAGAGAGAGACAAACCAACATTTTCTACATCAAGCAGAACAACCCGGTTACTTGATTGTCTCAATAAATATTTATTTTCATGGTTAATCTTAATCTTAATAATATACACAAAGAACACGCTTTCAAGGCAACTTTTGACAAGTGCCAATCAACAAATGCATTGTTGCAACATCACCTTAGAATATCTATATATCATTTTATTTCTACCCATTTATGTCTACACCTACATCAACCACACTAATTAAAATACATTACTTTTGTCACTACTAGAGTTAGGCATTGTTTGGTTTATGAAAGACATATGGAGGAGAAAAAGTAAAAGAAAAGAGAGTAAGAAGAAGAGAAAAAGAATAGAAAATAGAAAGAAAATGTTAGAGGAAAGAACTAAACATATATATCTATGAAAGGACATAAATATCCTTAGATAAATATAAATGGATAAACATTGTTGGTGTTCAATAACTGAACACAACGAATTGTAAATTTAACTAACATAATTCCTTCGATGAATATTCTCAATACTACTATAAATACCATTCCATGATGTTTGTCATTATGTAAGTTTTTACTGCCATATAAATGTTTTACTTCACTTAAAGACATGGCTGTCATCGTTATCCAAGATACATTATATTATATACTTCATATTGAAATTTGTAACTTTTGCTTACTTTACTCGTTAATCATCAACACAACTTCCAAGAAAAAGAAAAAAGTGTGAATCAGAAAATAATATTAATTTGTAAGTATATTTATTAGCTTTCTTAAAATAAGTTAGACAAATCAGGATTTGATTTAATCCCCTTAATTTGTAATTATTAGATGAAAATGTTGTAACTATTATTTATACCGAGAAATATCAAAGCAAAAGGATAAAACCCTAATTTGTGAAAAAAAGCAATGTCATTCATGAACATATTTTAGTGCTACTTAGCTTGTGGAAAAAGTAAGCTTACCTGGCTTTATGATACTGCTGGGTAACATGATCATGAACAAAGCAGAAGTACAGAAAACTAAACTTCCAAGAAGTTCTAAGCGGAAACCCAACCACGCGTTGGAACTGTAGTTGTGGAAATCCATTCGCAAATTAGAATTCACTCGTTTAATGTTTTCAACAGCAAACTCCTTCTGCTGTCTGAACGCACGTATTGTCATGACCCCAGAAATGCTTTCAGAGAAATGAACAATGACAGGTGCTTTTGTAATTGAATCTAGGCGAGTTAACTCGCGAGATGTAGCTAGAAAATAACCCTGCAAAACCAAAAGGAAAAAAAAAATACTAGAGCTGTTAGCATAATGTGCATAAGATATATTTAGTTTTTAAGTTCTGACTATAATGGATTTAATCTGTCAAACAAGTGAGTATTCATATTTCATACCCGGTACCAAATGTTCAACCAAAAAAGAGGAATCAGCAAGAAAACAGTTGGCCAAGAATTCTGGCATGTGACTATGAAGATGCTGACCACTGTAATATACATAGCCACCACAAAATTGAAAAACAAAGGGATGAAGATATCAACATTGGTCTGATCAGTGGATGCCTGCAGAAGTTCAAGAAAAAATAAAAAGTTACAATTATATATATGTGCATACTTGAAATATGAAAATAGTGTAAAAGTTTATATTAATATGAATTAATCTATTCCATGTAATGTAACATTAAGCAAAGCATACTTGAGAGCTTTATATTCTTACCCTGCTTAGAATCCTCCCTGATGGAGTAGTGTCAAAGAAAGACATGGGAGCATGCAAGATGCTATTAAGAATTTGAGAGAAGAAAATCTGTGCTGTCTTTAACCCCAATATTGTAATTGAGTAGGATCTTAGCACTATAAAAACAACTGATACCACACTAATAATTCCATAGATGGAAATAAACACAGAAGGGTTGAAAAGTTCAGCACGATCAATCGAGGTTTCATATGCAAGCCAATAATCACTTGCCATCATAGTTGCTTGCCACAACACAGAAAGAATAAGTACTGCTGAAATTCCCCACCACCCATAAGCCTCAGTGCAGTAGAGTTTATAGATGTTTAAGCTAACTTTTCCAGTTTCTCTTTCCTCCTCTTTGACAAGTTTAGAACTACCATTGGCAGATTTTGGCTGGTCAAGTGAATTACTTTCCCCGTTGGTTTCTTCTCTGTTGCCCTTCGGAGATACCATCGGCCTGTCCGAATTTTCACCGGGCTTGCCTGCACCTTGTTCTACTAGTTCCATAGAGGTTTCATGTGCAGCTACCAGAACACCGAAATCTAAT
Organism: Cicer cuneatum; assembly: GCA_037974295.1. NCBI lineage: Eukaryota > Viridiplantae > Streptophyta > Magnoliopsida > Fabales > Fabaceae > Cicer > Cicer cuneatum. Next base: position 11,029,403 of record JBBPBO010000001.1, on the reverse strand, counting down.
CCGGAATCAAGTAGGTCATTGTATCTGCCTGATTGGACTATCATTCCATCCCTCATCACCTTTTTGCAACCAATTATACATGTTAGAAACAAAGAATAACTCACCAAAGATTGCAGGATTGGAAAAACTGAAAAAGAGACTTACCACTATACGATCGACATTATGCAGGAAGTCTACTTGATGTGTTACAAGAACAATGGTCTTGCCTTTTAGAGCTCCCCTCACACATTCCTGTACAAAAGGAATCAAAACATAAAAATTTGCTTAAACTAACAAAGAATAGTTCCCTGCCAATATGTGCATCAAAGAACAAACTATTACTTAACAAAAAAGACAACCAACCTTAAATATTTCAGAGCCAGTATGTGCATCAACTGCACTGAATACATCATCAAGAAGATATATATCATTCTCTTGGTACACAGCCCTGGCGAGTTGTATACGCTGCTTCTGACCACCACTGAGGTTGATGCCACGCTCTCCGATCTCTGTCTGATCTCCAAATTCCATCATTTCTAAGTCTTTCTCCAAGCAACAAACCCTGATAATTTCATTGTACTTCTGTCTGTTCATTGGTAAACCAAAGAGAATGTTTTCTTCAATTGTTCCATTTTGAATCCAAGACGTTTGCGCAACATAAGCAGTAGTCCCACAAACTTGAACCTGTTAACAAAACAAATAATCATAGTAAGCTCATAGTTAAGAAAATAAAGGCCTAATTATGTGTATAGCACTTATTTCTAAATTGTAAACTAGAAATAATGATACCTTTCCAGAAATTCGGTGCATTTCTCCGAGAATTGATGCGAGAAGAGAAGACTTTCCAGACCCAACAGTACCAACAATAGCTGTGAGTTCCCCCTTATTAACCTTCAAATTAATATTTTTCAAGTCTGGTTCTTGGCCATCATCATCCCAACTAAAGGTACCATCTTTAACATCCACAGCAATTACACCATCACACCCTTCATTTCTCTCAACCGAATCATCATGTAATTCCCTGCTAGACATGTACCTATCCAACCTCCCAAGTGATACCAATGCTTGTGAAAGAGATATCATTGACTGAGGAAAAGTCCTAATAGGCTCCTGCAGGATCTTAAACACAGTTGTTGTAGTGAAAACAGTTCCTGCATCAAGATTAACTCCAAAGAAAAGCGCGGTAGCGAAAGTTAGAGTTGATATCAATAAAGGAGAGCTCCACAACACAATAACATTGCCACAAATTGAGTACATAAACTTGGAAAGCCACCCGAATTCTGACTTGCGGAAACTCAAGATTCTTTTATTGAAATGCTCCTCCCATGCCTGAAACTTGATGACACGCATGTAATTAAGCATCTCATTCACAGCTTTCATCCTCGAATCACGGTTGATCATCGCTTTAAACTGGTAACCTTTGTTCTGTCGAGTTGTCGTCACGATAAACACGAGGACAAGAAGAAGGCAAATCAGTGCCGTGATCACTGAACCACCAAGACAATTGTAAAGCAAAAACAAACCGATAGCAACTTGAAATGGCATCATCCAAATGGCGTGTAACTGAAGCATCATATCAGACAGTTGCTGTGTATCAACAGCCATGTAATTCACAATAGCCCCAACACCATGATCCTGCCTTGCAGAACAAGAGAGTCTCAATCCCTTCTTATACAAAGAAGTAATGAGTGTGCATCTTATAAGCATTCCAAGCTTCTGAGAGTTGAAGTTGAAATGATGAGTTGTCAAAACTTCAATAAATTTGGCTACAAGAAGAATCAACACCAGATAGTAACCTTCGTATGGCGAGCTACCTTTCCCAGAAGTGAAATCAACAAAATCTTGAATGAGAACTGGTCCAACAAACATAACAGATAGCTTAATAACAGCAAGAAAAGCAGTGAAGATTATCTCCTTCCAGAAACACCGAATCAACGTGGTTCTAACCGGATGCTTTGATCTTTCGTCAGATTTAGGCCATTTTGATTCAAAGATAACAGACATTCTCTCAGCTCTGTGCTCTGGAGAAAGGTATGGAACTTCATCAAGAGTAAGAGGTGACCCATACCCTTTATTCAACAAAGGGTTTAACCAAATCCAAAAGGTCTTAGAAAATTGAGAAGCTGAAGCAAAACCAGTAACAACCTTTGGTTTATTCAAAGCTGGATCATCGACATAATCATATAGTTTTGTTTCATGGTCATTATCAACAACCACTTGAGTTCCATCTCTTGACTTAACAACACCCGTGGATCCATTCACAGCAACGAAAACCAGAAAAAGCGAAATCGGTAGAGAAATGAAAGACACAATGTCATCAACCATAAAGCTGAACAAGTAATTTCCCTCCACAGAAACAAGACGTATGACACCAGAAGCAGCGAACAAAGAAACAACGACGAAATTCGCAATCCAATAAATTCGAAGCGACAAAGGGTGAACAACAGCTTCAAATTTTTTCACATGGATAATCAAGACTACAAGGACTAATTGAGTTATTGCTTGAACAACCCAAAATAGTCCATCAACTAGTTTCCATGGTGATTCAATTGAACTACTAAACACTAAAATGCAAGCTACTGTATACAATAGAGTTAAAACAGCAGTAGCAATTAGAGTTAGCTTGAACCTTTTAGTTGTTTTTGTTCTCAAACCCCTAGTGTTACTTATAAGGGGTTTGTTAATTTCAGTGTTGGTTCCATTGGAAGAACTGAACCTAGAATATAGTTTTATGATTGCAAACACAAATAAAGTCAACAAGAGTAAACCATCAACAACTGAGAGAAGAGCTCTCTGAGGACATGGTGAGAGGAAAATGAATCTCAACCATTGAACTAATCCATATGCAAGTTCATGTTCCTTTGAAGAAGATGAACATGATAGAGACGTAATCCAAGTTGAATCTAGAGAAGAAGACATGTTTGTGTTTATGCAGTTTGCAATAACTAACTCAAAGTTTCATCAATCTTCTTTCACAACATCCCCTGAAAAGAATCAACATAAAAAACATGGTTTGAGAAAAAAATTAACAAGATCCAAATGAATCCTTGTAGCAATAATAATAATAATATTAATAATGATTGAACATAAGCCAAAAGAAAAAGTCATGAATGAATTAATACAAAGTAGTAAAAAGTTGTGAAAGCAAAAGGTACTAACTAGTTATTGATTAAAATGATGATGATAGAGAAGAAAATGTTAATAGACCAAACGACTAAAAACACGTTTGGACCTTTATGACATAGCTCAAAAATTTGTTTACCTTTATAGATTTTGTTTTTTCATTCCTAGCTAGAAAAACACAGCAAAACGAATCTTTAAAGTTCACAAAGAGATAGGTAGTAGTTCTATTGGAGCGATGTGTCACTCCTAAGGCCTCTTGTTCCTTGAGAGGCTCAAGTTCCTTACCAGTTTTTGCTATCAAAACTGCATAATACAGATTAGGATATCTTTAAATATAAAGATTATTAACTTTTATTCAAATATTATATGTTTAACATTATTGCTGTTTTTTGTCTTTAAAAAGGATTCAAACTGAAACATTATAAATACTATCTATTTACAAAATATAATCAAATTAAGAATAATATATATATAATTAAAATTCAACCACATTTATTATTTAAATTAGACTTAATCATACTTTTGACAATTTATTTTATAACACTCACAAATTTTTATTTTTTTAAATTAAATTTTTTGGTTCCTCAAATTTTATTGTAATTTTAGTTTCAACTTTGACTTTTAATTCAAAAAACAGTGACATGACATATTTTTAAATTGTGTGATATATTAGACATGTTAATGTGATAAAATACATGTGAATGTATATTTATTGAACTTATCAAATATTACAATAATATATTCATGAAATAATAAAAATATTTTTAGTCTAGAAACTAAAATAAACTACAAAAATGTTTATTGATTTTTGTAATTTCATACTTTTCATCTTTTTGTAGTTTATTTTTTATTTCTAAAAATATTTTTTTTAAATATGTTATTTTAATATTCAATAAAGTGGATAAATATAAACTAACTTGTACTTATCTATGTGAACATATTTAATGTTATTTTATTTAAAATAAATGTCATATCTCTATTTTTTAGAGTTAAAAATGAATATTAAAAACAAAACTGCAATAAATGTGACATATGAAGACAAAAAAATTAATTTAAAAAAAAAACAATTTTGTGAAAGAGAAAATTAATTAAGATACCATGCGACACAAATGTCAAATCTTTAAGAAGGTGATCAAAGTATTAATGTGCAATACACATCTGTGTATGAAACATCCACATCTTAATGGTTTTGAAGCAATTCCTTTTTTTAAAAAAAAAAAAAATCTTAAAGGTTGGAAAAATTATTCCACAATAGTAGTTTAATATTATTGCTTTGCACGAGAATATCGAGATATTGAGGATCCAAAATAGAAAATCACCTTTTTTCGTAAAGGTTTTTTTAAAAAGAGTAACGAGTATAAGAGATCTACCTACTTCAAAAGTAAAAGTCACACCTACCACCGTGCTACTATTGAGGTTAGGTACTTCAAATCTAACTATCTAATTCTGCTTTCATAAATAAAATAAAATAAAATCGTGATGCAACGTGGTTGCCTTTACCATTTTTGAAGGAGGAAAAACCTTACTTTTCATTTTTAAATTAACCTATTTACATTTTCAATATAATAAAATAAAGTTCTTAAATTATTTTTGTCAAATTCATTTCCCCATCTCCTTCATTTTTAAACTAATTCTAATCAAATTATTTACTCAAAACTAAACCCCATACTCCAAGTGTTTGTTTTCTTGTGGTGGTAGCTTTGTCTAAACACTGCATGTAGCATGTCGGCTAAAAACTCGTGGCTTAAGTAACAATATTCTAACACGTCTGGTAAAGTACATTGAGAAATGTTTGACGATAATTATTATTGAGAAACAAGACATATCTAAGAAAACTTAATTATGATATTAATATACACCCTTCACACTTAATTATTTTTCTCCATTTATTTTTTTTATTTTTTTATTTTCCAACTCAACCCAACTCCTCCGTCTTGTCTTCATAAGTTGTGCTAGGAGATGGAAAAGTAAAAAAAATAAAAGAGGAATAAATGATTAATGCTATATGTTACTATTATGGACATCAAATAAATCCAACCATATATTGTACAATAAACCTACAATATCATTATAATTAAAATAAAAATTAAGATAATCTTAACTAATAATCGTTTCATACGTTGCATATGGACATACAATTATAACATATACTTATTAATTTAAAACAAACCAGAAATTAAAATAAAATAAAATAATTAAGTTTCTACATATATCATGTGAGTTAACCAGATTTTAGTGAGAAAATCAGCGTATAAGATCGTAGTCAAAGGAAACCCGAAGGAAATTGCTCTTTGTTGACGATGAAGCAATTAAATTAATTACTAATCCTGTAATTACAATGTCCTTGACCGAAGACGAATTCTTCAATGGAATAAAATAAGAGTATTTCCTATTGCTTAGTACATAACATCACTATCATGGAAAATATAACATAATGACGTTCGTGAATGAATTGATCTTTGATAAAATTTATTAAAATTTAAAAGTAAAATGTGTGATATACAAAATAAAAAAGAAAAAAAAAAAAAGTAGAAAACGGTGCCTTGAAAGGTAGAGATTAGATATAGATTAGCCGAATGAATGCAAAAGACAAGAGATAGTTGCTCCAAAATCAACCGGCTTTTGTTAAAGTGGGTTTAGTTTAAGCAATTTTTGGAGTATAGTATTCAATTACTAAATGGTATTAGTATTCATTGGTAGACCCAATCGTTGGTTGTCTGCATCCATAAATACAATCTTACTGTGGAAAAATATACGAATCGTCCATTGCACTGCATTTATTTTTCTTTCTTTTTGGTACAAACCGAATCATTATTACTATCTGGGCACTGCTCCAAGTTTCACAACCATTCATAAAATGGGACCATGAAATTTATTTATTTTTGTACATATATTAGCTGTAGAGTTGAGCATACGGACTAATTCGTCCCATTTAAGTTACTCTGTTTAGATTCTTATATTAAACTGATTGAGTTGGTTTGTATGCTAAAGATAACGAGTTCTAATATATTGATTTGAGTTTGTCTTGCGTTAGTATACAATTAAAGAGGTTGATTTGCTGTCCAACAAAAATTAAAATAAAATAATATTTTTGTAAAAAAGATGTATGAATTTTAATTAAAATTATACAATATTGTACTTTTAAAAATTATTATTGTTTATAATTTTGTTTTATATTTTAAGTACTAGGTAAGAAAAAAGACACAAATAATTTTTGTAGTCCAGATCTATATTAATCTATATTTAGAGTATAACAAAAATTATGATAGAATACAATTTAGGTTTGGTTTGGTCGTAGTCTTAGTCAACAATGTTGTATTTTTAAAAAATTATTATTATTTATAATTTTATTTTATATTATAAGTAATAAGAAAAAAGACAAATAATACTTACAAAGAATTTTAGTAGTCCAGGTCTATATTAAGAGTATAACAAAAATTGTGATAAAATACAATTTAATTTTAGTTGCGGTCTCAGTCCTTGTATTTTTATCAAATTATAAAATTAGTCTCTCTATTTTAAAATCTAACAATTTTAATAGTTTTTTAACTAAAAAAAATAATGATTTGACATATTTTAAACAACGTAGCAAACAATCTCATGATGCAGAATCATCTAGAGATATTAATTATTTATATGTTATTAATTAAATTACAAAAATAAATAATCATTCAACATTACTGAACTATATATCACATGATTATTTAAAATATGTCAAATAATTATTATTTTTTTTAATTAAAAAAACCAATAGAGAGACAAAAACTATTAAATTTTAAAATAGATAGATTAATGTCGCAAATTGGTAAAAATAAGGAGATAAAAAATATAATTAAACACATAATTTATGTAACCACAAAAGGATTAGGTAGTCCGTAACTCATTAACTAATTTAAAGGTATACTTTATTATATTTTATTTTAAAAAAATTATAGTTACACGCATTAAATGGTAAATTTTTAAATTAAGTCCACACTCACGTATGTTAAGCTATAGCGCATTAATTATAATTTATCGTACATACCAACTATACACGGTGAAGCACGTACATAATTAATCATCCATTTGGACTGAGCAGCAAAATAATTATATTAATAAAATTGATAAATAAATCGATTATAATTTTTTTCACTGTTAGATGATGAAGATCTGTTGTTTAAGTCGTCTCAATATTTGTTGTGTTGATACTCCAATTCATATAAAAAGATGATTCGAATAATAAAAAAGATTGACTAAAAGAAAAGAAAAAAGATTGACTAAAAGAAAAGTAAAATATAACCAAATATTATTTAGAATTTAAATTCTCATAAACTCTTCATTAGAAATTATTGACCAGTTGAGTCAAATTAGTAGGCTTTATCAACATCAATTAATTAAGTAGTGCATTATATTATTAATTAGTTAGATACTTCAAATATAAATTTACCATATATATATGAATCTGATCTATTGACTACAATTCCTTAATATTTTACTAATTTTTATGTGTAATAAAGATGTGTATAAGCAACAAAGCGTATCCTCGAATTATTTTTAATAAATGTTTCCATAATTTATTTATGCTAAGATATCAATCTATTTAAATTATTAGTGAATTTTTCCAACCACTATTGTATGCATGCATTATTATGAGTTCGTCTCACTCACGCCACGGAAAGAAAACACCACAGTGTGGTTGCTGTCTAGCAAATGTCTTTTTTTCCATCAAAACTTTTTTTTGATCAATTAGTGTCTAGTGTGTCAACTCCGAAACAACAACCCATTCCTAGAAAACACGATGGTTGACTGGTTGTATTAATTTTGTATTGGTTTTTCCTATTTTTGCACAACTTGTGCTTGTGGGTTTAATTTGTTGAATGGAACATTCCTATTTGCTTTTGGCAAAATAAAAATAATAGACATGCACGCCGTAAGGCATGACGTCAGCATCTGCAAATGTAAAAAATTGGTAATCAAAATATCCTCTTACTCCTTTAAGCTATAGAAAAATTACATATTAATTTTTTTTTTAACAACTTAATTTTTTAACTTTTTGTATGTATCAACTTTATCTTTTATATTTGTAAATATGTATATCGATGATTTTAATTTTAAATTAATTGAAACCTCAAATTCTCTTTATTTTTTCAATAAAATCGTATTTTTTAAAGAATTTTGATTGCAGTAATTTTAGAAAAATAATTAAACAAGAAAAAGTTCAAGTTAAATATATACCTTTAATCAATTTTTAGAAAAATAATTAAATAAGGAAAAATTCAGGTGAAATATATATTAAGTTTCTTAAAATCAAAAACGAAACTATCTTAATTCAGATGATTAAATCACATAAAAATTTATTTTGTTATTTTTTATATGTTCGATACAAAAATCCAAAGTAAAATTTTAAAAATCTCTAACTATAAATAATAAAATAAAATTATAATTAAAAATAGTTCGACATTGTAACGTTTAAAAACATAAAGAATTAACTTATTAAAAAAATAATTAAAAGATCAATATGAATATTCTTTTGCAAGTTAAAGACTACACTTAGTATTTTGCCAATATAATATGAGCAATATTATTTCAACATCAAAGCTAAAGCTAAATAGTGTACCTGAAACACATTATAAAATACATACAAAATTAATATTAATTTGATTTAAGAAGAGAGAAACTAGTAATATAAAAATTTAAATAATGTATAAATACAGTGTTATGTGTCCAATTTTAATTTGTATAAAAATATATTTTCTCATATACATGAAGTAATACTACATATACTAATACACTAGTATTTTATTTCACAACAGTATACTAGTATTATTGAGCCACTTTGTATTATATATTGTTAGATTAGATTATTAGAATAAGTTATCTTCATAAAAAAAAATTAGTAGAATACCATTTTCTTTTAAAGGTCAAAATATATTAAAATTACAAACTAGTTTCAATTATAAAACCGGACTCTAAACTCCAACACACAAAATCTCTAGTAAATTATGCAACAACAATTACACCACAAAACCTCATATATAAATCTCAAAGACTGTAAACATCAAAAATTTAAATCATAACTAAAACTCGCATCTTTAACTTTTACACTACAAATAATACAATAATTTAACAAAAAATTTATTGATCACTCCAACACTTAAACTTTGCACCCTTACACTAATAATACAATCTACTTTTGCCTTTTATTTTTTTAATTAAAATTATTCAATAAAAAAACATATTTTAGAAATTTCAAAAATAAAAAAAATTCTGAATTTTTCACACTTAAAAACTTCCAAAAAACACTGACAAAAACTCATAACATGTGCAGGAAGATGTAAGCTTAGCTTCCATATTTGCGTGGAATTACCGACACTGAAAATAAATTACAAAAATTAAAAATATTTTAAATTTTGCATCTTTTCAAATAATTGATATTAAAAAAATATGTATATTTCGAAAAAAAATATTTTTAAAAATTCAAAACATAAATCAAAATTCCAAATTATTTTAAAAATTAAATATTCAAATTATAAAAGTATCTCAAAGTTTTTTCAGTTATGCGTGGATTTGCCGGCATGAATATATTTTTTCTTTGTAGTACTACATTAAAAATTGTTCTAGATTTTTCTGTTTCTAAAAATCCAGAACTTACAAAAAATTTATTTTTATTTTAAATATATTTAATAAAATGGTAGAAGGATTAATTTTGTATTTTCAATAGATGTGTTGGGGTGGGAGGACCATGTATTGGATTGTGTAGTAGATTTCTCTAATTTGATATTCTTAAAGAATGGTTGATGTACTAAATATCTTTTGTTGTCTATGAAGGTGTAGCCCAATTATAAGAGTTGAGACATTGAAGGAGTTTGATGTAGGAGATCTAGGGTTGATCCATGACACTAACAATTTCCCCCAATTAATTATTAACCACTAACATTTACTCATAAAAAAACTTCCACTTAAAGATAATTGAGTTACACATTTTCCATAAGGACCACTCACATGTTATCCAAATAATACCTAGCTTTAACCTAACTTCTTTACAGTTAGAAACTAAATTGGAAAATTGATGAACACACGCTTTCGTTGTATTGTTAAAAGCGCTCACGACACCCGACCATTGGATGAATGACTTTAACCAAAATATTATCTTTTGTAGGTAAACGATTATCAAAAAGTTTCCAAGCAAACATAAACACCTTCAACGAAACCACCGTATTCAAAATTAACTTATCAAAAGTTGGATCGTCATAATGTGAAAGATTTGATAGTAAGTTGTAAGCATCCTTCATCTTGTAAGTGCCTTTGCGCCCCAAATGAGAGTACCACTTATCTCCCTGCATTCTTCTACCACCTCTTTTTCCCATCCGAACAATTCCATCCTCTAAACCCATTAACTACCACACCCTCATCATCCCTACTCGCCATCTCCGCCACCATTGAATTTCTATTATAGTGGCCAAATTAAAAAGCCTCCTAAACCGGGTACATAATGCCCCACCGTCAATCCATGGCTCCAACCAGAACAAAGTATTCTTATCGTTCCCTACCACCTTAACGACGTTCTCCTTTAACCAATAACCTCACCTTGAACAAAGAAAAAATATTGTTCTATCATGAGGAATTCTTAGAAGATCCCCCACGCATTACCCCATTAGACACAACATATTTATGACTAACACTTTAAACCACAAACCATCTCTATCACATTTCAACCTCCAACCTTATTTACCAAGAAGAGCCAAATTAAAATTTCAAACTCCTAGCCCACCTTTTTCCTTACTTAAACACATTTTGTCTCATTTAACCTATTATATTTTCCTCACTCTCTCTCCATAAAAAAATTTAAATAATGATTCAAGTTTAAAAATGGTATTGTAGGAGCCCGGTTCAAATAAATTAGATCGGCAAAGCGGTCAAAATTGAATTAACGAAAACAAAATGACCCCTTGATAAATTTCGCATTTTCTAATCAGACAGAGGATTTCAAACTCTATCATTCATAGGTTTCCAGAATGCTAACCTCCGTGGATTATCTCAAATAGGCATTCCTAATAATAAAAGCGAGCATAACCCACCTTACAATGTAAAACCTCCACCGTCTTTAGGGATGACAACATAACCCGCACCCGCAGGTACCCACCTGAAACCGTATTGATTTAGGCGGCAAAAACCCACTTTGATTGGGTGCGGGTGTGGTTTAATTCGGGGGCGGAGGTGGGTGCAGATGTGTTGATATTCACCCCGCACCCGAACCCGTCCCGCTAGTAATATTATTGTAATTTTTAATTTTTTTATATATGCACATATTAAATATACTTAATATTTTTTTAAAATATTAAAATTAAAATCTCATCGCTATAAAAAAATATTTTTTTAATTTTATTATACTAATTATAATAGATATGATTTTTAAATTTATAATTTTATATATATGAATGAGTGCGGGTGTGGGCGGAGAAACCAGAAATCCGTTGTGGGCGGAGATGAGAGTCTAAATTTTTACACCCGCTGAAAACGGAGGCGGGTGCGGATTTTCCCCAATTAATTGGGTGCTGTAACACCCCGAGTTTAAAACATAGCGCGAGTGTATTTTTTTTTTATTTTAAAATCAATAATTGAAATGATTTTCCAATTCATTACCTCAAAAGAATTGATGAACGTAATTAAATAACTTCATCGTAATATCACTAAGTACTTAATTCTGGAAATTTAATAATAAATATTAAGACATTTTTAAAAGATAACAATGTCATATCATTCCAAAAGAAAATATCAGAGTGCGGAATAAGTTAGTGGAAAAGTAGTACAATAATTTCCAAAATAAAACAAATTACATTTTCCAGCTCAAAATCCTATACATCAAATCTAACCGATCATGCACTAAAGCTACAGTAGCACGGATTTCCTCCGCATCCCAAACAAGTCTCATCCGACTCTGTCGCTCGCCTCGATGTAACCTCCTCCTCATCATCATACAGAGAGGGATCAGTCTTCTCCGAAGTCAGATCAATGCACAGTCTCGGTCGCTTCGGCGGTGCCGGAATCTCATAACAATCATCGGATATCCTAGACGGACCTGAAATATTAGCTGCTACTGGCTTCGGCTCTTCGTTCTTCTCTTCCGCCTCAGAATCACGTACATCCCCACCAATCACCGGGTTAGGAGTCACCACTCCTACGGGCCTCTGTCTCAACCCTTCTAGCTGGCTCCTCCGCATCATCAAAAATTCGGTGCGCCTCCAATACCAAACGGGAAGGCACAGGAAAGTCGATCCTCGCATAGCTGTGCTCCACGTAGTGCACCACTCCATTGGTCCTACAGATCCTCTTCAATTTCCCCGTGTACGTAGCTCTGCTTAAGATGGGGTCGTATACCTAAGCAGTAGGCACGGAACGATCAATGAAGTCGAGCGACGTTTCCGTCGTCTCGGGTCCCACGGGTAGCATGGGTTTGGGGGGCATCTGAGGGCAAAGCCCAATTTCCACAATAATAGTAAAGGGTCACCGACCGAAATTAACAAATAAACACATAGCATTTATATCACAGAACAAATACACCCATGGTATAACATATGACAATGATGAAAAATAAAGATGCATCATTTTGAATTTTCATGGCATGTATGCCTTTTCAAAACAGCAACCAATTAATATGAGAAATATGTTGTAAGTACAGTCAACACTTCAGCAATCACAATCATTTATAAAAAATTCAGATTTCATAAAGTACTCACACACATCACTTTCCAATCATCATCACATAACCAATTTCGTGACCCACCGGTCAATCCCCTGATGCAATATGTATATGCTCATGTATACAATTTCTTGGAATTACCAAGGTGCAGTCGCTCAACAGACCAACACATTTTAAATATGTTTGACTTTAACTGCCCTCAAGACTAGGGTGCAATCGCTCAACAGATCAGCACCAGTGCAGTCGCTCAAAAACCAACACGTTTGACAAATACTCAGGTACAATCGCTCAACAGATCAGTACCAGTGCAGTCGCTCAACAGACCAGCACTCGTGCAATCGCTCAACAGATTAGCACGTTTCTGCGCATTTCAGGGTACAATCGCTCAACAGATCAGTACCAGTGCAATCGCTCAACAGACCAACACTCGTGCAATCGCTCAACAGATCAGCACGTTTCTGCGCATTTCAGGGTACAATCGCTCAACAGATCAGTACCATTGCAATCGCTCAACAGATCAGCACGTTTACGCATTACTCTGTGGCCCATCGCGGGTTCCACTTGACTATGCAATGCATGAATATGCAATGTTTTCTCTTCACTTGAACATTATGCATTATTAGGAAATTTCAACTTTTCCATCATTTTTCAAAACATCTCAACACAGTCAATATCATCATCATCATCACAACCATGATTAAACAGTCAAGCAATCATTAACACTTTACATTATCTCACCATTCCATTCTTAATTATCATAAGTCTTTCTCCCAACTCTTAAAATTCATAAAACAGTGTTTAAAACTGAGATTTATGGAAAATACGAATCTGTATTCGAATACAACTTACTTGTATTCGAATACAGAAGCCAAATCAGTGCAGAATCAACACTCTGTATTCGGATACAGCCTTCTTGTATTCGAATACAGAGGCTGTCATAGTGTAAAAATTAGTATTTTCACAACTTCAGGAGAAGTCTCAAAAGCTTCATCATTACCACTTCAAATTATCACAAAACTCCATTTTAATTTTTTACAAAACCTTCCCAAATACTCCCCAACACTTAAAGTTTATAAACAATGTTTAAAACTTGATTTTCTGGAAAACACATATTTGTATTCGAATACAGACTCCTTGTATTCGAATACAGAAGCTGAAAACTGCAATTTCAACACTCTGTATTCGAATACAGCATGCCTGTAGTCGAATACAGAAGACAGAACATGTGTAAATTCAGCATTTCCCCAACATCATTTAAGGTTTTCAAGAACTTCATCATCTCTTCTTCGAAACTAGTTCAAAACTCCATTTTAAATCATTTCAAACATTTCCAATGTTTTCCAACCCTTTAAAGTTCTCATGGCAGTGTTTTAAAACTTGATTTTCTGAAAAACACGAATCTGTATTCGAATACAAGGAATACAGAAGCTAAAACTTGAGTTTCTGGAAAAACACGAATCTGTATTCGAATACAGCTCCCTTGTATTCGAATACAGAAGCAAAAATTGTGAAGGTTAACATCCTATATTCGAATACGAGGCTGTCGTAGTCGAATATAGATGCGAATACAATGTTAAAATTTCACTTATGTATTCGAATACGACAAAGTCGTAGTCGAATACAGATGCTAATTCAGAAGCAAAAATCCTTCCTCTGTATTCGAATACAAGGGCCCGTATTCAAATACAAGTTTGAAACTTTGAGTCAAACAGAAGCTTGGCAGGTTGTATTCGAATACACTCATGTTGTATTCGAATACACTCATGTTGTATTCGAATACACCTTCGAATTCATTGAACTTTTCCTGAAAAACTACAAAACATTTTCAATCTTTTTCCTTTGAAAACCAGCACAACCCCAAACTGTTTTATCACTCTTTTGAACCATAAAACTCAGGCATTTTCATCAATGCAACTTTTCCAGAAAAAACACTTTCATCATTTAAAATTCATTTTCTTTTGAAAACATCAGCAACACCAGATCATTCATCACAGTTTTGCTCAAACCATTCAAACAGAATGTCAACCACAGCAAAAGACATTTTTAACCATTCACATTCTGATCATTTCTCAAAACACATGCAAAGCATTTCCAGCTTTCTCACACAAACAGAACAACATGCAAAGCATTTCAGCTTTCTCACACAACAGAATAACATGCAAAGCATTTCCAGCTTTCTCACACAAACAGAACAACATTAGTACATTTCAGCCAAACAGCAAGCATCACATACACCAAAACACCAACAGAGTGTATTTTCACATTTTATACAACCAGCACAACAGTTTTGAAAATATGCATTTTATTCATCTACAAAATGATATGCAAGACCTTTTTTTTCAACTTTCCCACATGAACAAAACAACCTTGAAGCAACAACCAAAACATCACACATCACAGATTATTAAAACCACCAACAAAATGCATTTTCTTCATTTCTTTCAAAATGTCATTGCAAAACAGTTTTCTTTTTAAACAATGATGGAAACATCAGTAAAGTCATGATAGTTATGCATTTACAGCCCTAATGCAACTAGAAAGTGGAAGGTGCCCTTACCCTTGTTGCGTTTTGCTACTTCTCACGTTTCTGTTTTCGTTCTCGTTTACGCGTCAAAAATCGGCGAAACTCCCGCCTGCATTTGCTGCTACAAAACTGGGTTCTCTAGCTCCGGAATGATGAGGAGAACAACTTTTGTATTGGGGGTTTTCTGGTTTGGTACTTGGATTTCCAAGTAATGACACTTTTGAGGAACTCCCTCTTTTCTTTTCTTTTGAACGGACTGGAACAGAAACAGAGTGGGACGGAAGGGATACTGTTACATGCAGTATGGGCAGTGAGGGAGGAGTAATAGTGTTCCGATTTCACCCATCCTTCTCACTCCTATTTATAGGCTTGTGTAGGTGCCACCTCACCCAACATTTGTCTGATCCTCAGCACTTAACTAGTCTCGTCGCAATTAGCCGATAATCCCTTAATTAACTGTCCGTTAATTTAATTACTCGTAATTAAATTAATTTATTCTTCATCCAATAATCTTAATTCATCTTCCAAAATAAATATTTATATATATATATATATATATATATATATATATATTTACTCAAAACATACATATATTAAATATTTTACAAATATCCCCAAAATACACTTAATATTAATTCCATAATTTTAATTTAAAAATTAAGGGTCTTACAGGTGCGGGGGTGAGGAAGGCAAAATTTGCCTCCACCTCGCCCCATTGCCATGTCTTACCGTCTTTGCTAACCAAAGGTCATTCACGTTGAAACCCATAAGAAGAGTCTTGTGAAAATCCATCTTCAAATCATAAGTCAACGCAAACAATAAAAGAATAGATTTTATTGGTCAAACGTTTTCTCTACTTTTAGCCTCCGTGATCACGGTATCATTCGTAAATTGTAAATGAGAAACACAACACTTAGGATTCGAACCGACACAATAACCAATAAACAGGCCATTCCTGACAGCAAAACACATCGAGATATTAAAAATCATAATGTATATGACCTTCTTCATCTTTATGGATGAGATGATGATCTGATTGATGTCGATTCAATACGAGATATAAAACTACTTTTGTAATAAAATCATACATATTTTTTTAATATTAATTATTAATATTTTCTTTAAAATTTAATATCAAGATCTATTGTTTTTATTTATATTTTAGTAGATATCCATTTTTTATATTTTAAATTATATTTTATTAGAATAACAGTAAATATTGTTCTTATCTTATCTTGCTGAATTTAACTCAATTTACATTCAGGATAAGTTTTTTACCTAGAGAGGTATGATAAGACAATGTTCTAAATTAACTTATTATATCATGTTGGTTCATCAAACACTAGATTCAAACATGATATGAAATTTTATCCTCATTTCGTCTCTTATCGTGTCCACCGAATGACTCTAAATAGTTTGTCAGATTAAAGCATATCCATCTAGGAAAATGTAACTGCCACGATCATGGCCTTTCACAAAGTGACAATTATCATGGTGTCAATGAGTAGTAGCCAACAACAAAAAACTAAAATTTTTGTTGAATTCAAGAGTATCAATCTAACAAAAGTTATCTACCACAATATTTGACTAAGAGGACAAATGGTCGGACATTTACATTTTAAAACTTTTAAATAGACTAAGAATCTAAATTGAACTTTCAGAAAGACATGTAACATGACTTGTGCCCTAGTTTTTTTAAAATAGGTAAAATTTATTTAGTCTATTCTTAAGTAAGAATATTTCTTGAGTTTGAAGAGATAATTTTTTTCCTTTCCATTACTTTATTGTATTTTAAATAAAAGAGACAGTTTAGGTTAAGATCAACACATCAATCTATTCAACTCATTATTTTAGATGGGGTAAGTTAAAATTTTAATTTTTATCACTCAAATTGTTTTAATCCTCTAAATTCAAATAGATTTTCTATTGGTATTATAGTATGCTATAATAATGACATAAACAAAGCCTTCTTACAAGGCAATAAAAATATAATTTTTCGGTATTTGAATTCTGATAAGAAAAAAAATGGTGTAAGAAATGAAATTTTTAGAAAGAAATATTTTGATAGAAAGAAAGAAAAAAAGAATGCGTGGTGTATGTAGCTGGAGAGAGGGGTGTAGGTAGCATTTACCATTAATGGAATGGGCCGTATAATGATAGGATTAGTGTGCTTCCATTCCATTACGAGTTACAACAAAACGAAGCACATTCTAGAAGCAACAGGATTTGTATGTATATCATCAAAATCAAAATCCGAAACGGTTACACCTGTGCTGAGACTGAGAGTCGTGTTTCCGGTTTTTGTTTCTATTGACATTTAGAAATCTAGGGTTTTAGAGCTGCTTTTCTCAACAAATATGAGGTAAACATCATTCTTGTTTCTCCTATCTTTTTAAATGTCATAATTTTCATTTTCATTTTGTGGTTTTCTTTTTACAATCCATGATGCTGCTTTTCATTTTGTAGGGCATTCATTTTTTTTTCTCGAATAAATTTCTTATTTCACGTTCGATGGTTGGTTGCATTGTGAATAGTTTTATTGCAATGGTTATTTGTTTTAGCCACAGTGTTACACTGCGACTGTGAAGAATTGGGGTGTTGAATAGACGACATAACATGGGCATTATGATATCACTATTTTCCAGTGCATATTCAAAGGCGCCCTTTACATAATTGAATGCGATTTGTTGGTGAAAATTGTTCATCATTAAGTTTTTTTCGCCTTAACCCTGTGGTTCCCATGGAAATTTGGCCTTGATAATCCAGAGTTCGGCCAAGAGATAAGGAATGTCTGACAAAAAAAATATTCTAGTCAGGGTTTGGACTTGAGTGTTCTCTTGAAAGATTTGCTCTTTATTGAAGGTTATTAACCATTTGAATACATGTCAGAATCCTCATTATTTATTTGTTTATTGCATTGTAATGCAGTCGTCATCCAGAAGTCAAGTGGGCTCAAAGGGTTGACAAAGTCTATGTCACCATTCAATTGCCAGATTCCAAAAATGCAAAAGTGGACCTTACTCCAGACGGCATTTTAACTTTTTCTGCCAGTGCTGGTGCTGAAAACCACTTGTACGAGCTCCAGTTGCCGCTCTTTGACAAGGTTAATGTAGAGGTGAGATGACATTTCCAATTCATGGATGGCATGGGCACATAGTTAACAATGCTTGTCTTCCTTTTTCTATAAGTTTAATAATGGCAATGTCTGATATATGCATGCACTTATGGGCATTGTTTAAACGCCCTCAGCTTCATATGCATCCTAAATCTATAATTTCAATAGTCTTTGTGGCTAAGTTTCTTGTTAATTGTTCAATGTTTTTATCTTAAGTAATGTTTTCTGTTATGCTTCATTTGCACTGTAATGTTTTTCTTCTTTGATCTTTTTTCAATGTATTTTATTTATCAATCTCTGTTGTTTTTTCAGGAGAGCAAAATTAATGTAGGGGTGAGAGGTATATTCTGTGTAGTGCAGAAGGCGGAGAACGAATGGTGGAAAAGGTTACTGAAAGCAGAAGGGAAGCCTCCACATTATGTGAAAGTAGATTGGGATAAATGGATGGATGAAGATGAAGATGAAGATGAGGGTATGCACACGTTTAAACCATACTGTTGTACTTAGTTTTTCAAGTTATAGAGGGAACTTTTATTGTATGTATCAACTGATTGTCTGTGTTTATTAGCTCTCGGTGACCTGGATTTGGGAGGGATGGATTTCTCGGTATGTAATGTGTTAATGTGATTCTCATTTCTCAGTTTCGACCCCCTCTCTTATTGATATTGTTTCTCCTAATTATGTTTTGTGCTGCAGCAATTTGGTGGGATGGGCAGCAACGATGCAGTGGGTGATGATTTTGATCCCAGTGACGATGAAGGTAAAGCATACTGCACAAATTGTGTCTTAAGTATTTAATTATTATAAAACAATCTTGATGGTGTTTGCATTAGTTGTGGTATGTACTTCTTGCATTTTTAAATTACATCGGTACTTCTTGCATTTGTATCTAAATGGTTTTAGGGGTGGCTGTAGAAAATTAAATATTTCATTTCAGTTGATAAGATGATTTTTGGTGAACATTTTGAGAGTTGAAGTTGACTGTAGGGCAACTATGTCTTATGCTAGAGTTTGTGGCTTTTTTATGACTCAGAGAGTAGCTTGTAAATAATTGAACTAACTGTTGAAACTAATTAAGTTATTGATCATAGAACTGATTATTGTAATTCATTTGAAAAGAGAAACATACACAATAATTCAGTTATTTTCTAGTGAAAACTAGTAGCCTACCCTACGCAGGTTGCTCCATTCTGGATCCCCAAGCGATAGAATAGTTGTAACTTGTAAGCTAGCTAGCCCACCAAACCTCATCCTGATGAGTTTCTACTGAAAAAAGCTCTAAAATGATGTACCATAGAATCAGTTTTTTTAAGCTTAAACAAATGGCCCTTCACCATGTATTACCCTTGAAGTAACTATTACAACTATTCAACTAATACCCCTAGTCACTCACACTGATGCAGCAATGCATGATTAAGTAATAGTACAAAATTTTACAGTGACAATACATCAAAAATAAACTATATCCAATCTAATAGTAAGAATAGATTTCTACTATTGTTTATAGCGCCTCAAGTTGTAGTCCTCTGAAACTTAATTTTGTTATTGTTGGCCTAATTAAATATGTTTGTTTTCTAATTGTATAGGGCAAGAAGTGTCGAAGCCTGAAACACAAGAGGGTAATGATGAGGATGGAGGTTCTACGGTTGGAGAACAAGCCAGCAAGAGCACTGTTGAGGAAGCTGCTCCAAGCACATAATTTCATTGCAGTTCAAAATCTTATATACTCGGAAAACGCTTTTAGATATGCCGTGAAATTTCAGTCTGAGTGTACTATCAATTGATAGCCTGCTTAAGTAGAGATATCAATGTTCTTATGTCTCTAAACATTAGCTTCGTATTATGTGCCAGCAAAAGCTCCTTCAAGTTGAAGTAGGATATTGTACAATCAGATTTTTATTCATCGAAGGAAAGGCGGTTTCTGGTTTTTTATATTTTTTGGACCTTGTATTTGCTACCCAAGAAAACCATCGCAGGTTGCTTCTGGTATTCCTTTATATCCAGACTACATGATTGTGCTTCATTTTAAGAAGTGATATTGGTAAAATGACTTTTATTGCTCAAATTCTCAGTAACTCAATTTACGAAATGAATTTTCATTTAATAGAGTGGATAATTGGGGGGCTACTACTTGTGCCGACCCTAGTCAATACCCTCCTTTACCATCACTACTACCACCTTACACCCTCCGTTTTTGCCAGACATTCTCTGTTTTTAGAAATGTTTCCAGAACAAAATTATAGTAATTTTTTTTATCACCTCTAGGAAGTTTGTAAATATTAAAAAATTATTTTATAGAACAAATATCTAAAAATAAAATACAAGAATACAATTAAGTCGACCCTAAAATTATGTTTCTCTTATTTGTTTTGACTAGAGTGGGAAAGCGAGAACATTGATAATTATTTTATCTCCCTTTTCGCCCATTGAGTATGAAGGAGGAGTGGAAGAAAAATAAGTTTTTTTTGGTCTTAGAAAAATAAGTTATTTTCGATACACCTTTCAAAGAAATTTGGGGAAAGTAAAAAAGTAAACAATTAGTTAGCAATTTATCAAAAAACATCCACGAAAATTTACACAATGACCAATCGAACGATACTTCATAATTCCAATAACCAGCTATGAAAACAGAATTGATTTGGTTTCTCAATTTTTTGAGAAAAAAAAATGTCACAAGATTGATATATTCTTATAACTTTTGAGTCATGATATTCTTATAACTGTTATAACTGTAGCATAAAGGATTGATAAACATGAATTTGGGCAGCCAAAAAATCATCATCCAATCCACATGGAAAAATGTAAATTTGTAACATAATGGTCATTTTAATTACTAATGCTGGAATAAAATAAGGGAAGGATGCAACAAAAACAAAATAACAAACACTTCAGGGTGTAATCCAACATAAAATTATCGATATGATTTCTGTCATGGAACTACCACCAGAATGTTAAGATGAGAAAAAACATAAATTTATTAGTGAATCCTGTAAATGCTTTTGCACTATTTTCTCTGTAACATTTTTCTTCTTGCAATGAAGAATCAAAATCCTAAAACTAAACAGTTGAAAGTTTGAAACTACCAAAAGCATATGCATTTAGGATGTAATTCATTAGGGGCAATTAGTAAAAAGCAACCACTCACTCCATCTGTTCCAACCCCCAATAAAAATAAAAACAAAGAACTAAATATATAATTTCATGATTACCAGCCTTAAGCATTCACCAGACAATTATCAAAATTCAACATTAGTTGCATGACATCAATTTTAAACAGATAAGGCTGGGAGGTATTTACCACTAAACAAAGAACATGTACCACCGCTATTGCTTTTCATTGAGGAGGAAAAGGAGTACAAATGGACAAGGCATTAGAAAATGATGTAAAGCCTTGTTAAGATCTATAATATTTTGGTGAATATAAAAGCAAAATCATTGGAAACCTAAAATCCATTAATGCACAGGAAACATGAACAATAAATCTTCTGAACAGGCACCAATGCCTCTAAAAGCAGCAACTGGCCCATTTGTGTACTGGTAGTTCCCTATCTCATTTATTCCAATCAACCTCTACCTCGCCCTGCACCTACCACAAGAAGAAAAACCGTTGGATAGTGATATGATTCAATAACAACATCTATGCTACTTAGTAAGTTGGTTGCAAGGTAAAAATGAGGAAGCTTCTGATTAGGAAACTTAGGGGGAGCAAAGTCACCTCCCTCTTCTGGAATTGGAGGCCACCATACGGGCCATTATTTATTTTAAATTTCATATCTATCAAATTACATGTACTACCCGACACATGTGTTATTACGACATGGACGATGTTGGAAATTTAATTTCACAATTTATTACTTCTCTTTTTTTAATAGGTAAATGTTAGTAAATTAGTGGTCATGTTAGTTTCTCGAGTTTGAACCAGGGATCTCCTTCGGTGTTCCTTAGTTCACAACTGAGCTACCTACGGGGGACATTTATTACTTCTCTTTAGTATAACTTGAACTGCCACATTCCTCTTTTCCTTAGATCCCAACTAGTGTAAGATCAGTTCCTTCAATAATAATTTACTTTTTACATTGATATTTTTTGAACCAACAGGAGATAACCTAGGTGAAAATAAAAGCATAAATATAATAGTAGTAACCTTTTTCAGGGTGAATTTGAAACAAATGAATAGATGGAGCAAATGTTATGGTGCAATACTTGCAATTTAGAATGATGTAAGATGATTTACCTCTGTTTCCACCGGGTTTTCCACCTGGGCCGCTTCTGCCTCGTCCTCCTCCTGGCCCTTTAGCTCCACCTTCTTCAAAGCCACGCCCAATTCCTTTTACTTGACGTCCAGGAGCACCATCTTCCCTACCTCTTCCTCTTCCACGTCCCACACCAGGTGGTTTGCGATCTGAAAACGGTAACATTAATCAAACAGCATTCTAGTTTATGTAACTGGAAAAGACTACATGTGCAGCAATTCAATTGCATAACTGTTCTTTCATTTATTTGCTGATTCAGAAAAGTAAAAATTCCAAATTTCGTTCCCTCCTCCTTTACATCATTTATCCCCTCTTAAGTCACCAAGTCAATTTAAATATCAATACGAATAACCAGCTAAATGTCGAAACAGCTTACCAGTTCGAGTCTTGGATTCTTCCTGGACTTTGTCAATAACCTAAATCAACAGGCAGCCAAGCTAAATTAGTAAACAAATAAATACAAATATGTCCAAGTGCTTTTAATGTTCACTACAATGTTATCAATCTTTTCACTGAGGAGTCAAAAAACTGAACCACCACTACACACCTCATCAGGAACTCGAAGGTACTTAATAGTATTCCCGCGAATGTAGCATTCAGGCATACGCCAAAATCTGTCTCCATCCTACATTGCCATTTACAATCAAACATTGTAAGTTGTAACAAACAACAAATGACATAATGAGAAATAAAGATTGATGATATGATTATGAATGAAACAAAGAGAGCTGTAAAAAAAGAAAAACATTACTTTAGAGGTACAGATGACTTCTCTGAGATGGATGTTCATCCATGTATCACAATTAACCAAATGACCGTTATATGTCTCCCCATTTTTCAGTTCAACGAGCTGTTACAGCATATCACAAAAAACAAAACCATAAGTTACAAATCAAACAGACTCAGTAGTAGCAACACAAGTTGAATTATAATTATATTTATATAAATAAGGTAAATTAAAGTAAAAGGCTTCACATACCATAGGGTGCCCTTGAGCAGTCTTGAGAAGGGAAAGTGGCAACTGCAAAGAAAGAGTGAATTGTCAGAGAATTGGGGGTAAAATTAACATTAAATGGAACCCTAACCCTAATTCTAACCTATTGGTATGATTAGTTGGTAAAAAATTAAATTATATATTTGACAAAAAGGAATGAAGTTGATGAGATCGATCAAGGAATCCATTCCATGCAATCGTTGTTTGTGGTGGAAGATTAAAAGTGAGAAGCGGTGACTTACCATGTCGTGAATCGGTGGTAATTACGGTTGTAGTTGATTTAAGTAGAGAAAGCGACGAGGGAGTGGTTGATAGTGAAGGATGATGATGATGTCTCATACACTGTTTCGGACTTTCGGTTTATTTATATATACCTCTAGTCTCACTGTTAAGAGAAACTTCGCTTCTATTTATTTTTTAACTAGGTAAGTTTAAATTAGTTTTGGAAAGGTGAGACTAAATGTATGATTTCGATACCGTATTTGTTTCTTTTTGTTTTTGTTTTTATTTGTAAGAAATAGTGAAGTTTTTGTTTCTTGGCGTAAGGTGTAAGGTTTCTATTACGATATTTGTTGTTTATGTTTCTATTTGCGAGAAATAGTGGAGTTTCTGTTTCTTCTTTTAAGATTTATTTATTTGTACTTTTAATACTTTTTGTCCTCATTTTCCATTTGGTTGTCTTTTTCTTCTTTTGAGAATGATTATTTATTTGTTGTTTGTGCAAAACACATATGCATGTTTACTATTCACGCCGTTTATTTAACGGTTTAGATTTTACTTTTATGTTTTTCTGGTGGAGGCAAAATGAAAATGGTGTTGACACGTGTGTTTTGCACGCATATTGTACAGGATGAGTTTTTCTGTTTGTTTTCACCATGAGGTCAGTTTGTCGGTGATTGTGTATTGTAATACAAAGTGGTAGTGTTCATGTGGTTCATGATATTGATAGCGATACATGGAGGTTTTTTTTTAGCTGCTGGTATTCTGAGTGAACTAGGGCATAAAGATCATTCTATGTACATGTTATGGTGGTTGGTTGATGAAATTGACAACTATAAGAGAATTGTCAATGATAAAAATGACGAGGAGGTTGTTGTTCATGTTTTAAGGATGAATTGTGAAACTAAATTTTTTGTTGAGCTAATGTAAGTGGAATGATAGGTTCAGGGAATGTGCCTACGAGTGTAGAAGTTGGGATTTTTGAAGATGAAAATGTTTGTGAGGAAAATAAAGCTGAAGAGATGGATGAAAATGATGCGGAGGTTGATATTGAGAGTGAAAGTGAATTGGATGATGTTGTTGGTATTACGTTTGATGATAGTGAGAATGAGAGAACAATTAGTATATATTGCGGTTATGTAATTTCTATATGATTTTATGTTTTGTTTTCCAGAAACCTAAGACTAAAAAAATTAAGGTTGCAAAAAAGCTTGATCTTAAAAATGTTAAGAGAAGTGGTAGGATGACAAATGTGAAACCATCAATCACAAAAGGACCTGAAAGTGATGTAGTGAAACCACTGGCTATTGATGATGATAACGACGACGACAAGGGAGTAAGCTATGGAAGAAGTTGGCACATCGTCACGACCAAACTTGATTGATCCTAAACTTGGAACATGATTCGGTGCTTTGAGATCATGAGATGAGATTTCGAAAAGAATGACACAATGATTTGATGACATGTATTGTGTTGAGATCTTCCTGTTGTATTTTTTGGTAATATGTTACGATATGTAACTTGATGACATATATTTTGGATATGTAGCTTGTTATTTTGGGATATAGTTATGAATCTTTGGTATAACATTCGATGGATATGATTATAAAACTTTAATATAGATATGATAACATATATTTCGGATATAGTTATAAACATTTATTATATAGTACCACACTAATTTTGATTTAACTATTTTCATTTTGGAGGGACTAAAACAATTTTTTTAATGAACTATTTTAAAATTAAATAATTAGTTATAATAAGTTTTTAAAACATGTATGTTAACTTGAGCTAACCATAGTCACGAAGTGCTCATACATAGTTGAAGCTTACCAACTACCCACAAAATCTCTATTACAATCAAACAAACATCTTAAAAACCATAAACAAAAAATCACCCAAGACAAGAACAAAGAACCATCAATAATTTCATTTTCTTCCTTCCCATGTCCAACTTCATCTTCATATTTTGATGTGTGCAACCTCTTTCATAGCATCCTTCACAAGCTCATTACATTTGCATCCACATGAATGTGAAATTGGTATTGATGTTGTTGAATCATTAACAAAAATATCTTGCGAAACTGATCTTGAATTTGTTCTATGTCAGAGTTGAACAAATCTGGAATCAATATCAAATTTAGTTTTCATCAGTGTTAGATATGTCATTGTTTCCGTACACTCACATTTAGACAATTGAAAACGAGTTGAATTTGTTGCAAATGAAGAGACACAATAGTTGAACGAAGAAGCAAATGAAATTTCTAGTCCCACAACCCTCACACACAACATAAAACACCACATCAATAAATCCCTACATAAAGGAAGAAAAAGACAACAAAATGCAATAATACATCACACACAAACATAAAATCAACAAATAAATAAACATTAAATAAGAAACATAACCCACCATACTCGATAAACAGAAAATAGGAAAAAGTATCGAAATCATACCTTCATCCTTTCTTTTATAACTTTCTTTTCTTTAAGTCGTGTTTAGAAGATGGTGAGCGATGATAGAAAAAAAAAATTAAAGAACTCATTAATTATTTAATTTATTATCTACCACGTCAAAAACATTATTTTAAATAACAATTTATTGACACTCAAATAACACAAATGCTCATATGTTAAAAACAAAATATACAAATTTTGTTTTGAAAATAGAATAGCATAATATCTAAAAGATTTAAAAACGGGTTTTTTTCACACAAAAATTTTACTTTTGAATTTTTTAATTAAAAAACACATTTTAAGAAGATCTTTCAAATAAGGTTTACTTACTATTTTTAATAAAGACATTTATCAATTCTTTTTATATTATTTCTAATAAAATAATAGATTTTGTTGATGATGTCATATTTATTAAAAATAATAAAATAACTATTAACTTTTTTTTCTTTCTTTATTCATACTACGTGTACCCTTCGAAGAAACGTCTTTATTTTTGTAAAAAAAATAAATAAACATTCATTTGTTATATTTACTCAAAAAATAAAAATATTTCTTAAGTTGTTTAGTGTATATGATTTATTATTATTTAGTTTTACTCTCTACAAAAATTTTCCTTTAGCTTTTAGTATAAAATAAAATTTTGTTTGAATATCGGAAATGTGAAAATAATTGTTATTTTTATAGGAAAATAACTTTTTTTTACTCTTTATTTTAGTCAATGTAATATTTAAGCTTTATTGAAATAATCAACAGAAAAATAAATTTGATGTTATATCTTAGATTAAAATTAATATCATCCACATATATAATTAATAACAATAGGAGATATGGTCTGCTGAAAGAATGAGTATTTTTTTTCACAAAAGAATATAAGTGGGGTAAGATCCTCTCAGTTTCTTTTCCTTCTATTTACAGTGCATTTAGCGAGATAAATACAAAAAATAGTTAATAGATCACACCGCTAAATAGGTTTTATTGTAATTAAATTTTTGAATTTTTTCAAACATTTTTGTATCTATCCCCAAATGTTCCATGAATGAAGAGAAAGAAATAGAGATGATTTTATCTCATTATGAACACCTCATCTAAAGCGTGTAACTTAATTTTGTTTTATTCTGTAATTTGATAAAAAAAAAATTGTTCTTAAAAAAGTAGACACATCTCAATATAAGATTTGAAGGAACTATAGATTATCTTATTTTGTGTTTAAAATGTTTTTTCCATTAAAAGTTTACATATAACTTTTTAGAATAAAAGAATTTAAAGGTATACTTGGCTGCAATCATGATTCGATCCAGACCTTGGGATGTAGCCTTACTTTGAATTCTATTGTAAAGAAAGCTTCCATCTATATCATCTTTGCTTAGATCTAGAAGGACTTTATCAATAAAGTTAGATCTTCATCTTTGCTTTGTTAGATCTTGTCCTCTAAAATAAAGTTACATTAAGTTCACTAACGAGTCCTATAAAATAAAGTTCACTAAACCTAGACAAAGTAGTCTTACCAAACAATTGATGCTTGTAGAGCTAAAATTGGAGGTTGAAGCTTGGAAATTTAGACAATAGAAAGGCTGTAAAGGGGTTGGTTGCAACTATTTTTTAAAAACTGAATCCCGTTTTGGTTGCAACTACTTTGTCCAAATTCCATCCCGTTTTGTTGTTTTGAATCATTCCCATCCTATTCTGAACTTTCAGTAAGAGGTAAAATTGAAAGAAAGGAAAAAAAAAAGTGATAAAACTTTGTTTTTTTGAGTGGAAAAAATGTTAAAACTTGAGGAATCACGTACCAACGAGAGAGCTATCAACGACCAGAGAATTTTGTAGAGACCATTGCTAATGTAACACAACCTCAAGCAGAAAGATTGTCAGATAAGAAGCCCAGTACGTCAAACACGCTTATGCAAAGCCACTCAAGACACCCCCTCAATTAAATTTAAAATTTTAGAGCAAATAATATACATGAAATTTGTACAAAATAATTTACATGATCCCTTAACTTCCAATATGAAAAATGACACTTGGAGCAAAGGTCAATAATTAATTACATCTGCATTGTTAATTCTGACCTCTTGTGAATTTTTGTCAAGTCAACTAAATGGCGCATCGTCGGCCTGCCATGAGGACAATTCCATGGAGATTTCAGATCAGCCAAATGCTCAAGTATCTGAAACAATTAGAGAAAGCTAAAAACTCAGTCTGTAGGGGTGAAAATTTAAAATTCAATTTCCTTACATTTAGTGTCCACTAAACCAGATACTTAGTAAAGGTGTGTATGTGTTTTTAATTAAGGCTGAAGGGCGGTGCTAAAAGTAATGTGTTTTAATACCTTGTGCATTTCATTTCTTCCAAGTGCATCACCAATCATAATTGATGATCGACATGCCCGAGATGCCAGCATTGCACGAACTCTTGGAGGGCAAATAGAATCTGACGAGTCTTGTTTATAACTACCAATTATGGAACATTCCCCATGACCATCACCATCAGATAGGGTAGAGATCAGCTCCTTAACATCTGTTGGGAGAACAATGCTTATCATTAATCACTCAACATTTTTGATTTCTTAATGATAATCTTCATTTCAATACATCATTCTATGCGCAAGTGATTCAGTGATTAAACATAATCTCTAAAAATAATGTTTAAACAAAAGAAGTGCCCTAGCCATTTGCAAGATTCAAATATGCACACGTCAATCTTTAGATCCAAGCTAAGGACCAGGAGTTTATTTGAGAAAACAAAAAACAAAATTTTGGTATCATGGACCTTTACAGGGGAGATGGCTTTACTAGAGTTTAACCACAATGTGAGTGTCATATAACATCCTAAAAGCATGTTCATACAAAACACAGTGAATTTAACATTTATCAAAAGTTAGTTGAGGATGTTAGCAATCATTTAGTTTCTGTTTCGAAGTGCCAAGGCCATAAAAAACCTAGATAATCGTTAAACCTTAATTGTCCTCTTGATACTATCCGCCCGGGTGAATGGCATCCCAGATTAACTAAAGCCATGCAAGTCAAATAAACTTTCCAGCTTGGCCTGAACCATCTTCCAGAATGAATACAAAATTTGAAAAATTAAAAGAGAATCATGCAGAGAATTAATTACATATGCAATGCCCACAAGATGCTTTCCCTTGTGAATTTGTGATTATAGAAACTGACAGAATCCTTAAATCAATCATAGATAAAATCCACAAAATTCAAAGATTCTACCTTCAACTCCAAACATAATGTTTTTACTGTAGGGGACAGACTTTAATTTATAACGGCATCCAGGTGGTGCATTTGGATCCTCTTCCAATGTAAATCCATTCTTCCTGAAAACGGATATGCAAATGCATGTTACTAATATTAGACCTTAAAGATGCAAAAAAAAAAAAGACAAAATAACGTATGAAATATTTCATCGAGAAAATTTAACTCAATTTCAATGATAAGCTCCACAGAAAAAAAAGTAACTCACTATAAGAGTGTCTGGATCAAACATAACAGCGTTTCTAAAACAAACTTTCATAAATTATGCAAAAGTTTTAATTTCTAATGTGCATTCGGCCATTATAGAAGGCACACCACACAACCATTGTTAAAGACATTAGCTTACAGGAAACAACTAGTTGAATAATTTGGGGATTCTCAAGTTCAAAGTTCATGGCTTTGATTTTTGTTTCTAAGCCCGTGATGTGTTGCCAACTTGACAATTTTAGGAAAGACATGTCCTCTTTTCTCAGCAGTTAGCACGTCACAAGTGCATCTTAATATTAACGAGCATCATATTTTCCAAATATATCATATGAAATCAACTTCTATAAGTAATTGATGGTTTGAATATATTAAATTTTATATATGCATCCTAACGCAATTAAGGATCCGAGTAATGATATCAAACATAATAAATTCAATATACATATGCCTGAGTTTTTTAAATATCAATATATCATTGAACAATTATTAAAATTATTTATTCATTATCAATTACGGCAGCAAAGGTCGGCCATTGAATTGACTTTAGCATTGACACAATGGGGTGTTCTGAGAAAATCTGTCGAGTCATCATGAGTGATACCCACATGTTGAGCTTTATGTGGTAGAGAAATTCATGACTAATGCCTTAGGAAATGATTTTTTAAGGTGACATTATGGTCATTTTTCACAAGGAAAAATAATCAATATGGTAATTTTATAAAGCTTACCATCTGATGTAACTCATTATGACTACCATACATACTAATTAAATGAGAAAATGAATAAGATATCACGGTGCAGCATCATTTATGCAATGGGCAATAGTAAACAAGAAACACAAACAGTCTGACTGATTCAGGGTTGATATTTTTGAATCCTGTTAATGAAATCTAGTTTCTGACAATAACCCAAAATAAGGAAAATTAACATATTACCACTTGTTCAACATAGCTCTAGTTATACCTGATTATGTCCATGTGAATTGAAGCAACTATTTCTTCTTCTGGGGATAACTCCAATCTTATTGGCCTACATATGCACCTTTATTGGTTAAATTTAGATCATGAACAAATAAAGAGAGGATAAAAACTACTTTACATGCCATCTAAATATATTGTCTGTTTACAATAAGTGATTGTGCTTTTACAATTAAAATTTATACTCTAAGCATGCTATGTAACTTTATGTGCTTTACCAATCAAAGTTTATCTTACAAGTAATTTCATTTTACCATGTTATTATTGACTGACAGTCCCCTCAAGTCCAGAGGGGAAAAAGAATGCTTATCAGTAATGATCGTAAGAGAACAATGATGTAAACTCCTCACCTAAGCAGAGGTTGCTGGTTCAATATGGTTGATTGAGAGAGACACTCAAAATTGTATTTCTCGTCAGCAGCATGCTGAAAATAGATTAATATCCATCACAAATTGTGTTTTTGAAAAGAAAAAAAGATACAAAACTAAGCAAATAATGCATTTATATGTATTAATCATTCAAGGGGATGGTGGAAGAAACTGCAGAATAATTCTTGATCCACAACAAATAAACTGCATAATAACTTCCAAAAACGTAGTGGAAGTTACCTGATCCACAATGAATAAATCTTGGTCCAATTTACCAATGATAAATCCAAGATTGAATTGTCCAATCACCTGTTAAAACATAATTTCAAAGTAATCAACTAATAAATACATGATACATTTAATCTGAAAATGTAGCATCAATCAAGCAGCTAAAGATTCAAATATGACTTTAGTATGATTGATTAGATATGCAGATTTTGTATTTCAAAAACATTGATTTGGGCTTTATAATGGAAAAAAACATAGAAAAGCCTATCTTAGTTTCACTTTCCCCACTTACTAAGTTAGCAAACAACCAATCAACACAGCGGACATCCAATTTACAAAAATAGCAAACCTTCCATATGGACATATCGACAAACCAAACCTTGCATAATGAAGATATTAAAGACCTTCCATAATAAAGAGATTAAAGAACTAGTATTGCTATTTCAAGTTTATAAAATTACAATATGAATCATACTAACAACCTTCATTCTGCTGAAATCTTCCTTCTTGAACAATCTTTCAAGTTCAGTGGCCGCTGCTGCTAACACCCTTTCTTTCTGCTGTTCAATTTCTGGCTGTGAAAGTTCCATAGTTGCAGCCATATAGTGCCTATAAATAATTATGAGAAAGAATAAGCATATGTATGATTTCCTATTTTATAAAGAAACTTCTGAAATAAAAACCTTTTGCCAATAGCTTTTCCATATCTGTATTGGCTGGATTGCATCAAAGAAAGTATCTTCTCTCTCCTACTCTTAAGGTCTTGAAAAGAAAATTGCATGTTGGAGAATATCTTCTGATCAGAAGACTTAGGAGAATCTAATCGTACAGGCAATGAACGAATCGGAGAGTCTGAGACCAAAACATGCTCTGTAGTATTGATCAGATCATTTCTAGATGGTGTAGTTGATGCTGTATCAGCTAGATGTGTTTTATCCTCTTGATGTAGTTTCTGCAAAACATAATATTGAAATGTGAAACTAAGAGAAAGTGGCAATTTTTTCCACCCCTTAATTTTTGGATAAAAAAGAAATTTTGTTGGAAAGAAAGAGACAGTACAAAGGAAAGGAGGATTGGTCTTCTCCTTTTGACAAAGCAATATAAAAATGCTCAGTGAATATGGGGTAAAGACATTAAATGATTAATGATCTAAAACAAAAATTTCTAAAAATATCAATTATAATGATAAAATGTCAAATAATTCTATAAATCAACAGTTGTCAATCATAAATTGCAAAAAATAGTGGTTTGTTTGAATTCTACTACACTACTGACACTCTGCTATAGCGCATGATGTTAAACAACATTTTGTACTAAATAGCATATTGTGAAACAATAGCGATTTGTTTGAATTCCGCTAAGCTATAGCATTGTTATAACTGCTAATTGACCACACATTCTACAAAGAGTAAAATAGCATGCTTAGCTATGCTTTGAGAACTATAAGTGTAGGCTATATCAAACTGAACATGCCAACAAACTAATCTTTGAAATGCTTGACAGCAAACCAACATACCGTGTTGGGCTCCCTGTCAATAGAGTCATCACTAAAAGACACTGAATTTTCACTCTCGTGGGTGATGCTATCAGGATCAAGTTGCTGCAAATATTCAATCTCACTCGGCTTAGAAGTTTCATTCATTTGGTCCAAATGAAGTGATGATCTTGTTATCAAGTCATTTGTTTCAGTATTTGCAGTCTTCAATCGACAATGAGAAGCTTGATTTCGAAGGACGGGCACTTCAGATAAGGCTGTAATGATGTCATCACGTTTTCTTTTACTCACTGCAACAAAATTGTTAAGAGTTAACTGAACATGTCTTGATGGTTGAGATGAATATTTATTAGAAGATCCCCGGCTCTCAGTTATCCTTGATGCACTATGAGTACATGTTGGCTGTCTTCCACTCTTATCACCCATTAAAGTGTTGTGTGCTCTGAGTGTAAACTCCTGGCCCATTAAACCCTCACCACTCTCCCGAATCAACTTTTCTTCAACATGTGAGAATAGACCATCAGCAGCAGACTCCGAAGCATTTTTGGAATCAGTAATACATGTCTCATTATTCTTATCGTGAGATATACTATCATTATTGCAGTCAATATTATTTTCATCCCGAGAAATACTACCAATGTTGCACTCAGTATAATGCTCTTCCTGAGGAATCACACCATTCAGGGATGCTGTTTTCTTTACGATAGGAGACTTCTTCTGAGAGGAACACAACTCAAAACAGTCTTCTTTTACAGCAGGCTGCATAAATTCATTGACAGCATAACATGCATCATTGGGAGAATAAATTTGTTGTAAGCCCTCTCTCAGGGCTTGCAACAAGGAAGTTTCTTCAGAAAAAAATATTTTCCTCTTATCAGGAGTCACATTGACATCATACACATTCGTTGGAACTGTAAAATTAAAGATTGCAATGGGATATTGTTTAGAGTTTGCACTTCTATATAACTCATTCACAAGTTTGCTGACTTTTGGCATATCCACTGGTCTACCATTAACAAAAAAATACTGTCTATCTCCCAAATTCCTTCCGTTGCCCTGTCCTGGTTTCGAAAGAAAACCATCAACTTTGCAACTCTCAGATATGCATAACGCCATTGGCTCCAAGCAGTTGAAAGTGTTCATGCCAAGCACTGTAATGATGTTATCTTTTAGAGAATCACTGCCTTGTGTTTTAAGTACCACAGACCTTGCATTTTTGCCAGACGTGTTAGTGCAGCCAAATCGAACACCTTTTGCTATAAGGGCATATGCCTAAAGAATACTCATCAGAAAATATATCACATTAACAAACTCATCGAAACAACAACAAAAAAATGCAACAATTTCAGAGAATAACACACAATCACTCACATTCAAGAGAGAAACCAACTTGCCATATTCCTTACGTATGTTACGCTTAAACTCTTTGCTTCGTACAGGAAGATTGGAGAACAACTTTTTAACTGTGACAGTTGTTCCAATTTGCCGCGCCGTTTTCTTTTCAGCCACAAGAACACCAGAATGATCAAATGCCAAGTGTGTAGCGAGCGGTTCGTCGACCGTTCTCGTTTCAACGGTCAAGTTTCCTAGAGCACAAAGAGAACTCAGTGCCTCTCCTCTAAATCCAAAAGTAGTCAGAGACCGAAGATCATGAAATTCAGATAATTTTGATGTATGATGCTTGAGTGCAAGAACCTGCAATAACAACAAGTTAATAAACTCAAACCCTAACACAGTAACACTACTTTTTTTTTTAAGGTTTTCACGTTTCAGTGATGATGATATTATAATACCTTGAAACTGTTTGGGGAAATGCCGCAACCGTTATCGATGACCTGAAACCATTCTTCGCCGAAATCTTTAAGAGTGATTTCGATGCTGGTTGCGCCGGCGTCTAAGCTATTTTCGACGAGTTCTTTAATAGCGGAGGAGAGGTCGAGGATAACTTGACCGGCACAGATTCTGTGAACGATTCCCTTAGCAATAGGTTTGATAACTTGCGACTCAACCGGCATTGCTGCTACTTACACTCGATTAACCGAGCAAGCGAATCCGCGTGAAAACTGTGAAGAAAACCTGCAAAATTTTGGCGCCAAAATTGGAGCGGGAACGAAACAGAAATTGTGGAGAAAAAGGAAATAGAATAACGTCTGAGGGTTCTCTCTTCCGAATACGGTCTAAGGTTTTGCCCTTCAATGTCCCTTAACCAATCCAATGAATCAGTTTCTTAATGCTCTATTTCACTAAAAAAATGAGTCATTTTTTTTTTAATTAATTGTGTCTAGATTTAATTTTATTAGTCCTTTCCAATGAAACATAATAATTGTGTTGGCATCAAATGCTTAATACTACCATTCAAATGTCCAATGAAGTATCATTGCAACAATGACAATTCTTCATAGCATGTTTTCTTCTTACCCATTTTGTCTTCTACTTCATATTTGTTGTGGGATTTGTCAAATAAAGGATATTATGGTTTGTATTTTATTTTCAACTTTCTTTACTTCTTCAGTTGTCTCTATAGGTGGTCAGACAAAGGGATTTCTCATCTTTATGATTTACTTTCTAATTTCCTTTATTTGGCTGTGTGAATGTGGAGAAGAGGACGAAGAGTTGGGTTTCTTCATTGAAGGTATTTTAGGATTATCACATTTTCTTCTCACTCTAAACCTCTATTTCGATCTAACCAGTTGCATTGTATTATATCAACCATCTCTAATATCTGTATTCTTTGTTGTAGATTGATCTAGGGTGGAGACATTCTTGGGTGGATAATGATTATCACAAGGATCATTGTCATTATTAGGTACCTTTTCATGATGACAATTGGTTGTAAAATAATTATCAATCCATTTCATTAAGATTCAAGTACCTCACGTCGAATTAAAAATGAACACCTCATGTCTCGTATGGAATCTATCTTTCAATGCGATTGCATGTGCACTACTACGTACTGAAATTCTTGAGAGTACAATTGATTAGAATCAAATTACATGAAAATGATTATAATGTATATTTTCTGGTAGATATCTTAATTTTGGTTTTAAACAACCAACTTTATGATTTCAATAGATTCGTTGTTTTTATTTTGTGATTTTTGTTAAGTGATCAAATAGTTTTAGTTTAAAGTATATTTTTACTTGGTCTATCTGTTTCGTAAAAAAACTTGTTGTATATACTATCGGATCACCCAATTGACTACAGAGAAAAATTCATAATTTTACATCAATATGAATATTAAATTATTAATCTTTTGATACTGTAACATAAATGATAAATCATTTAACAAAATAAGTAAACAATAATTTTCACATATATATGTTACCTGTGAATCGCGCAGTTCAACAGCTAGATAAATAAAACGTCACTTCAGTCCAAATATATTATATATAATTATCACTTTTCAAACATTTACTAATACAAAACCACATGTGTCTAATATAAAGCAAATAATAGACCACGAATTCAATCCTCAGATAACATCCCAGGTGCATTTTAACATAAACACTCCACAAAAATATTTGCAGTCAATATTAAACCGAATTGAACATTGAAAAGTTAGAATAATCACATTCTATAATGGATTTGCAGTTAGCACCAGTACCACATCAAACATAAGTACGATGTCTAATTTTTCCGTTTGGAATTTACAAATACAATACCATAAAATATATCTATGAAATTAGCAAAATAAGAACTATTTTATTTTGTATGTACTGATTTAGTATTTACAAAAGGGCGTCTCACAATGCCAGGGGAAGAGGGAAAGAGTTGGATCAGCAGGGTCGCTAAGAATAACCTTTTATCTCAAAAGATGGTTAGGAAAGGAAAAAAGGGAACCCCTATGCTATAATACACTTAAGGCAGGACAAATGATGGAATATATTCTAAGTAATAAATTTTAAACAGATAGCTTTACATGAAATAGCTCAAAGATGTCTTTTTTCTCGAACCACCTTCTCCATAGAGGTCATTCCATTGGAGTAGTTCGTTCATATTTGTTGACTCGGACGACACACTCGCACACACCTGTGTACACGTCGCAACACATTACACATTACCCTTTACAGGCCACAAAAAGGACTCATTCAATCATGTAATATGCAACAATCAAGAAGAGCAAATAACTGTTTTTGTAATCAAAGAACTTGCAGTAGCTTCATGTTCAAATATGTAGCTCCTTCAATTTAAATTGAAAAGCCTTAAACAACAGAATGAAATGAACATACCTGCTCATGTGCATATCTAAAATCTTCCATCTTTAAGGGACGAATATCGGCACTGCCACACAGTTCAGGTAAAGGTTTGTTCTCAGCCAAAGCCAAGCTTCTCTCCTGAAAGATATTACATATAAAGGTGAGGAAGAGACTACATGGGTAATTGGGTGTACATTTGCTAAATTAAAAAGGAGGTCTTCTACATTACACCTTCAATATTAAAGTGAAGTAATCCATGCATTAGAATTTCAACCAGTCCCATTGAAACAGCAGTAAAGAATGACAGTCACAAAACACATTCTACAATAAAGTGGCATCCGAAGTTGACCTCCAAATGAGCTCAATGACTGTAATACTTAGTATATACCCGTCTCGGCCCAAATAAGTCCCTCTTTGAGAGAATGATTTGGGTCTTTTTTGTTGATCAATTTGAAATTTCAAAAGGAGGGATTAATTTTGCCCAAGTGAGCGAGGAACTGATGTTGGTTTTTTTGTTGAATAATTCAAAAGGAGTGATGATTTGTTTCAAAAAATTTATAAGTCATCATCATTCGTTCCTGTATTAAATTTGGGTATAGCAACTAAATTGGGTTGAATTGAAATTGTGAGAGACTAAATTGTGTCTTTAGTTGTGACAATCGTAATGCAAAATTGGAGTTTTATCAATCACTTCTCCATTAAATAGACTTTTCACATTTCAGACTAACTTTGATGAGCCATAATAATGTTGAGCGCCCCCTCCTCAAATAAAAATAAAATTATCGAGGCAGAACAAATTACTCAAAAAAACTAGGTTACTTGTTATTTATAGATATAAATTAAAACTTTCAATGCATCAACATAATTATTCAATCAGCACTTAAATGACAAAGATTTCCAACTTCAAGCACATACTCACACAACATGTAATGAAACTTAATGCAATCCCTGAGCACAACGAAGGCAAAACAATAACGAGAAATCATGAAGACTTCAACCAAGAAAATTATATGAACTAACCTTCTTTTCTTTCTCCAAGATCTCTCTTATTGGACAGTGTGCTGCTGTGACACACAGATTCTGCAATCAAAATATAACAATAAGAATATTGTCTAGAATTATGTGCAACCTTCTCGGGCAAGCAAGAATGGATAATCAATATATATTGAAATACAACCTTTAGGTCACTTCCGGAATATCCATCAGTCATATTTGCTAATGCTTCTAAATCGACATCAGATGCCAAATCTTCCTTTGCTAAAATGACTCTCATAATTTTTTCTCTGTTTGTTGCATCTGGCAAATTAACCAT
This sequence comes from Cicer cuneatum, assembly GCA_037974295.1. Lineage (NCBI taxonomy): Eukaryota > Viridiplantae > Streptophyta > Magnoliopsida > Fabales > Fabaceae > Cicer > Cicer cuneatum. The sequence goes on along the minus strand of JBBPBO010000001.1, from coordinate 10,991,014 downwards.
CAATCTAAAAAAATATTTATGGAAGATCATGAGTTAGAATAAATCTCATCTACAAAATATAAAAATACACGAAATCAAACATAAAATGTTTACCTTCGTGGAAGCCTCCTAATAACAGCTTCATCAAGATCAAAAGGCCTGTTTGTGGCAGCAAGAACAAGTACACGCTCTCTATCTTTTGTACGCAGACCATCCCAATTGACCATAAACTCATTCTTCATTTTACGCATAGCCTCATGTTCACCAGGATTTTCACGTCTCCCTAACATACTATCAACCTACGGCAAGTACCAGAACAATAAAACTCAGATAACCGAAACTAATAAAACAGTACTAGCAACCATAAAAAATTGGAAATTTTGAGCAGATTTAAAGAATATATGATGGGGACAAAGAAGGAATTGATGACGTGTCGAGTGGGACACATAGTACACCTAAGGTATGGAGAGTGTATGTTAGAAAATCAAAGAAAGGTGAGCTGGCCCCACCCCGTATATAGGGGAGATGTGGGTAAGGAGGGGGGCATAACAAATTCTGTTAGTTGGAGGAGAGAGAGGATTCTCTCTTAGTGGAGTGAGCATAGCTCTCAGGAGTAAAAGGAAGGCTTGTTTCCTTTGCTCAATTTCCCTTTATCATCAATAAAATACACTATCATATATTGATTAATCTCTCATTAATTCTTATTGTCGCATTTATAAATTGAGCACCTATCAATATACAACTGAGGTGTTCAGTAAAAGAATATGCTAAACTTTAGAACTTTTGGTTCAAATCAGTTTGCAGTTCATCAAAACCCCCAGCTCTTCAAACCAATGTATCAGTGCATACACAAACACTGAAGGACGTCTAACCGCAGCTCTCCTGCAGCTTCACAACTTCCAAGCAGCTTAGCCTTTCTTTTGACCACAAAATCTATTGACCGATGACTGACTAAGAACTTCGAAGCCACTATAATTGTCCCATTAAAATACCTACTTTCCCCCATTTCGCGAGCATAAATATCCTGTCAAGCCAATCCAGTAATGGCTTGAAAACCATTGACCCTTCGATAAAATACAATCTATTTGGATTCTCTTAATCAATAATGGATCTTTTAGGTAAGGTAGATGAGAAACGTGGAAGCTCTAGCGTGAATTCAGCCTAACCAAATAGCCCTTACATTAGGAAGGTCAAGGAAACCAGACACGATTTCATGACTTTCAGGTATTTTTAAATCATGCAAACAGTTGAATTTCATCAGTTTTGGGAAAAACATTTATAAGAAATAATGAACTTCAAGCAGTTACATTTTGTCAACTGACACCACTAAGATTCCCAGTTGTGTGATCTTCATCAGGAACTCAACTGATTTCTGTAGCAAGATATTTTTGTACGGTAAGCTACTTTTTTTAGAGGCACAAAGAAAAAGGCAATCAAATAAAGGAAAATTGTGAAAAGGGCATCATGTACACTTTGAGCCTCCTCAGCTGTTGTATGTTTCCATGCCACAAATGCGACATAAGCATAACAATACCCTCTAAATGGTAAAAATAGTTTAAAAAAATTAGAACTAAGGAGACGAACATTCATTAAGGAAAAATGGTCAAATGTAAGTAAAGAAAAATGTTGACGACAAAGGATAGCCAGATATAAATGACAAGTTGTACCAACCTCATCAACAAAAATAACGCTTGGAGCAATTTTGCTAGCCAGAGAAAAGACAGCTTTGACATATTTTTCTCCTTCACCAAACCACTGCAACAAACAAAATAATAGCTGCCTGTCATTGAAGTATAAAAGAATATCAACAGTAGCATAAAAGTATTTGAAGTTGCACCATTACCTTTGAAGTAATGCTGGACATGGAGATGTTAATAAAATTTGCTCCAGCTTCAGTTGCTACAGCCTTTGCAAGCATTGTTTTTCCCGTGCCAGGGGGCCCAAAAAGCAATATTCCCTTGCAAGGCTATATGAGAAGTAATTGCAATGAGGTACAGACACAGTGGGATCTACTTAAAATGTGCTCCATAAATCATTTAAAGTAAATATACATATCATTATTAGTAACTAGAATGAAAATATTTCCACCTTAGTTAGTTGCCCTTTGCAAAACAATTCAGGCCTTTGAAGAGGAAGCATAACCAATTCCTTTAAGGTGTCCTTTACATTTTCTAAAGCTCCAATATCTTCAAATGAGACCCCAATATCAGTTGGTGGAATAACATCAGCAAGCAGTTTTTTCTCAAATTCATTCTCAGTAACTACGTCCTGGATAAACAATTCAATAGATATGGGTATTGATCTCATGATTCAAACTGGATAAACAATTCAATAGATATGGGTATTAATCTCATGATTAAAACAGTGACAGCGAAAAAGAACCAGATGTAAATCAGTACTGCAAAATACATACTACACAAAATAGGGTGGGAAAAGGTATAAAGTTGTAGTTGTCTAAGTTAAATTACCTTCAGTGATTTTTTTACGCTCTTGTTCTCATTTAGAATTCCCTGTAGAATGTTAAACCCATATTGAATGCTGCACAATTGAAAAGTAATATAGTATTAAAAAAAGATAGAAAACTTTATTTTATTGTTTTTGCTTAATTAGTTAGGGGTTACATTATGAAAATGACCATGTTGATGAGAATAACCTCTCAGCAGATATCACAGGCTTTGAATCATTGAAAGAAGGTTCAGATGAATGCATAAAATGGTAACTTATAGCCCAGCCAATAATCTTCTCCGCATCTAGTAAAAGGAGTTGACAAGATAATATCAGTAATGTGGTACCAAATCTAAATATTTTAATATTAGCAGGAAACAACTTTGAACATTAAAAAAAAACTGACTTTCAGTTGTCAGAGTTTGATCTTTGATGCAGAGAGTGTCAAGGTCAGGGCAATCCAGTTCAAACCTTTTGAGAACCTGAACCATTAGAAGAATCTCATTTGAAGTTTGACAAATGACAAGGCAAAAAAAAAAAAATTGAGTCAAGCCAAAGCTAAGTTTTCAATTGAGCTGTTCATATTATTTGAAAAACCAACATCAAGTGGATCATATTATTGTTTGAGAAAAGGTTTATGTATGTTTAATTGTAGGAATAAAGGGTGTCAAGAAGAGCTTATTTATTATTTATTACTTGTGGAATTGTTTCGAAGAGCTTCTAAAGATAGCTTAAGACATGTCTATTAGCTATTTTGAACTTATTTTTGTGAACTCCTCAGTATAGCAGATAGAAATAATTTATCCTCATTTCCTCTTCGATTGTAGAAACAACTTGTACACAAACTCTTAGCCCTATAAGGAAAAATGCAAACTAAACACCGGATATGGATGACGAAGATGAGTAGCCACAAAAAAAGCAGGAAGCAAAAAACAGGGAAATTTATCTACAGAAGCGATGATTAAAATAATATTCAGAATTGTTAAGCCCACAAGAGGAAATTTCACAAAGCAAGAGAATGTGATGCTGCATACTCCAAAGGCACCCCGGACCCCATAGATAATCTCATTCTCATCCACGAACAAGCACAAAAGTTGAAAACATAATAGCAGCAACAAGACGAAGCATAGAGTGATAAAAAGAGTAAATGGAATATTAAAAATTGTCAGGAGGTATAACAAGACTCACTGAGCGAATGCTGACAACGTTGGACTGAGCTTTCATAGTTTCTATGTCACGTTCTAGCTGCTGCTTCCAATCAGAAAGCAAAGCCTCATCCTGTACAAGGTTGCAAGTAAAACAGATACATGAACTGTCGTACACATCAAAATCATTAACTGTATAGTAAAATTAATCTAAGATACCTGAGGCAGCTGTATTGTAACTCTGTTTGGGAAAAGCCTGTTGAGTTGCTTCATTACTTTGGGGGTTTCTTTGCTCCTATCATGCAGTCTAGTAAAGTTATCCTAAACAAACCAAATTGTAGTATAGAATGATAATTAATTTCATGAAAGAACCAGAAACAGCCCATCTACAATATCGTCTACACCCTCTTTTCCATCTTAAAGCCATAAAAAAAGAGGGTGTAGACAAAAGATAAGCACTCTAACTTTTATATCAGAATTACAATGTTCAAGGTATGAGGAGCAATGCCTATGATTATTATACCGGAAAAGCAAGATCAAGTAGCGCTGTCTGATTGCCTCCAAATTTTGTAAACAGAAGGCTGCCAGGTTGGGTCTGCAAGCATAAATATGCAATCATCAGATGCAACAGCAAAAACCTCCCTCTAATCATGATATATCATATCATTAAACTCAAATGCCTGCTAACAATATAATCAAACACTACCTTCTCCTTACGATTGTCCGGTTGGATATGAGAACCAATTACTACAACATTCTGTGGCAAGCTACCAAGTCTACTTTTCAAAACTTCTGAGTTTCCAGCCACACCCTTCTCTATATCTTTAATGAACACCACTAGTGCTCCAGTTTTACTCAGATTAGAGGCAATCTATGTTCACAACAATAAAAGGGTGTTATGTGTAGTACTTCAGGAATGGATAGATACAATACAACTTTTGGACAAGTATAGAACTGGGACCACCTCAAAGATTTCATTAACAGCAATTTTGCTAGATTCGTCCCCTCCACAGCCATCTACCAGTACTAAATGATTGGCTGTAGAACAAATCGTGAGGTTTTAAATGCATTGCAAATTATAGCATACAATATACTAGTATGCAGCTAATGAAACAGTAGCTCAATCAAATACTGTGAATTACCAGAACAAAAGAAGCCACGGTCATCTTCACAAAGGCCTCCAAGATCGTTTCCATCTGGAATTGATTTCTCAAATCTAACCCCAATTTTTGAAGACCCATTATTTTCAAAAGCGAGGAGAACTTTGCCCCGGCAGCCATAACTCGGTCCCCTTCTCAATATAGCAGACAGAAAAAAAAAACATAAATTCCATCAAGAACAAAAACAAACTAAAGTGGAGGTAAAAAACAGAAATAAATAAATAAGCAACAACCAAACCTTATCTCACTAAATAGGTTGGCTAAATGGATTAAACGACGTCATGATGTTCTATCATATAGCATATATCTTTCCAGCTCACTTATCTCTAGGTCTTTCTTAATAGCTTCTCTTATTGTTTTTCTAGATCTTTCTCTACCTATACCCTCCATTTGATCTACTCTCATGACTACAAAATCTACAAGTCTCCTCTCCACATACCCAAACCACCTGAGACGGGTTTCTACCATCTTTTCTACTATAGGTGTTACCCCAACTCTCTCTCTAATGTTGCATTTCTAATCTTATCTCGTCTAGTCTTTCTACACATCCAATGCAATATTCGCATCTCTGCTATACTTATTTTATCCTCATGTTGATAAACAGAAAAGCCTGCAAATTGAAACTCTCTTGAAACAGCCATGAGGAATGCACAAGAGAGAAGCCAATGCAAGAACCCAAGTAAACCAAGAGCTTAATTCATACACATTTTCAACTCCAAATAAATTAGTTGGAAAAAATACACACAATGACAATATCTGAGCTGAACAAAGTGCAACACTCCAAAGTGAAACTTTTCAAAAGTTGTAACATCTGCAAATGAGGGACCTACTATTCATGAAAATTTTCCCAATGCATTATAAACCATTGGACTACAAAATTATTATCATCTCTACAATTAGATCAAGCTCTTCTACTTGATAAGTGTAAAATGTTACGAAATATGATTTTTCCATAAAAAAACTACCTTGAAGGAAAATTTTGCGGTGATGAGACAGCAGAAGGGAAATCACCAACAAATTTTACCCGATCACCTGCAAATAACGTAAGCATCATATCATTGAAGGCATCAATAGAATGACATCTAGCATATAGAAAAGAATAAGAGCACACCAGCTTACCTGTTTTAAGAGTACTGCCTTTTGACGATGCCGTAGAAACTTCTTGCTTCACAATAGCCGGTGAAGTTAATGTGGAACCACCTAAAATTTGGGCATCAACACTAGAAGATGGTCTCTTAAGCGGTAATGTAATACCTTGAGTACTTCTCTTAGTAAAAACAGATGGTCTTTCAGGCCTTGAACTTTCTTTGGTAGAATCGACATCCTTTGGTGGTGCTCGCTAAAATATCAATTGCACAATCAATACAATTGTGTGTAGAATATTGCTCATTTAACACGAAACAATCCCAACAGAACCAAACAGATGAGATAGCCAATAAAAACCATGGTCAAGGAATGAATTTTATAAAATTCTTAGACTAATATGGAATAATTCTACAAAACCTCCATAAACATAACAAATGAAGGATATCTTAGAAAACATACCCCTGGAGGAGAAAGATAATTCACAATTAGTAGCCTCGCGCCAAAATATTTTGCAAGTGCCTTGGACAGAGTCTCTTGATATATTTCTGAACCTACAAAAGAATCATATATGATTAAAGCGCTTCTAATTTTGGGAGAAAAAAAATTATTATATAAACAATAATGATGGAATTACCTGCAGGACCAGATAACAATATCCGAGGGGACAACGACGGAAGGTCTGAAACAAATTTTCCAGAGCCATTGCACTTCAAATGAATGTACACAGAAGCAATCAAAACATTCTTTGTTGTATCACTGTAATAATGAAAGTCATCATAACCAGTAGAATAAATTTGATCTATCTCAAGGCAGTAACTACAAGCAATCCTACCCAGCATTATAGCAACAAAGAATATCAAGGTAGTTGTAGCTTACATCAAACTGTGACCACACAATAGGTATGTAAAGCCAAGGTATCATACAACAGGAAATCAAATAAGAAAAAGTTATTAACAAGAAGCAAGTATTTGCACCTTAGATAATATGGGAAACTTTCAAATGAAACATCGATATTCTCGGCACAGAGAATTCTCAGCCGTAAATTATCCTTCGAAACTTGTTTCCTGGGCGGTGCCAATATTGTTGGGGTATCAGCATCTTTAAGGAGTTCCCTTAACTCCTTACGTTCTCCCAATATCCTGGCAATGTTGCCACTTAAATCAAGTGCAGGACATGATCCAGAAAGTTTGTGCAATAATGGTCTCAAGTTGCAGGCAGAAGCAGTCGTCTTCCCAACATCCGCATCCACACCAGCATTGACATCTACAGAGTCAACCTTAGGATCTTCATTAACAGTGGCAGAGGACGGATCACCAGTTTCCTCGGAAGAAAAAACTCCATCCGGTTCTTTATTATTGGTGCTCTGATTCATTTCAGCATTTGGCGTTTCATCCCCATTACTGGCAGGTAGTGATGAAACGGCAGTGTTCTGTTGCAAGTTCATGCTAGTGTTACCAGGAGGTGGAGTGACAGATAATTCTTTATCAAGATTAGGAAAAGAAGCTAATATTGAAGCTCCAGCAACAGCTGACAGGTCTCCAGATCTAGCATCAACTTGCATTCCAGTTATTGGAGCACCCTGGGCTTCTAAAATACTCACAGGAGAAGGTACATTTGCACTGGCAGTAGTGATATTATTATTATTGAGCTGCTGAAAGATCTAATCCAAGCTAAGGAACCCATAAGATATCAATGAAAGAAATTTAAGAATGAAAAATGCGGCAGTTTGTAATATAAATACATAAACACACTACTTACTGGTTTTTTTGCAAAGGTGACCACAGACACGTGCAAAAAAAATGAAGAAAGGAGCAAGAAGAAGCGAAAGAAAAAAAAAAGAGAGAGAGAGATAAATTCTTCCCGTGGAACCATATCTAAAGGATACATAAGCTTCCTTTCTGGAAGAGCCAAAGACAACCTCGTCACCTCCACTTAAAATTAGACGGGATTTCTTACCATATGACTTCCCGTTAACTTGCACAGCACCTTTACTCCCTACGATTTCAAGCAATGCAACAGATGAACTTCCATGCTGTGCAAACTTACATTTAATAAAAATAACAACTGTGGTTAGTAATCTATAAAACATATAAATGGTTAACAGTAATTTTCTTATGTTAGGACAATTGTAGGAACATCTACCATAAAAGAATTGTAATTCATTCTTTTCAGTGATATCTTTCACAAAACATCTATAGCAGATCTGAATTATGTTTGGAAAATGAATTATTTGTCAAAAATCATAACAAAGCTGTAAAGATCTTAGCTCTTCGGTTGATTGTTTTGACTTTAAAAAGATAAAGGAAGAAACTCTACCTCTATGTGGCTCAATTTGCACAAAACATGACTAAGAGCAGGATCTTTAAGCCATAAACTACATTGTCGACCTTGACCAACTGTGTAAATAGGATCGCACATGGACAGGTGAGGATTCTGGAGAAGCATGAACAACAAAAGGATTAATTCCAAACCCATAAAAGCCCAATCTAAAATAGAAGATTAATTGAAAAGATAGAGCCATAAATTAGCAAAAAGCTCTCCCTGTATTACGGGTATAATAAATTGATGATTCCTACTTAAATGCAAATACTACTCTCATGAGTCATGTCAAACACCAATCTTATACATTGTTAGAAAAAACCAAAGACAATGTTTTCAACAAGCACTATGAAAATAATCGGAATGCAAACTGATGCTAGATCTAGAGATCTGTCGACTTTTGGTGCAGCTTCAATATTGGCTTCTTTTTCTAATCTTAATAAGGATTTATTTCTCATTCCACCTCCTCCTGCTAACACTGGCATGAAAATGCATCAAAACACTGACGTTCCGTCACTAACTGCTGGTAATGGGGATGATACGCAAAACATTGAAATGAAGCACAGCACCGGTTTTTTCTGTTGAGAAAACTGGTTTTCCGGTTTTTACGGCAAGCAAGATTATGTATCCTTTAGGTATGGAGATGTGCAACAGCGACAAGTAGGCCGCACCGCTGCAGGAGAAGGAGATACGAGGTTGTACACAAAGGACACTAGTTTTCGGGTTCATCTATAACAGACTTTTTAGGGTTTGGCACATTGTGCTTCTTAAAAAGATCAATGATGGGCCTAAGTCACATGAATGAAGAATTGTTGCTCTCTTTGGGTCTTCCCTCTGTGACCTCTTTTTCTTTATTTGTTAATTATATGAAAACAAATAAAACTTTCATACATAGTGTTAATTATTTATAGTTATACATACATAAATATTAACATTAACATATACAAACGTAGTATTAATTATTAAATAAAGATAAAATACATTAGAATAGTGGTCATCCCGCTGCATGCTATAGTGGTGATCCTGATTTTGGGGTTGATGCTCTGTGTCGCTATTCAAGATTAACAGCATATTCCCTTTAAATGAAATATTGTACAAGTCTTGTGAAAAAGGGGAGAAAAAAAAGAGCTTTTCCCTCCTAAATAGATCCATCGGGCTAACTCAAATTAATCAAAATTCAAGATCTAGTGTGACTTCTAGATATTGAATCCTAGACTAGACAAAAATCAAGCAGCATTAAACCGCCAACATATAGTCGAATGGAAAAAAGGTTCTGTTCCATTGTTTGAATAAGGAGACTTCAAGTTGGATAGACCGTGAAAATGTGAGGAACAATTAATTTACAATTATTCATTTTGGGAAGAAGTTGCTCACCACCACTACTCAAGCGAGTTTTATGAAGAGTGAAGGCTACCTAAGTCCAAGAGAAGTGAATCCCCAAGAAAATGTGAGTGATCACTGGTGTAGTGAGAGTGTTTATTACACGTGAATAGATTAGATATGCTATTAGAACTGCGTTTTTACATTTCCACAAAACGTTTAATCTTGTTGAGATACTGATACTTTTGTAAAGTGCATAGAAAATTATCTAATATTGAACCATAACAATTCTACATTTTACCGTTGTGTTCCATATGTTTTCACATCTTCCATCTTTATCTTTGGTGTATGTGACTTTTTTCAACATAGGTAATCCATAATATACACTAAGTTGAGGCTGTAATTAGACATGGCAACGGGGTGGGGCAGGGGCGGATTTTGCCTAACCCACCCCCGCACCCGACTAATCGGGGAAAATCTACACCCGCCTCCGTTTTTAGCGGGTGTGAAAGTTAGACCTCCATCCCCGCCCGCAATGGGTTTCGGGTTTCCCCGCCCACACCCGCACTCATTCATATATATAAAATTATAAATTTAACAAATCATATTTATTATAATTAGAATAATAAAATAGTTATTATTAGACAATAATAAAATCAAAAATATTTTTTATAGAAATGAGATTTTAATTTTTAATATTTAAAAAAATATTAAGTATATTTAATATGTGCACGTATTATAAAATTTAAAAATTACAATAATATTACTAGCGGGGCGAGTTCGGAGGTGGGGGTGGGATGGATATCAACACACCAGCACCCGCATTTTAATTCCGGGGAAAATCCACACCCGCACCCAATCAAAGCGGGTTTCCCCACCCAAATCAAGACGGTTTCGAGTGGGTACCCGCGGGTGCAGGTTATGTTGTCATCCCTAGCTGTAATTAACCTTCACTATAAAATGCAACATGATGCATATAGAAAATGTGAAACATGTTGAACAAATTCAAAGTCCTGAACTGTGAGTCTATCAATCAATACTATATGGGTCTTGCTAATAAGTGTCTTAGGTGCAATTGTTAAAGAATCAAAAAGTAAGAATTTGGCATTGAAAAGATTAAAAATTAAACTTTTCAAAGGTTAAATGCACAATTTCCAATACATTTTTAGAGCACTTGTTAGCATTTCTCATACTATACTATATTAATAAAATGAAGGACAATGGTTTCTAGATTGTCAAAATCACTAGTCTCGGCTCCAAGCATTAAAATAAGAGTATATAAGTATACCTCGGAAGATTGAGAAATGAGCTTTCCCCAAGCATCCTCAGCCTTAGGACACAGTTTGATGCCGCGTTTCTTCGACCGAGCTATCGGTGGCAAACCCTTTGATTTCTCCGCAATTTCACCTGAGTCTGCTACAAATCCATAAATATCACCCATCAAAAAACCACATTCATGTTTTAGATTAAATATAAATTATATAAATACAATAATATGATACAATACAACTCCACAATGAAAAAGATTGTGACTTTGATACCTAAACACCGAAGAGGAGACATTAAAGCCTCAGTTTTGACAGCCACAGAAGAAGACTTATCGTTATCACAATCAACAGCATTCAACGACGACGTTTCTGGCAGATCAGATGACCGTATATCTCCTTTGGCAGATTCGTTAACCGACGGCGAGGGATTTGCAGCGGATGAGTCATCCTCTGAAACCTATTTCATCAAAAACAAATTTGAGAATTAAGGGAAAATTGAATTTACAAACCCTTGAGAGGAATTAGGGGATTTGGTTTGAATGAGAACCTTGGATCGTTTAGTGTTTGAAGAAGGAGATGAAGGAGAAGAGAGAGCGCGCTTGGAAGAAGAGGAACTGCGTCTAGTTTCAACCATTGTGATGTGATGTGATGGGTTAGCCCTTTGGAGGAAGATGAGATATGTGTTGTTGCGAGTTTCGACCAACAAACAAAGATGATATTGAAACTGGTCAAGAAGGTTTGTGTTGAGTTGTGTGTCGTTCGTTTTATACATGGGTTAATAATATAATAATATTGCAATTTTAAATTTTTAAAAAGACGGTTTACGATCAGAATTTAGACTTGGGATTTTTTTTTATTTGGAAATTTAATGGATTTATAGTACATAATTTTAAGATTTTAAAGGACTTTGCTAGTTTATAAGGTTTGAAAATATTTTAATGCACCTCATACTAAAAAAATAATTTGAAAAGTAACATAAACGAAAATAAAAAAAATAAAAAAAAAACTTGAAAAATAAATTGACCAGTAAAATTGTTTATGACATATAAATAAATAGTATATTTTCACGTTAGATGAAAGAATAATTACGATGAAAGTCAATAATAACTAATAAAATAAAAACTTAAAGAAAGTCCTATTGAAATATAAATGTGGTTAAAAAGCCGAGAACAAAAAATGATAGAAGTTTTAGAGTTCGTTAAGATCGCTGAATGAATTATTTTCACCTAAAAAGTCGCTATACTCAACAAAACAATCATTTAAATCTATATAAATTTTAATATCAAAAGAAATTTCATAAGTTAAATCTTAATCTTAATTGAATATCATCCTATTCCACTATTAAAACAATATTAATAATCCTAATTAAATTGAATACCATAAAAATTACTTATACTTTTTAAGAATCTTGATTCACAACTTTTTTTCAACATATTCTTTTAAAAAATTTAAAATTTCTAATCCAACTCTGTGTATGAGAAGTATTAGAGAGGGAGGATCCAGAGCAAACCATTGTCATCCCATGAACTCGTCCCTAAGAGTTTGATTGGTTTGAGAGAAATAAGAAAGAAAGAGTTAAAGAAGAGAGAAGTTGAAGAGAAATGATAAACTTCTTCTGTTTGGTTCGCAGAGAAGTAAGGAAGAGAGACCCAAAATTTGTGGGCCCTACACCTTTTAACTTTATTATCTCTATGTGCTTTCTTTTTACTTTCTCATCTTGCCCTTGCGATTGATCATTGTCTTTATGAGTGGAAGTCATTTTTGTGTTCTTCCGCTTCTGCATTGGAACATATACTCCAGTGCGTTTATTTTTAGCACAATTAATGCACATTAATTTAATTTATTAAATTTTCTAATATTATTTGATTTTAATTCAACTATCAGACTATTTTTAGGGGGATTAGAAATACTTGAATATCACATAACCACCATATAATTAATTAAAAGATTTGCAATAGAAAATTAATAATTAAATTAGAAGTTTAATTAATAATCTCAAAAAAATTTAAATTAAAATCAATAAAAATTTAAATTATTATAATTAAATTACAAAGATAGTCAATTAAATAATTTAATAAAACAACTAATTAAATTGAAACAAATTAACTTTGATTGGAAGCTTATGGGCATAATCGTATTTTCAAAATAATCAATACCGATCTCTTTTCTATTTCTTTCATCTTTATCTTATACCAAACAATAATTCAAATTTACTTTATTTATTTTTCACTTATTTCTCATCTCTTTCTCTCGTACCATGTACCCCATGCTCTTTCTCACTTATTTCTCTCTTCTCACTTTCTTCTTGCAACCCAACACACCCTAACTCATTAACTAACTCACAACAACCATTATCCACTTACCCAAAAATAAACAACAACAACAAACATCATCATCAACCACATTCAAGTATATCAACACATCATAAAAATTGTTTTCAATTCAACAAATTCATCACAATGTAGACAAATCCACTAATAAGTCGTAAAAACTCAATCATCCAGATCATATGATCAAGCAAGGCATGTTATATGACACAATTCACATTCACAAATTGACTCATTGTTCACATGGAGGGGGTGAGGGGATGCAATGCATTAAAATAGTAGCCCTACACTTAAACCTCATACCCCTCCATTTGTTGTAAAATGTCTAAAATACCTCTGTTGTTAACTTATAACCCTAATTCAATAAAACTTCCATCATTTTTTCACCCCTCAGATTCAGAACTTTTGTTCATTCTCTGATACCTTCGAAAAGTTCAAAGCTTCGAAACTCATCCTCCAACAACATTCGAGTATTTCCCATCTCCAGAAACCCAGAAAAGTAAGTATCTTTCAAACTTTTTGATGTTCTTGAAACTTTATAAACTTTCGAAACTATGTTTTCCAGATTTTAAAGCCTCGAAAGTTTGGTGTTCATCCAAACTTTCGAAAATTTTCCAGATTTTCTCAGATTTTCCAGAATTTGAACTTCAGAACTTTGGTTTTCTTGGAAACTTTCGAAGGTTTGCCAGAATTTGAACTTCGAAGGTTTGGTGTTCATCCAAACTTTCGAAAATTTTCCAGATTTTCCAGATTTTCCAGAATTTGAACTTCGGAACTTTGGTTTTCTTGGAAACTTTCGAAGGTTTGCCAAAATTTGAACTTCGAAGGATTGGTGTTCATCCAAACTTTCGAAAAATTTCCAGATTTTCTCAGATTTTCCAGAATTTGAACCTCGGAACTTTGGTTTTCTTGGAAACTTTCGAAGGTTTGCCAGAATTTGAACTTCGGAGGTTTGGTGTTCATCCAAACTTCCGAACATTTTCCAGGTTTTCCCAGATTTTTCATATTTTCTAAATTTTCCCAGATTTTCCAAATTGTTTCCAGATTTTTCATATTTTTTCAATTATTGATATATTGATATAACATTAACTAAATTTTGCAGTGCATAGAACTAGAGGTGCGTTTGGACAGATTATTCGCACTATTGCGGATAGAATTCTGCCTACAACATCAAACAGACGACGGAATGAAGCCAACCGCCGTAGTAGACACGAGGAAGTTTAGTAGGATGTCTCTGAGCCTGAGCATGTTCAGGAAGATGAGCATGCACAGATGGAGTATGAGCGTGCTGAACATGAGGTTGGTGCTGATGAGGATCAGCAGTCTGGTTTCCCTGGAGGACCAGTGGTTACATCTGTGTTGACACAGTACGAACACCACGTGGCGCGTAAGATATGGGAAGGAGAGGTAAATTTTAATTAATTAATTAAGTTTTTAACTAAGTATAATTATTTTTTATACTCGGTACATTATTTCATTAATTATGAATAAATATTTATTGATATGTTCTTTATTTAATTACTTGTAGGATCGTTGCTCGTTGAAGGTGATTACCCATGGTTTGAAACTGAAAAGGTTTGCGGAAGTTCATATACCAGAAGCTGTACAGCATTGGGTTCGAGAATCTGAGCTGTTACATTTGTCTTCCGCTTACTTGACTATGCCTGATGCTGGTCTGATATTCGCCTTTGTGGAAAGATGGCATAGGGAGACCAACTCCTTTCATTTGCCATTCGGAGAGATGACCATTACGTTAGACGACGTCGCCACTCTCCTTCATATCAAACCACGCGGTAATTTTTTTCATGCACCACTGAACATGAATACTAATAATGCTATGACGGCTGCACATGAGTTACTAGGAGCCACTTGGGAGGAAGCTGCTGCTGAGATCAACTACAACAAGTGTGCACAGTATAGGTTGCAGTGGTTGCGCGATTTATATCAGCGTTTAATTCAAGCTAACATGTATGAGTGTGCTGCCAGAACTTATCTATTGCATTTGTTGGTAGCACCATTTTTGCTGACAAAACACACACTCGTGTGGAAGCAAAATATGTTAGTTAGTTTTCTGATTTAGATCGTTGTCGGGATTATGCATGGGGTGCTGCTGCATTGGTTGTGCTATACGACAACCTCGGAGATGGAGCCGTTCATCACACTAGACATCTGGGGGGTTACATGACCCTATTTCAGGTATTTGAATTTATTTATTTATTTAGTTGTGTTATTTATTTATTTAATTATTTAGTTGTGTTATGTATATATTTATTTGATTATTTAGTTGTTTTATTTTTTGTGTTATTTATTTAATTATTTAGTTGTGTTTTTTATTTATTTATTTATTAATTCGTCTTTTATTAATTGGTGCAGTGCTGGATTTACGAGCACTTTCCTAGGATCTGCAAACGCGGTGATAATGGAACGGTTCCTGCACATCTTCCAAGAACATGTAGGTGGACTGCAAAACACGCAGTTGAAGGTGGACTGATGACATACAGGCGGAGACTTGACTCTATGTTGCTCGATGATGTATTGTTTACACCATATGATGATGATCGAGCTAATCATCCTTTTGTCTCGTCTTCGATGTTCTCCGGATACCTTCGATGGGCAGGAGTTTCAGTTCCATATTTGCCAGAGCGATGTGTTCGACAGTTTGGTCGTATTCAGTGCATTTCGCGTGACGTTCCTCGGATGCCTAGGAGTATAGATTGGGAGTGGCAGAATAATGTTAGATCATGTATAGCTACATTTCGGAGTCTATCTCCTCTGGCGACGTTTCCGGGAGAAGTCACTGCAGACTACTTTGCGTGGTACCTTAATATTTCACATCCTCTGATCCTCCCTCCACCTACTGATGCTCCTTCCAGTACACCTTTTGTTGCTCCACTTTCCAGGTCACCTACTGCTGCACACGATCCCCAGATTCCATCATCATTTGCACGTGTTGGTCCATCATCGGAACGAGATCGGCTAGCATCTGAGCTTATACGTAGGGGATTACAGATTGTAACTCCATTTGGTGAAGTTCATGATATATTCGCTGAGTTAAGCAGACTCTTCTCAGGAGACGATTAGTTATTGTGTGTTGCCATTAAGTTGTATATATATTAATATCTATTTTTATATTAATATTTCGAGATCCATGAGATGCATCGACATACTCCCAATATGATGGATCACGAGGACTATCAAATTCTTTTCTCTTTTTAGTACCTCCTTTGGTTTTCACTTTATCAGGTGGTGGAACCATTGTTGTTGTTTGTGGAAATACAAGTTCACGCACCTTTGCTCTGAATATCCTTTGACCAACAATATCTTGTTTCTTCATGTATGCCTTAATTGCTTCCAACTCTTCTGAAAAATCATAATCTGATAAAGATTCTTCATCCTCCAATTCTTGCTCAATGCTTAATTTCCTCCAAAAATATGAATGCTATATAAGGGAATAACATTACCAGACATCTGCAATTTTGCCAACTCACAAGCACATGGTAATCCATGAGTTGTTCTGATTGAGCAACCACATTTTGTTTGGTCAGTACCTACAATCTTCACCCTCTTCAATTGTTTGTCAATCATTTCAAAACATTTCCTTGATACACAATGATGTAATCTCTGATAGAATGGTGAATTATACCCATGCTCCACATCGAGAATAGATTTATGAAAAGTTGATTTGAGGCTACACAATTGGTTCTTCAACATCATATTCACAACATCCCAACTTTTACACAAGTCAACCTTGTTGAGACAAAATCTCTTTCTAATATTTTTAATGATAACAAAATTAAATGATTATGATTCGTGTTAAGACTAATCTGTGCGCTTGAGTGTATTATTATTAGAAAACAGGTTGTTCTTCAAATGAGATAAAATCTATGTAAAGTCAACAAGTTTTCAAACGAGAGGATGGACTAGAGGATGGATCTTCAAAGAGGATGAACCAACTATTAGTCAAAATATTCAGAATCACGTTAACTTTGATTTCTTTCCATGTGCAAAGTCAATTCAGTATTGAAGTTTGAAAGAAAAACAAAGTCAACTGAAGAAAAAGAAAAGCAGAGGATGAACATAGAAATTTGGAATTTAGAAGAATGGACCTCTAGCTCTATGCATAGGCTTATGATAAAAATGGTTCTACCTTTTCAACTGCACATAAAGGTTTTACTAAACAAAGCCCAAAATAGAAATTGACATGCCTTGGACAACGAAAAAGAAAAAGGACAACTAAGACACGGACTTCTAGGAGGTTTGTATCTGCCATACGAGGATGGACTGTATTCTCATCCTCTTGCAGTCAAACAAGACAAAAGACAGCTGGATGGCATTTCTGTAATTCAGAATACTAGGCCTTGACTTTGTGATCAATGTGCCCAACGGACATGAAGCATCAACACCCATTGTTAGACGTTCTTACTACTTTATAAAAGCAATGGTGCACTTCTTCATTCTACACACAACTACAAAGCATTCAAAGAAAAAGGCTAAAGAGCTATCAAGTGTCATTTTCATCCTCTCTTTATACTTTCTATTATATTACACTAGATCTTTGAAACATCTTTTTAGAAAGTGCTAGTTAAGAGAAACATAAAAAACACCTTCAAACTATATTGTAATTTCTAAGTGAGTTACACTTAGAAATAATTGAAATTCGTGAGAAGATATTGCAAGCTTGGTGAAGCTCAAGAACACAAAAGCTGTAACTAACCTCTGCGAGAGGTTGACTGTTTTCTTAGTGAATTCTCACAAGTGTGTGAGGACTGGACGTAACCTGTTTTTGGGTGAACCAGTATAAAGCTGTGTGTGTCAATCTCCAATCCCTCTCTCTCTTTTATAATTGATCTGTTCTTACTCTTAGTTTAAATTTCCAACCTCTGACTTTCATCCTCTCGAAGAGGATAAAGCTTTAAAACTTAAAAGAAATTTTTAAACATCAAATATCTCTATTCAACCCCCCTTCTAGTGATATTCTAGTCACTTCAATTGGCATCAGAGTAAGGTTCTCTAGAAAACTACACCTAACAGTGTAAGAGAAAAAGATCAAAAGAAAAATGTCAAAAGCCAAGTATATTCCTAAAGGAGGATCATCCAGCAGACCTCCCTACTTCGATGGCACAGATTACTATCACTGGAAAGGAAAGATGAGACTGTTTCTCATATCACAATACAACAACATGTGTGTTGGAACCAAGTTGGTTCTAAGTACTTAGGATTTTGATGCTTACAAATGTACTCAATGTAAACTTATTTTGTACTTTGAATTATTAAGTTAAATGCCCCAGAAACTGAAGGAAACAGAAGCAGAGATCAAAGGAAAATGAATTCTGGATTTTCTAGAAGATGTTTCAGGATGTCAAAACATCACCAGAGGATATGTTTGGTGGCCCAAAACAGAAGGAAGAAAAATCATAATGAAACATGGATCATACCATTGGAAAGCCTGCCAGAAGGAGAGTTGTTCCAGACAAACAGGAGTCAAATATCAATTTTATTCCAGAAGTTATTCTGACCAGAAGATGGCCTGGCAGCGAAAAATTACACAGTCCAGACTTGTTCCAGACTTGACCAGAAGGTATGTTTATGAGTCCAGAACAAAAGGATCAATTCAGATTTGGTCCAGATCATAAGATAGCATGATTTAGGGCATGTAACTAAGTCCAGACCAAAAGAAATGAGTTCCAGAATCAATCCAGACCTGGTCCAAAATTAAAGGTAAAATGTCCAGACTGAAATATTTTTTGTTCAAGTTAATTTCAGTTTGTTCCAGACCAAAGTCCAGAATCTGTCCAGACCAAAGTCCAGAATCTGTCCAGATCAGAGTAAAAATTTCCAGATCAATGGTTCATAAATAATTATTTGGTCCAGTGATGGTCCAGATCAGAAAATCAGACCATGGCCCAGTGGTGGCCGAAATCAGAGGGACAGACTGTGGAGTCCAGCAAAGGCCGAATTCAGATAGTTAGGAAGTGTGGTCCAGGAATGACCGAAATCAGAGGATCACAGAATATCAAATAGGCTGGTCCAGATGTGGACTATTGCATGAAGATCTAATGGTGCAGATTTGATCATGAGGATTAAAGAATCTGAGAAAAATGCTCAAAACAGAATTGGAGAAAAAAGCTCAAAACAAAATCTGAGAAAAATGCTCAAAACAGAAGCGGAGCAAAATGTTCAAAACAGATCAGTGAGCAAAAGGCTCAAAACATAATCTGAGCAAACTACTCCAGAATATTCTCAAAACAGATTAATCGAAATATACTGCAGAAGTAAAGCATCAGTGAAGTTCTAAAGTTCAACTATAAATAGAGACTTAATGCTGAAGAATATAGTATCGAAAATCACAAAAGAGTCATACACTTCCAAAGCAACCACTCTCAAATTTTATATAAGTTAATTGTGAGTTTCAGCTTTCAAGAAGCAAGTACTCAGTTATTTTCTTTCCACTGTGGCAAATCTAAGTTGTTGAAGTAGAGTCTACAATCTGAGGGAGTCAGTAGAGGTAGCAGGTTACTTGGCAATTAGATAGGGTTGTATCTAAGTTGTTGAAGTATAGTCTACAAACTGAGGGATTCAGAAAGGGTAGCAAGGTACTTAGCAATTAGATTCATAGTGTTGTGAATTCTTCTACAATCTGGGGTGTCAGATTGGCTGAAGAACAGGAGTTGTTTTTCCTCAAAGAAGTCTAGGATTGTTAGACTATTTGAGAAGACTGACTTGGAGGGTTAGTAGCAAGGTTGTAATTCAAGGTTGAATTAGTGAAATCTTTCAAGGCGAAGGGACTGGACGTAGCCTCGTTAACGGTGAAACAGTATAAAATCTGTGAGTTTTTATTTTTATTTTTATCCGCTGCTAACTTTGTTTTAATTATACATCAAGTTTTGTTTTGAAAGTATTAAAACAGGAAAAGTATTCAAGTTAAGTCAAACACAATTCAACCCCCTTCTCGTGTTTGCACCTTCAATGTGGTCTGTGGTTGAGAATGGAAATCACGTCATTAGAATCAACAACACAGATTCATCCTCCGATGAAAAACCTCAAGCACAATGGACAGCCGAAGAAAATGCTAAGGTACTTCTAAACTCTAAAGCTCATTTATTTCTAACGTGTGCTTTGAGCAGGGAAGAATATGACAGAGTTGAAGAATGCCAAAGTGCTAAAGAACTATGGAACACTATGAAAATCCATCATGAATGATCAAGTCATGTTAAAGAGGCGAGGATTGACATGGGTGTTAGAGAATTCGAATTATTCGAAATGAAGGAAGAAGAAACCATTGATGAAATGTTTTCAAGGCTAACAATCATTCTAAATAACTTAAGATCTCTTGGAAAGGAATATTCTGTTCAAGAGAGGATAAGGAAAATTCTGAGGAGTTTACCAAAAGAATGGAGACCAATGGTGACGGCCATCACAGAAGCAAGAACCTTGGCCACCATGAGGTTAGAAGATCTGGTTGGGACTCTTAGAGCTCATGAACCATTGCTGCTTGCTGATAAACCAAGCAAAAAGGGAAAAATGATTGCGTTAAAATCTAGCCAAACTGAAAGTACTTCCTCCAAGAAGAATCAAGATGTCATAAAAAGAGAAAACTCAGAATATCCTCTATCTGATGAGGAGGATGAACTCGCTCTGATTTCTAGAAGAATTCAGAGGATGATAATTAGAAGAGGACAAGAAAAAAGGTTTCCTCAAAAAGAAAAAACTAACAAAAGTCAAATTACCTGTTTTGGATGCAACAAAGTGGGACATTACAAAACTGAATGTCCTCTAAACAAAAGAAACACAAGAAGATTTCAAAATAAAAATAAAACTATGATGGCCACCTAGGATGACAGCGATGGATCATCCTCCGAGCAAGACAAGGAAGAAAAAGCTAACCTCTGCCTTATGGCAAACTCAGATACTGATGAGGTAACATTACTGAACTATGTCCCTCTTGTGAAAAACTAGAAATTGAATTTGACAATCTCTTAAATGACTCAAACACTTTATCTCATAAATGTGGTTTTCTTAAAAACCAACTTTATGAAATAAAGAAGTTAAATGAGGAACTCCAATCTAAGAATGATAAATATCAAAAAATCATTCTGGACTTGCAGGCATCTCATAGAAAATTGTCAGAACAACAAAAAGTTTTGAACAAGAAGATTGTTAACATTCATCCTCCAGAAGAGGATACTGAAAAAAGTGTTTTAAAACAAAAGGTAGAAGAACTCAAAAAGGACATTACCAACTTTGTAAAATCCACTGAAACATTTCAAAAAATTATGGGATCTCAATCTGGAATTTTTGACAAAGCTGGTATTGGATTTAAAAGTTCTCAAAAGCAAAAATTATATGAAAACTTCTTTCTACCAAATAAACAAGAGGACAGACCTAAATGTGTTGGAACCAAGTTGGTTCTAAGTCTTAGGATTTTGATGTTTACAAAAGGACTCAATGTAATCTTATTTTGTACCTTGAATTATTACATTAAATACAACCAGAAAATGAAGTTTGCAGAGGCAGAAGATGCATCCTGGAATTACCAGAAGATACTCCAGGATCACCAGAAGATATCTTTGCTTGCCCAGATCAGAAGGAAGCAATGTCAGAAGAAGACCTGGACCATACCAGAGGAAAGCCTGCCAGAGGGAGAGTTTGTCCAGACCAAGAGGAATCAAATATCAGATTTATTCCATAAGTTATTCTGACCAGAAGGTGGCCTGGCAGTGAGAAATTAAAACAACCCAGACTTGTTCCAAACTCAATCAGAAGATAAGTTAATGAGTCCAGAACAAGAGAATCAATCCGGATTTGACCCAGATCAGAAGATAGCATGGTTCAGGGTATGAAACTAAGTCCAGACCAGAAGAAATGATTTCCAGAATTGATCCAGACCTGATCCAAAATCAAAGGTAAAATGTCCATACTGAATATTACTTATCCAGATTTAATTTCAGTTTAATCCAAACCAAGTCCAGAATTGGTCTAGATCATAGGGAAGATTTCCAAATCAATGGTTCAGAATTAATTATTTGGCCCAGTGTTGGTCGAGATCAGAAGATCAGACCATGGCCCAGTGTTGGCCGAAATCAGAGGGTCAGGATGTGTGGTCCAGCAATCGCCGAGATCAGACGAATGTAGCATATCAGGTGCAAGTCCAGGATGGCCGAAATCAGAAGATCAGAGGGTTAGGAAGTGTGGTCCAGGGATGGCCGAAATCAGAGGATCACAGCATATCAATTAGGTTGGTCAAGATGTGGACTAGCGCAGAAGAATCCAATGGTCCAGATTTAATCAGGAGGATTAACGGTGGAGATTTTAATTTATTTTTAGGAGGATTAGGTTTTTGTGATTCCGACTATGCTGGAGACAAGCTGGAAAGGAAAAGTACAAGTGGCAACTGTACTTTTTTAGGTGATAATTTGACTTCTTGGTCAAGCAAAAGACAAAGCACCATTGTCATGTCAACAGCTGAAGCTGAGTATATATCAGCAGTAGGATGCAGTTCACAGTTACTCTGGATGAAACATCAACTTGAAGATTACAACATCTTTGAAACCAATATCCCTTTGTTCTATGATAACACTTCAGCCATAAACCTAACCAAGAACCCTATATTACACTCTAGAGCCAAACACATTAAAATAAAACACCATTTCATTAGGGACCATGTTCAAAAAGGGACTTTAAGCATCCAGTTTGTGGACACTGATCATCAATGGGCTGACATCTTCACCAAAGCATTACCAGAAGATAGGTTCGAGTTCATCAAGAAGCATCTTAGCATTACCTCCATATCTGACTAGCTCAAGTACTAATCTTAGGAGTTTTTAAATTTCTTGTAATTTTATTTTTTGTCTTTTATTTTCTGTTTTACTTTCTGTAATTTGTAAAGAGAAAAACAAAAAATACAAAAATAGCATGACCTCTTTTTGGCTGATGACAAAAAGGGGGAGAGAGAGAAAAAGGAGAAATAAGTAGAAAAAGAGAGATAAAAAGAAAGAGATGAAAAGGGAAGGAGTTGAAAAGGAGAAGAATCAGGGAGAAAGAAAAACATAGAGTGAAAAAGAAGAAGTTGAAAAGGAGAGGAATCAGGGAGAGAGAAAAAGAAAGGGTGAAAAGAGAAGGAGTTGAAAAGGAGAGGAAATATGAAGAGAGAATAAAGAAGGAGTTGAAAAGGAGAGGAGAAGAGAATAAAGAAGGAGTTGAAAAGGAGAGGAGAAGAGAATAAAGAAGGAGTTGAAAAGGAGAGAAGAAGAGAAGAAAAGAAAGAGTGAAAAGAGAAGGAGTTGAAAAGGAGAAGAAAAAGTCAGTATCAGACTTAGGAGGAGAAATTGGTCTGAGGGGGAGTAATTCAAGTATTCGAGTTATAAACTAGCAAAATAAGTTAAGGTTTTGTCATCATCAAAAAGGGGGAGATTGTTGGAATCAAATTGGTTCTAAATACTTAGGATTTTGATGTTTACAAAAGCACTTTATGTAATCTTATTTTGAACCTGAATTATTACATTAAATGCCACCAGAAGATGAGCTACCAGAGAATAAAAACAGACCAGAGGATACAACTCCAAAATGCTCCAGAAAATACATCCAGAAGGTCCAGAGGATATATCCTGGAATTACCAGAAGATACTTCAGGATGTCAAAACATCACCAGAAGATATCTTTGCTGGCCCAGATCAGAAGGAAGCAATGTCAGAAGAAGACGTGGACCATACCAGAGGAAATCCTGCCAGAGGGAGAGTTGTTCCAGACCAAAAGGAATCAAATGTCAGATTTATTCCAAAAGTTATTCAGACCAGAAGATGGTCTGGCAGTGAAATGATAAACAGTTCATACTTAGTCAGAGGATGAATTAATGGGTCCAGAACAAATGAATTAATCCAGATTTGACCCAGACCAGAAGATAGCATGGTTCAGGGTATGAAACTAAGTCCAGACCAGAAGAAATGATTTCCATAATTGATTCAGACCTGATCCAAAATCAAAGGTAAAATGTCCAGACTGAAATATTACTTGTCCAGATTTAATTTCAGTTTAATCCAGACCAAGTCCAGAATTGGTCCAGATCAGAGGGAAGATTTCCAGATCAATGGTTCAGTTTTAATTATTTGGCCCAATGTTGGCCGAAATCAGAAGGACAACAAGTGTGGACCAGCAGTGGCCGAGATCAGAGGATCACAACAGATCAGTTTGCTGGACCAGGATGGCCGAGATCAGAAGATCAGAAGGTTAGGAAGTATGGTCCATGGATGGCTGAAATCAGAGGATCACAGCATATCAATTAGTATGGTCCAGATGTGGACTAGCGCAGGAAGATCAAATGGTCTAGATTTAATCATGGATTAACGGTGGAGATTCTAATTTATTTTGATCAAAGTATTAAAGAGATTTGTTACAAAAATAAAGTGAGGTATTGTGGAATTCAAAAGCTGTTGGCGGGAATAATCTAAAGACATGATTGGCTAGTTATTTTGAAAGAAAATCTGAAGCTTAATAAAATATATGTTTTTTATTTAAATAAAGCACAATTGGTCAAGTTATTTTTGCAAGAGAATCCAGCAAGATTCAGCTCGAAATTAAGCTTGGAAGAGGCCCAAATCTGCATCTATAAAAGGAGGCTCAAGGTAGAATACTTTGCATCGAAAATCACAAAAGAGGCATACTCTTCCAAAGCAAACACTCAAATTTTCAGAGTGGTCAATTGTGAGTTCCAGCTTTCAAGAAGCAAGTACTCGTGTTATTTTCTTTCCACTGTGTCAAATCTAAGTTGTTGAAGTAGAGTCTACATTCTGAGGGAGTCAATAGGGGTAGCAGGTTACTTGGCAATTAGATTCATAGTGTTGTAATTTCTTCTACAATATGGGATTGTCAGATTGGCTGAAGACAGGTGCTGTATTCCTCAAGAGTCTAGGATTGTTAGACTATTTGAGAAGACTGACTTAGAGGGTTAGTAGAACGGTTGTAAGTCAAGGTTTGAATTAGTGAAATCTTTCAAGGTGAAGGGACTGGACGTAGCCTCGTTAACGGTGAACCAGTATAAAAATTGTGAGTTTTATTTTTACTTTATATCTACTGCTAACTCTGTTTTTAATCATACATCAAGTTTTGTTTTAAAAGTATAAAAATAGGAAAAGTATTCAAGTTAAGTCAAACACAATTCAACCCCTCCTTCTCATGTTTGCACCTTCAAAATCCTTCAAGGTGAAGGGACAGGACGTAGCCTCGTTGACGGTGAACCAATATAAAAATTCTGTGTTTTATTTTTTACTTTATATCTGCTGCTAACTCTGTTTTTATTTCATCATGTTTTGTTTTAAAAGTATAAAAACAGGAAAAGTAATCAAGTTAGTCAAACACAATTCAACCCCCTTCTCGTGTTTGCACCTTTTGCAAAAAACATGGACATACTATCAAAGTTTGTCATGCTAAGAAAATGGCTGAAATTAACAAAAGGAAATGTTCATTTTGTGATAAGTATGGACACCATGATTCCATTTGCTATCATAAAAAGAAAATCCTTACAAGAGGACGGACTAACTACCAAGGGCCTAATTCCATATGGGTACCTAAGTCACTCCTAAATTCTGACACAGGCAGATCCTCTGATCAACAAAAGAAACCATGGTTCTTGGATAGTGGCTGCTCAAGGCATATGACAGGGGATAAACATTGTTTCAGTAGGCAAATCATCCAGATTCAGTAGGCAAATCATCCAGATATAATAGATATAAATTCTTTTTTCGAACACCAGAGAAGAAAACTCTACCCGAGGATGAATGTTTAACCTCGCATAGAGTGGGTTTAAAGATAACTTCAAATCCATTGTCACACAGTTGTCTAATGCTTAGTAAGTTATGTTTTAAACCGTCTACATACTGAACATTTTCAATTTTTGCAGAATTATTTTTACCAACAATACCTGTACCTTTTATTTGAGCTTTATCATTATTTCCAAATGTGACTGATCCTCCATCTTTTGTTTCTAGTGAAATGAAGTCTGGCATTTAGGTCCAAAGAAATATTTGTGCCAAATCCATTTATCTTTTTCAACTCCTTACGAACTTTGGAAAGGTAGAAAACCAAATATTTCTTATTTTCATATCTTTGGTTGTTATTGCTACATACTAAATAATAAAGACAATTTGGGAAAGTTTGATCCAAAATCCGATAAAGGTATATTTTTAGGATACTCCACATTGTCAAAAGGTTATAGAATTTATAATCTTAAAACTCAAACTGTGGAGGAGTCCATGCATGTTATTTTTGATGAGTTTGATGACTTGTGTCTAGAAAATATGGATAAAATAGAAGAAGATGAACATTCATCCTCAAAAGTACACAGTCCAAACGAAGAGGATGATTCTGATCCATCCTCACAGCAGCCTCCAAGGGGATGGAAGGTAGCAACGCATCATCCTCTTGATTTGATTATTGGGGATACGGCAGATGGTGTGAGGACCAGACAATCCTTTGCAAATAACATGGCCATGATATCACAAGTTGAACCAAAAAATATTGATCAAGCAATATGTGACAAATCATGGGTTGAAGCAATGATGGAGGAACTATCACAATTTGAAAGAAATAAAGTATGGGATCTTGTACCCCATCCTCTGGACAAATCCATCATTGGAACAAAATGGATCTTTAGAAACAAATTAAATGAAGACGGAGAGGTCATTAGAAATAAAGCAAGACTAGTGGCTCAAGGGTACAACCGACAAGAAGGAATAGATTATGATGAAACATTCGCTCCGGTTGCTAGACTTGAAGCTATTAGAATCCTCCTAGCTTATGCTACTCATAAAGGTATCAAATTATTTCAAATGGATGTCGAAAGTGCCTTTTTGAATGGTTTCTTAAATGAGGAGGTGTATGTTCACCAACCTCCTGGTTTTGTAGATGAGAAAAAACCTAATCATGTTTTCAAACTCTCTAAGGCTCTTTATGGATTAAAACAAGCTCCTCGAGCTTGGTATGAGAGGTTAAGCTCATTTTTAAAAGAAAATGGTTTTTCAAGAGGACAGATTGACACCACACTCTTTAAGAAAACTCTTAAAGAGGATCTGTTGATTGTGCAAATATATGTTGATGATATAATCTTTGGATCTACAAATGAAAAAATGTGTAAAGATTTTTCTAACCTCATGCAAAGCGAGTTTGAGATGAGCATGATGGGCGAACTGAAATTTTTTCTTGGGTTACAAATTAAACAAATGAAGTCTGGCATCTTTATTTTCCAAGAAAAGTACACCAAAGATCTTCTAAAAAAATACAACATGGATTCAGCAAAACCCATGGGGACTCCTATGCATCCATCCTCCATATTACATAAAGATGATGAAGGAACCTCCATATCTGAAAAAGAGTACCGAGGGATGATTGGATCCTTACTATACTTAACTGCAAGCAGACCTGACATTGTGTTTGTTGTTGGACTTTGTGCAAGATTTCAATCCTCTCCAAAGGAATTTCATCGTATAGCTGTAAAAAGAATCTTCAGATATCTAATTGGTACCACTGATGTTGGAATTTGGTATAAAAAGAGTTCAAACCTTGACCTATTGGCATACTGTGATGCGGACTATGCAGGAGATAAAGTTGAAAGAAAGAGCACAAGTGGAACTTGTCAATTTCTTAGGGAGTCTCTCATAAGTTGGTCATGCAAAAAACAAAGCACAATTGCTTTGTCAACCACAGAGACAGAATATGTATCAGCTGCCCAATGCTGTTCACAAATACTTTGGGTAAGAAATCAATTGGAGGACTATTCACTAAGGTACGCAAAAATTCTCATCCTCTATGATAATACAAGTGCCATAAATCTTTCAAAAAATCCCATACAACATTCTCGTTCCAAGCATATCGAAATTAAACATCATTTCATACGAGATCATGTTCAGAAGGGAGATATTGAGCTAATTTTCATTGAAACTGAAAAACAATTAGCTGATATTTTTACCAAACCTCTTCAGGAGGACAGATACAAAAATATTTTGGAAAACCTCTCCATCATAAGTCTGTCCAAAATTCATTAATTTTTATTTATTTAAAACTTATTGTTTATTTTTTATTACTTATTATTTGTTGAACTTCTTGGAAAAATCCTTGTGCTTTTAAAGGTATCAAGAGGATCATTCACTAATTAGGAAATAAGTTTAGTCCCTTTCAAACTCCTAATTCTGTCAAACCATTTGTTTTGGGTCAAAATTTGAATTACTTTGCCCAAACTGATTCTGCAAGTTTCAAAACAAAAACATGTTTGTCTTTTTTGGTGAAACTGACCAAAGTCAACAACTGCCAAGCACGTTTCCCCTCTAGGTGCAGTTTTCCAGCCAAACTCCTTGGCTTCCATCATGCATTAAATGCTGACGGCTGAAAAGTAACTGCTCCTGTCACGCGCGGCCTAGTCCCCAGCCTACCTCATCATACCCTCATATCCAATCCTCAACTGCTGTAACCTCTCTCTTCCAAATATTCCTTCCGTCTTCCCTTCATCAAATCGTGAAAACACTTTCCCTTGAAAACTAATCCATTCATCCTTCTCTTTCAAAAACTTAGCAAATTTTTTCCTCATGGGCCGCACTAAGTTTTCTGCAAAACGAAAAATCGTTGAACATTACTCTGAAGATGAATACGATAAGTATTCAAGTACCAACGATGAGGATGAAGAAATCCTTCAACCTGAACCAATGACTACCATACATCCTCCTCTCCATTCAGCCACCAGCCCTAACGTTGCCTCAACTCCTCCTCACTTAAAACGGACTCATTCTTCTTCATCCAAGACCTCCATACCTGCTCATGTTCGTAGATCATCCAGAATCATGTCTAGAATCCTCTCATCCAAAAAACCAACCAAACACGATAACACCATTCATGTAATTGACTCTGATGATTCAGAGAAAACCGTATCTGCTGACTCCATTCCTCAACCACCTCTCAGTAACACTTCATCTCCTTCACCTAAAAACTCGTCCATTAAAAAACCCTCTTCCAAACCACAATCTGCTTCCTCTGGCTCTCTATTTGAAACTCCAGCCTTGGAGAAAGTCTATCTCTCTAAATGGCACGACAAATCTGTCGTAAATGGAAAGTTTATTGATTTTTCTGACCTAAGGGAAGGAGGCTTTAACATTGAAGATGTCTTTGATTAGATTGGTTGGACCTCCGTTTTAAAAATTAATGAACCTCAATATCCTCGCCTTGTGCGAGCGTTCTATGCTGCGGCTACTAGGTCCAAAGGCGATACTGGGTTCAGTATTGTTCTTAAAGGTGTGCATATGGAGATTAATCATATCTCCTTGTGTCACATTCTGGACATTCCAGATAAAGGCTCTCTGTGCTTCTCTGAAAAATGGTACTCTCAGTGCCATGTCTCCAGAACTGATGTGCTTCAAAATTCACTCATTCACTCCCCTAATCCTCAAGTGGCCTCTAATCTTCAGCCCTTATGTAGAATTCTCCATAACATCTGTGTTCATTCCATTGTTCCAAGGGCAGACAGCTTTGAAAAAATCACTGAACTCGACCTCCTACTCATCCATCACCTCACAACAGGTACTCCTCTCCATTTGGGGAATATTATTTTTAACTTCATGCTAAATATTGTCGTTCTGGGAAGATCTGCCCCCTATGGGATGCTCCTGACAAAAATTTTCAATTTTTTTAAATTGTCTCTTGAGGACGAACCATTTGTCCTCTTCAACAACAGTTTTTCTATGCGCAATATCAAACAGATGAAGCTCAAACCTGTAGATATGCCTTCCTCCACCAAAACATCCATTCCTTCAAAACATAAATCATCCAAAACTCCACCAGCCAAAAAATCGAAAAAACACAAAAAATCTACTCCTGCTACTCCACCACCTCCAACAGAACCAATCCATCCTCCTACTGCTGATATTATGTCTCCTAATCTGGAACTTGTGATTAATACTGAAAGAACTCCATCTCCTCCATGTGATGTTGACATTCCATGTACCACTCACTCTTCACCCCTGGCTATAATTCCATCCACATTCAACTTTGTCACCAATGCCACCGAGCCACCAGAGGATGCTCCTCTTCAACTTATGGAGGATGGTGCCGAGCTTTATCATGATCTAATTCTGCAACATCACACGTTCTCCCCACGAATTCCTAATGAAGAAGAGCTTGCTGGTATGAATTTAGCTGACCCAGTCACAATTGACTCATCCTCTCCACTGCCGCCTCATGAAAACTTGCCCACAGGTACTCCTTCTGTTCCTACTCCTAACACTTTTGGTTCATCGTCCTTTAATCCTCTTGCTGGTGAGTCCTCTCAACCTCCTCCCGAGGTTCCAGGTCAATTTGACTCCACTAACTCCTTCTTGGAAACATCTGATGTTCCCAAAGAAGATTGCTCAAGCCACAAGAAAAAAGAGCGCAAAGATAAAAAACAAATGAAAATGTTGAAAAAGATTCGTAAGAACCAAAGGAGGATGTTTGAAAGCTTCACCAATTTTCAACATCAGCTGACTCATTTTGGCCTCCTTCTCAATTGGATCACCAACCACTTCATTCCTACCATTCTCCCAGGAGACCGTCCTCCAGTTCCACAAGCTCAACCACCTCCGAATGCTGCATCTCACCCTTCCACCTCCTCCTCCTCCTCAGATGACTCATCATCATCTACCTAATCTTCCTCCATCCGTATGCCCTCCTCTTTTTATTGCTGCCTAAATTCAGGGGGAGCAAGATTATGAAGACCTTATGAAGATTTTAGTTTGTTTTAAATTTGCAATTTCTTGGTTTTGTTAAAAACATTCTGCCTTTGGTATGTAATAACTTTGTGGATCATGCCTTCTAATTGTTTGTCAATTTGAAAGTTAGCTCAAAACAAAAATTTTCAAAAGATTTTTTTTTAACAAATACTTGAAAAAGAAATTGTTTAAATCATTTCTGATAATATTGAGGGGGAGCTTATATTCTGATCTATCAATATCTATCATAATCTAAAAAGAATTTTGTCATCATCAAAAAGGGGGAGATTGTTGAGACAAAATATCTTTCTAATAGTTTTAATGATAACAAAATTAAATGATTATGATTCGTGTTAAGACTAATCTGTGCGCTCGAGTGTATTATTATTAGAAAACAGGTTGTTCTTCAAATGAGATAAAATCTATGTAAAGTCAACAAATTTTCAAATGAGAGGATGGACTAGAGCATGGATCTTCAAAGAGGATGAACCAACTATTAGTCAAAATATTCAGAATCACATTAACTTTGATTTCTTTCCATGTGCAAAGTCAATTCTGTATTGAAGTTTGAAAGAAAAACAAAGTCAACTGAAGAAAAAGAAAAGCAGAGGATGAACATAGAAATTTGGAAT
This sequence comes from Cicer cuneatum, assembly GCA_037974295.1. Classification (NCBI taxonomy): domain Eukaryota; kingdom Viridiplantae; phylum Streptophyta; class Magnoliopsida; order Fabales; family Fabaceae; genus Cicer; species Cicer cuneatum. The sequence goes on along the minus strand of JBBPBO010000001.1, from coordinate 10,959,613 downwards.
TTAGAAGAATGGACCTCTAGCTCTATGCATAGGCTTATGATAAAAATGGTTCTACCTTTTCAACTGCACATAAAGGTTTTACTAAACAAAGCCCAAAATAGAAATTGACATGCCTTGGACAACGAAAAAGAAAAAGGACAACTAAGACACGGACTTCTAGGAGGTTTGTATCTGCCATACGACGATGGACTGTATTCTCATCCTCTTGCAGTCAAACAAGATAAAAGACAGCTGAATGACATTTCTGTAATTCAGAATACTAGGCCTTGACTTTTTGATCAATGTGCCCAACGGACATGAAGCATCAACACCCATTGTTAGACGTTTTTACTACTCTATAAAAGCAATGGTGCACTTCTTCATTCTATACACAACTACAAAGCATTCAAAGAAAAAGGCTAAAGAGCTATCAAGTGTCATTCTCATCCTCTCTTTATACTTTCTATTGTATTACACTAGATTTTTGAAACATCTTTTTAGAAAGTGCTAGTTAAGAGAAACATAAAAAACACCTTCAAACTATACTATAATTTCTAAGTGAGTTACACTTAGAAATAATTGAAATTCGTGAGAAGATATTGTAAGCTTGGTGAAGCTCAAGAACACAAAAGCTGTAACTAACCTCTGCGAGAGTGTTTTCTTAGTGAATTTTCACAAGTGTGTGAGGACTGGACGTAACCCGTTTTTGGGTGAACCAGTATAAAGCTGTGTGTGTCAATCTCCAATCCCTCTCTCTCTCTCTTTTATAATTGATCTGTTCTTACTCTTAGTTTAAATTTCCAACCTCTGACTTTCATCCTCTCGAAGAGGATAAAGCTTTAAAACTTAAAACAAATTTTTAAACATCAAATATCTCTATTCAACCACCCTTCTAGTGATATTATAGTCACTTCATCCCTTACTAGTCTGCAACATGTTTTTCAATCTCCAATGAGCAGACTCCGCTCTACAAATAAATTAAATAACACAAATTAAAACAAATCACATAAATCACTAAATCATTTTTCTAAAACAATACAAATCATTATTTAAAAATACCTGTTGGTCATTGTGTTCCCTAAATGCATCACTCTGTTCGTCCAAGCCATGACAAATCTTTCTTTGTAAGGTGTCAACCATGAATCTTTAACATAATCAACAAAAAGAATAATATTGGCACACACTAGCTCAAAGTGTTGCAAGTGATGATCATACTCCTCCACACTAGCCGAAAATACAATTTTTTTTCTCCATAAATCCATTACTTCATCTTGTCTATCCTTACTAACATATTGTTTGCATCTTGCCCCAATATTTTTTTCAATATGAAAACGACACAGCAAATGAATTGAAGTAGGAAATACAACACCAATAGCCTTCATCATGGCAAGATCTCTATCCGTCACAATAACTTTAGAAATTAAATTTTCAGATACAAACAGCTGTCTTACCTTTTGAAATGCCCATATGAAGTTATCTTGTCGCTCTTGTTCTAAATAGGCAAATGCAACCGAAGATGTCAAACCAGTAGATATTACACTAACAACTTCAAGCAACGGTAACCGATATCTATTTGTTTTGTATGTGCTATCACATATCAAAACAAAATTAAACGTGTTCAACAGCTTTATACAATCAGGATGCGTCCAAAATATGTCTCTTAGAACATCTGAATTATTCCGTCTTCTTGTCCAGTGCACATAATTTTCATTTTGTATTAACTTCAACAGATGTTGCACTTCTATGTACGAACCTCTCAAAGATGATCGATAAGTACTTCTTGCTTTATATATTTGAGTGGAAATTGTGACATTATCTTTATTTTTCTCTTTCAAAGCATTCAAAATGAACCTTGGTGCAAGCTTATACTTTGTCATGTCATTGACAAATTTTTTCTCCTCTTCATTTAGACACCCCAAATATGAATGACCGTCTAAAGTATTGGCTAAATCGTGATTGTGTGTTCCACAACGAACACTAATTTTCATCCTTCATCCAAACTCGATCGTATACATCTGAGTTTAAATGGACAGTTTTCCTTGTGAGAACAAGTTACTGTTGATTTTGATTTTGATTTTGATTTATATCTTCCGCCTCTTTCGCATCCCAAAATTAATTTGTCTTTTCTGCCTCTCTTTCCCGTTGCTTTATCTGATCGAATGGTAACAATTAAAATTCCATTTTGCATTCCAATTTTTTTGCCCATTCAAATACAGCTTCTCGAGAAGGAAATATCTACAAAACATATATTTCAAATAAATATTTCAGAATAAAATAAAGATTTAAAATAAAACATTAATACATGTAAATATATTAAATTTATCAGTTCTAAATTTAATTATCAGTAAAAATACCTGATCAGTGATAAATTTATCTATAGAATCTATAGTCGCCGTTGTAGCAGGAACCTCAACTCTACTCATGCCTGATTCTAAAAAGTTTACTCTATTTAATTAATAATAATAATAATACATATTTAAAAAAATAAAGTTAGAATTTTTCAAAATAAAACTTTCGAAGTAGTTTCGAAACTTTGCATCCAAGTGAAACTTCCGAATGCATTTCAAAACTTTGCATCCAAGTGAAACTTCCGAATGCATTTCGAAACTTTGCTATCCAATCGAAACTTCCGAATTATTTTCGAACATTTCAGTTTCAACGAAAGTTTCGAAATTGTTGATGAAATCAGAAAAAATTTCACTTCGAATGTTTCAACATCTAAGAAACTTTCGAAATTTTAACATACCTTCGAAAATTTGAAACTTCCGAATGATACCATAAAATTCTAAAGTTTCGAACATACCATGTTAAAAAGTGATTTTTAATTTTTTTAAAATAAATTTATATTTGGTAAAAAGGATATTTTAGACATTTTTAAAAAATGAGGGAGTGGGAGGTTTAGGTGTGGGGGTGCATGGTATAATCCTCATTGTTCACATGGAGGGGGTGGGGGGGATGCAATGCATTAAAATAGTAGCCCACTAAATGAATTCCCTTGCCTCTCCAAAGTTAATATCAGCATATATTCACGAGTATCTTACTAAAAAAATGTAACAATATATAGAAGATATTATTATACGAGTTATGGAAATTTTAGAAAAAAACATTAGAGAAGACTTTATTGCATATATCGTTAATATATATATTTCAGTTTTTATTGATAAAATAAAAATTAGAGAAGACATGATAGAAATTTTCGAAAAATCATTTTAAAAAACAGACTACATATTTCTAAAAATTCAATAAAAATGTCAAAAATCATTTTAATATTTTCTCTCTAGTTAACTTCCATCTTATTAAAAAATGGGCTCTAAAACATCCAATTTTCGATATGGTAATACACAATTAGATATAACGTGCGCATACCATCATCACACAAATTTTCATGCATTTACATTACAAATAGACACATACATATTTTGGAGGCAAGGAGAGGTTGTTACCACAAATCACAAATACAATGTCATACAATTAATATTAATGAAATTAGCAACAATAAAAATGATTTTATTTTTATTGTAAAAAAACTAGGTATTTACAAAAAGAAACCCCACAAAACAATGGGGAATAATAAGGGGAAAGATCGGATCATCTGGGGTAGTACTAGAATAAGCTTTTATCCCCCAGTGAAATTGTCAAATTCTTCTAAGTATGAAAAAATATGAAGGAAGACGGTGAAGGCCGGAGAAAGAAGAAAAAAGGCAAAATCTATGATATAATACAATAGAGAAAGAAACCACATGTGGAATTTCCATATCAATTGGTGGCTGACCTTGTTACACATTTTAGGCGATAGAAGGAAGAATAATAGCCTAAGCAAGAAATGCTATACAGAAAGCTTTTACATGAAGTAGCTTAAAGATCTCATTTTTCTCGATCCTCCTTCTCCATATAGGTCATTCCATTGTTGTAGCTCATTCATATTTGTTGACTCCGATGATACGCTTGCGCACACCTGCATAATGAAATATTATGTGATTATGTAATTTTTTCAACTTTTTCAATGGAGCGTAATAAGACACTCATGCAAGAAGTTCAGTCTCTATAATACAAATGTAGCTTGTTGTTCAATTAAATAACATACTCAATTTTAATACTACTTCGTCCCTTTTTAGGCTGACATATCAGTTAATTATGCACATCTTTTGTAAAGCTTCAGCATCATACTCACATCTAACAATTCAAAACCATTTGACATTACACTTCCATTTCCTAACATATCTTGCTAACAAAAAATGGTTGAAGATTTGAAAACAACCTTGAAGAATCACAAAAAGATTTGAGGAAACCAAAGGAGAAGCGGAAGAGGGATTTACATCACACTATGTGAAAAGGAGAATGACTACACTGAGGAGTAGGAGACATAGACTTTCATCTTTGCTGTGTTGTGTATATTTTTTGTTTCATAATAGCTTCAATTTTCTACTGACATCTTGTTTCGAGGCTTATTAGTTATCATAGCATCTCCCTCTAGTCTATGATACTCTAGGTGAATTTTATTTCCTACAATGTTTCTAATTTTTTTATGAAATGCCACAAGTTTTTCTTTCTATTATATTTTGTACTTTTTTAGTAGAAATATTGTATTATATAGCTAGCATCTTCATCCATAGGTTTGCCACCGCCTGCCATTAATAACATATTCTACCAAAATAAGTAAAAAAAAATGTAAGACGACGCACGAGGCTGCAATTTTATAGTTGTTATGTGCTAAGCCACCCTCACCACCAAAGTGAACACACTCGAGAAAATAACATGGAAAAATAAAATGAATATACCTGTTCATGTGCATATCTAAAATCTTCCATCTTTAAGGGGCGAATGTCTGCACTGCTACACAATCCGGGTAAAGGTTTGTTCTCAGCCAATGCTAAGCTTCTCTCCTGAAAGACATTTTATTTCAGCGTGAGGAAGCGTAAACCAAGCACTGAACTGTTGTGCGGGCATAATAAATTACAATGAACAAAAGTCTTGTTTAGCACTTGACTAAGAGAATTTTGCATGACATTCCATCAAAACACACTAATATATATAAATATAGATAACATTATAACTAACCTTCTTTTCCTTCTCCAAGATTTCCCTTATTGGGCAGTGAGCTGCTGTGACACACAGATTCTGCAATCACAGTGAAAATATTTTACAAAATATCAGATTCACTATTCTCTAGCAGCCAAACAACATAAAATCTTAAAAGATATATAGAATAACTACCTTTAGGTCACTTCCTGAGTATCCATCACTCATATTTGCTATTGCTTCCAAATCAACGTCAGGTGCCAAATCTTCTTTCGCTAAAATTACTCTCAAAATTTTTCCTCTATTCGGAGCATCTGGCAAATCAACCATCAATCTACACAATTTTTTAAAAGACTCCGAATTAGAATATGCCTCGTTAGTAACGCATGAAATAAAAGAAGTTTTAATCAAACATAATATGTTTACCTTCGTGGAAGCCTCCTAATAACAGCCTCATCAAGATCAAAAGGCCTGTTTGTAGCAGCAAGAACAAGTATACGCTCTTTTTCTTTTGTACGTAGACCATCCCAATTAACCATAAACTCGTTCTTCATTTTACGCATTGCCTCATGCTCACCGGGATTTTCACGTCTCCCTAACATACTATCAACCTGCCACAGGTTCCAGCAAATAAATCAAACACGTATAATTGTAAAACAAACAAAATTCACAGTACCCAGTAGTTATCATAGAGAAAGACAAGGTTTAAATATGTTTACACCTTCATTTCTAATAGATGAATAGAATTGAAAATAGAAAGTGCTGAAGTGAAGAGAGGGAATGTGTGACTTTATTGAATAAGAAAAACAAAATTACACAGTAAAGTAATCCTTTACTGACACAGAGCACAATGCTCCTTCAGAGTGTAAAATGCTTTCTGCCTACAACATACAAATTATAATCATGATTTCCCCTTTTTTACACACACATTACACAATATAATTATTCCACACAAACCTACTAGGCAGTTAGGTAACTGCCTCTCTTGCCACATCACACAATATAATTATTCCACAGACTCACTAAACCTTCTCTTATAAACTTTCCACACACGTGGCTTACTAACAGCGCCTGTAGCAGTTACTGCATCAGTAACTGCTCCCCTATCAATTTCAGCCAGTGAATCATCTCCTAGGCATGGAAATTGAAAATATGGAGCTGATTTAAAAACTGGCTTTTTAGCAAATAATCACAACACTATATAACTGAGGTCTTCAGTAAAAAAACTGCTAAACTTCTGAACTTTGGCTAAAATCTGTAAAGGTACATTCCAAATCACAACCCACCAGCTATTCAACCCAATGTATCAGCTCATTCTTTTAATCACGATCGATTAACAAATGCTAAATCTAAATGAGAAATTTGAAATCTTTCTACTATTGTCCCCATCCCACATGGCATGCCATGAATGCCTTCTTCTTCTGCATGTCTTTTTAACGTCATCTTATGCCCCACTACTTGGCTTTCCCCCATTTGATGGGTACGCATAACCACTCAAACAAAACCATCAATAGCTTACCCAAAGTGACACCCTTAATTTCCTCTCCATATGACATGAAATATGTGGACCCATAAGTGAAAAGGCAATCTATTTTGTGTTGATGGTTAAGAATTTCGGTATGATGGAATAAAAGAAGTAAAAAAAATTATGCTTATTAATGGTCTAGCCTTTACAATTAATTAATTCTTTTAATTTGGAAGGCCTAAAACCACTCTTGAATTTGGAACCTAGAGAAAGTTGTGAATGTGCAGAAAACAGCTGAATTCATCGGTGTTTGAGAAAACATTTTTCCAAAATCACAAACCTTGACAACTTACATTTGCTAATTAACACCAGCAACAATCACAGTTGCGCATTTAAGATCAGGAATTTACTGGCTTCTGGTTCTGTACCAATATATGTTGTATAACAAACTACCCTTTTTAAAGGCAGAATGTAGAAAGCAGACAAGGGAAATTCAGGTCATGTGAACATCATCTAAACCATTAAGCCTCCTCAATAATTACATGTTTCATAATCACTAGTTACACAACAAAATGCCACCTTTTAAATGGTGGAAAGTAGACTGAAGGACAAAAACGAACATTCATTTTCAAAAAAATGGTAAAAAGGTAAGGGAATTTAAATTTAAAGCAAAAGAAAAGAAAATTCAAAGCTATATTAAAAAAAAGATATAAATATGACATGTTATACCAACCTCATCAACAAAAATAACACTTGGAGCAATTTTGCTGGCTAGGGAGAAGACTGCCTTGACATATTTTTCTCCTTCACCAAACCACTGCAAATAAAGGATATTTATCATGTGGCTAAAATATACAGGGAAACCGGCAACAACAAAAATCCATTTACAATGTTGATACCTTGGAAGTAATGCTAGACATTGAAATATTGATGAAATTTGCTCCAGCTTCAGTTGCTACAGCCTTTGCGAGCATTGTTTTTCCTGTGCCAGGAGGCCCGAAAAGCAATATTCCCTTGCAAGGCTACATCCAGATAAATTACACAATAAGGTGCTACACACATTGCATGATTGCATTGCAGTATCTACTAAAAATGTGTCTCACTAGTCATTTCAAGTAACTAGAAATGTTTCTACCTTAGTCAGTTGTCCTTTACAAAACAATTCAGGCCTTTTAAGAGGAAGCATGACCAGTTCCTTCAAAGTTTCTTTCACATTTTCTAAAGCTCCAATATCGTCAAATGTGACCCCAATATCAGTTGGTGGAATAACATCACAAAGCAGCTTTTTCTCAAATTCATTCTCAGTAACCACATCCTGCAGAAACGATAAAATAAATATCAGTATTAATTCCACGACTCGTACAATGACAGTGTAAAGAAACCACATGGAAATCAGTACCGCAAAATGCATACTCCACAAAATAGGGTGGAAAAAGGTACTTATTACCTTCAATGACTTTTTTCCATTCTTGTTCTCATTTTGGATGCCTTGAAGAATGTTAAACCCATACTTAATGCTGAACAAATGAAATGTAAAACAATGTTAAAGATACAAATTGAAAGTTAGAAAACTTAGTTTTATTTTTTTGCTCAATCTATTAAGATTGACAACTTGACATTATGAAAATATCCAGAAATGATGAGAACAACCTCTCTGCAGATATCGCAAGCTTAGATTCTTTGGCAGAAATATCAGATGAATGCATAAAATGGTAACTTATAGCCCAGCCAATGATCTTCTCCACATCTAGTAAAAGGAGTTGACAAGATATTATCAGTACTATTGCAGCAAATCTCAATATTTCATGCATAGACATAATTGCTAAAAACACTGACTTTCAGTAGTTAGAGTTTGATCTTTAATGCAGATAGTCTCAAGGTCAGAACAATCCAATCCTATTCTGTTGAGAACCTGAACCATTTGAAAAAATCTCATCAGAAGATTGTCAAATAGCAAGACAAAAATAAATTTTAATATTGAATAAACTAGAACTAGAGACATGACAAATGGAGCTCTGCATATTGTTCCAAGCAACAAAGGATATATGGATGGCTAGGATGGAACAATAAAAAGAAGTTGCCATTATCGTGTAAAAAGACATCAAGGGTTGTTAAGCACAATGGGAAATTTTCACAAACCAAATGCATGAGATACAACATAATCCAAAGGCACGCATACTAACTTATATAGTCCAAGAACACGCACAAACATTGAAAGCATAGATAAACGAGTGAACAACGAACAAAAAAGACTCACCGAACGAATGCTGACAACATTGGAATGAGCTTTCATAGTTTCAATGTCACGATCTAACTGCTGCTTCCAATCAGAAAGTAAAGTCTCATCCTGGACATGTTTGAAAGTACAACACATATATATGAATGTGAATTATAATTAAAACCAATAAATTGCAAAACTAGTTAAATCTAACATTATGCTGCCATTCATATATATGAATTATAAATAAAACCAGTAAATTGCAAAATGAATTAAATCTAACAGTATACCTGAGGCAGCTGTATTGTCACTTTGTTTGGGAAAAGGCGGTTGAGTTGCTTCATTACTTTGGAGGTTTCTTTGCTCCTATCATGTAGTTTACTAAAGTTATCCTAAACAAAAAGACCAGATTGAAGTAGACTGATAAGAAACAATCAATCTAAAATGTTACATAATGATACTTAGCATTTAAAAATATTCAGAAATCTATCTTAAACACATAAAAGGTGAAAGATTACACAAAGACAGTTCCGAAAACTTCATCGTAGAACTACACCATGCTTTAAATCAAGGCATAATGGCTATTATTATTATACCGGAAAAGCAAGATCAAGTAGCGCTGTCTGATTGCTCCCAAACTTTGTAAACAAAAGTCCCCCAGGATGGGTCTAGAAACAAGAAGAGACAGCTATCAGATACAGAAATACAATTTTTCTTCTAATCATGAGATCACAACCACCAAATTCTAGATTTTCAATACAATAAATAATCAAATGGCACCTTCTCCTTACGACTGTCCAGCTGGGTATTTGAGCCGATTACCACAATATTTTGTGGCAAACTTTCAAATTTACTTTTCAAAACATCTGAGTTCCCAACCATTGCCTTCTCTATATCTTTAATGAACAAAACAAGTGAACCACTTTTACATTGATTAGAAGCAACCTATATACATAACGGCAGATACTAGTGTTAAGTATATTTCTTTAACGACATGGAAAATTTGGACATGTTTAGAAATAGAACAACCTCAAAGATTTCATTAATTGCAACTTTGTCAGAGTCATCCCCTCCTGAACTATCTACTCGTTGTAAATGGTTTGCTGCAATATAAGCCATCAATGAATTAAACATTCCAAAATTATAGCACGCAATATGCTAATATGTAGCTGAGGAAACAGAAGTTCTATAAAAATGAGAGAATACCATAACAAAAGAACCCATGATCATATTCACAATGGCCTCCAAGATCATTTCCATCAGGAATTGATTTATCAAACCTAACTCCAATTTTTGAAGATTCGTTGTCTTCAAAAGCAAGTACAACTTTGCCCCGGAAGCCATAGCTTGGTCCCCTGCCAGGCATAAAAATAAATAAAATCTTAAGTTACCGGAAAGACAAAAGGTTAAACTAAATGATTAGATAAAAAAAATGTTTCATTAGAAAGAACAAAGGGGCTTGAAAAACTACCGGGCTAATAAAATATCCACCAAATAAGATAGTTCGCAAATTTTAAAATGAAAAATAAATAACATCAAAACTATCTAGTCTCTCTGCATAACAAACTGAAACTAAAACAGGGATGAGCAATGCACCAAAAAGCCACAAACAGAATTATAACCCAAAGCAAATTAAAGATCGAGTTATGTCACCTATGTGCATCCAGCCACAATCAAAATGTAAAGAAGCAAAACAGAAAATGACAAAACATCTTAGTAGAATTGAGAGAAATTGCTATGAAGCTAAGGGCTTGTTTCATTTTTATTTAAAGTGTCTTGTTTTTATTTTATGTTTTCATCTTTATTTAAAAAATTACCACCTTGTTTTTCTGTTTCATGTTTACAAATCACACAAGGATGTTGTTCTTGCTGTATCTTGATAAATATTTAAAAATAGGAAACACTGAAAACAGTTTGGTAGTTTTTTAATTAGAAGTGAAAAGCGAAACATGTGCACAAACAAACAGACCTAACCTCAAAAAAGATGATAACAATTCAGCCACTAAAATTTATTATTCATCATAAAAGATTCACAATACTTTTTCAAGCCATAATAGAACTTTCATGCATAACCTTCTCAACAGAACTACGAAAACCCTACGTCTATACAGGGTCATATCAGCCTTTACTAATTATAAACCATAAAAATATTGTGAATTATATAACTCTTTAATACCACAAATTACCTTGAAGAACAATTTTGTAGTGATGAGACAGCAGGTGGAAAGTTACCGACAAATTTAACTCGATCGCCTGCAAATTACATTAATTTCATATAAATAAAGCCTTCAAAATGCCAACAGGCATCAATAATAGAACAACACAATAGGAAAAAAATTCACAAATAGATGTTGATCTTTAAGGACACAACAGCATACCTTTTTTAAGAGCGGTGCCTTTTGATGATGCAGTAGAAACCTCTTGCTTCAGCATAGCCTGCGAACTTAATGTAGACCCACCGATAATTTCAGCATCAACACTCGAAGTGGGTTTCTTATGATGTAATGTAGAAGCCTGAGTACATCTCTTCAAAATAACAGATGGCCTTTCAGGTTTTGAACTTTCTTTGGGAGAATCAACCTCCTTTGAAGGTGTTCCCTGACAGACAAATTACACATTAACAACAATTATGGGGGTATAGCAATAACAGTATTGCAAGAAACCATCTCGACAGAAGCGAGCACGTGTCACCAAAAAGTCAACGACGCAAAAAAGAGTCATTCAATTCTTAAACTAGAAAGAACAATCCTACAAAACTGTAAATATAACAAACAAAGTTTATCTTAGTCTCTTAGAAACATACACCAGGCAGTGAAAGAGAATCCACAATCAGTAGTTTGGCACCAAAATGCTTTGCAAGTGCCTTGGACAAAGTCTCCTGATATATTTCTGAACCTACACAAGAATCATATGGAACTCTATCACTTCTATGTTATAGAAGGGAGAAATAGAAGCATAAACAACGATGATAGAATTACCTGCAGGACCAGATAACAATAACCGTGGAGACACCGATGGGAGATCTGAAGCATATTTTCCAATGCCTTTGCACTTCAAATGAATATATGTAGAAGCAATCAGCACATTCTTTGTTGTATCACTGTAATAATGCCACACATCACAGACATGTAGCCATAAGTTATTTGTTATCTATCTCAAAGCAGGAACTACAAGCCATTAAACCCATTCATAGAGCAACAAGGAATGTTAAGGAAGCTGTAACTAATTAGAGTACATCTTATTTTGATTGTGCTGGAGGTATTAACAGTTAGCATATACTACCTTCGGTTCTACATATAAGAAAGAAAGAGAAAAATAAAGACAAGACAAAATCACAAAAACCGAGGAAGCACGTTCAAAAGAGTTGATGCTAACTTTTTTTTTCAAAAAAATCCCTTCATACTCATTAAATGAAACCCACTTGCAAGATGGATTACTAGGTAAAATAACTCTCCCAATAAAATAATAACTAATACACTTAAAAAGTGTATTATGTTTCTTATATTTAGGAAAAGGAAAAAAAACTATAATTGATTCTTATAAATAGGAACAGAGTAGTATTAGAAATCAAATACGAGATAAGACAATATCAAAAAGCAAATTTTAGCACCTTAGATAATATGGGAAAGTTTCAAAGGACACATCAATATCCTCGGCATTGAGAATTCTATGTTGTAGGCTGTCCTTAAATGCCTGCTGTCTGGTAGATGCCAATATTGTTGGTGTATCAACATCTTTAAGGAGTTCTCTTAATTCCCTTCGATCTTCTAATATCTTAGAAATGCTGCCACTTAAATCAATTTCAGAACCTGAGCCAGCAAGCATGCACAGTAATGGTCTCAACTCGTTATTAGCAGCAGTCATCTTCCCAACATCTGTGTCCACTTCGGCATCAACATCCATGGTGTCAAGGCTAGGATTGTCATTAACATTAGTGGAGGATGCAGGAACAGCTTTTCCAGACGGAAAAGCTCCAGCCGATTCATTATCATTGGTGGTATCTTTCATTTCACTGTCTGGGATATTATCCTCATGGCCAGAAGGTAGAGATGAAATATCAGCACTCTGTTTCTTGCAAGTTTTAGCAGGCGGGGAAGCCAGAGATAAATCGTTATGAATATTTGATAGAGAGGCCAATATTGATGCTCCAGCAACAGCTGAAGGGTCTCCAGATCTAGCTTCAACTTGCATCCCATTTACTGGAGCACTCTGGGCTTCTAAAATACTCACAGGAGGTAAATCGACAGTAGAAACATTGTTACTTTTGAGCTGCTGAAATATCTGAATTTCATGCTAAGGAACCCATAAAACATTAAAAGAAATTTAAGAATGAAAAGATGGTGTAGTTCATAATGTAAATACATAGAACACATGACTATGCGATTTTCTTTTAAAACAGACCACATATGCATGCAGACAAAGGAGGAAGAAGTTAGAAGGTACTAAAAGAAGGAAATCATAAATTCTTAGTTTCATATATAAAGGATACATAAGCATGCTTTCCCGAAGAACCAAAGACCACCTCATCGCCTCCATTTAAAATCAGTCGGGCATTCCTTCGATAAGTCTTGCCATTGACTTGAACTGTGCCTTTACCGCCTGTGATTTCCAGTAGGGCAACTGATGAACCTCCGTGCTGCACAGAGTTCAAATGACAACTGTGGTCAATTATCTAAAAAAATGGAGAAGCTTTACAGTCATTTTCTACAGTTTACCATCTACCATAACAAAAAAATCCTTCTTTCCACTCATGTTTTTCACCAAACATCTAAAATAGATTTATTTGCTGTCTAAGAAATGGTGTTGTGTGTGTGCCATGATTCATTATAAAGTTGTAGAGAAGATGGTTCCTTATTGTTTTAAGTTTCAAATATAAATGAGGAAATTCTACCTCTATGTGGCTCAACTTGCACAAAACACTACCAACAGTAGGATCTTTAAGCATCAAATTACTCTGACGACCTTGACCAACAGTGAAGATTGGATCACTAATGGACAAGTGAGGATTCTGGAGAAGCAGGAATAAGAAAAAAGATTAATTCCAAACCTACAACATTACAATCAGAAATGCAAGAGTTAATAAGAAGACAGAAACATAAATCAACTCACAGTTCTCCCCATCTAAAAGCTATCGTAACAACGGACAAATAAGAAATTCTACTATCAATTTTTTTTACAAAAAAAAAAAACATAGAAAGATAATATATGATTTCACCAAGCAACAGCAAGTCCTCTGCAGCCTGCACATAGTTGATGACGCACCCTATAATATGATAGTAATTTCTATTTCTATGTGATATAGTAAATTCTATGTGTAATATGCATAAAGTAACATATCCCTTGTTGGCAATGCACAATAAGAAATTCAAATTTGCCCAAGTTACACAATTTAACCCCATAGTACAAGAACATCAAGACTTACTGCTACATTACTTATTTCTGACTATCAGTTCCCACAACATTCTTCTCCTACATGGATTGTTATTTGTTCAAGGCAACAAAATATTAAGCTAGTCCAAACAAATATGACTACATCAACCTAGGTATAATTAAATCAACCTCCCCTGAGGCGAATGTGCTTGTTACACCTAACACCCCTCTTGTTTGATATATTAACCATTTTCTTGAACCCGACATTCTTCTTTGTTTCAGAAATTAAACCTATCTCTCTTGCTTTACACACTTCCTACGCCATTCACACTTCAAAAAAACAAAGCAAGGGAGACAAGTGTAATTTTTAAAAGAAGGGTGTCAGTCAATGTAGTGTAATAAAGGCTTAATTCATGTTGTAATTACACTACACTCTGACAATACAACATGAGGGTGCATTTAGGAAATTTAAGTCAGCTTGAAGAATAACTGAATTCTGTTTACATATAGCAATTCAATTTCTTCTCGTGTTTTTGATTTACATCATATAGATTAGATATTTGGGGACCTTATGCTAATCCATCTGTTATAAAAATCCAAGGTTCAAATTTGACCACAATTTGTGTGTCCTTTCTCACCCCCAAATGTGAAACCTGATTGCTCTAAAACAAACAAAAACCACACAAACACTCAAGTAAGTGTACAAGTAAACTAAACCTGAGAAAATTGAGAAATGAGCTTCCCCCACTCAGCCTTAGGACTCAATTTAACCGCAGAGCGTTTTTTCCTACAAGGCACCACGGTAGCAGCAACCTTTGATTTCTCTGCAGTTTCACCTGATATTGCAATAATAATAAATATTTAAAAAAAAAATATCACCAATTGAAAAACATCGTGCATGCATAGATAGAGAAAAAATTGAAGGAAAAACAACCATAAAGAAATGATAAAGAAAACAAATGTTAAGGTCTTTTGAGACCTGGACACTGAGGAGACACCAAAGGATCAGTTTCGATAGGCAGAGAAGGGGACTTGTCGTTTTCACCATCAACAACCTTCAACGACGCCGTTTGTGGTAGATCAGAAGGCTGTATCTCAGATTCGTTTCCAGGTGCAGATTCGTTGACCGGAAGAGAAGGTAAGGTTGTAGATGAAGCATCTTCTGATACCTATTTCATAATAACAAAAGAATTTCATCAATAATTGAAGCCGAATTTGCATACCTATTATATATGAGGGGAAATTAAGGGAATTGGCAACAGGGGAGAGAGAGATAGAGAGTAAAGAAGACCTTGGATCGTTTGGTTTTGGAAGGAGAAGGAGAAGAGAGAGGGCGTTTGGAGGAAGAAGATGAACCGCGTCGTGTTTCGACCATGGTTGATTGACGGATGGGTTGGGTCGGTACCTGTTGTTTTGTATTCGGCGAGAAGAGATTAGATGAGATGAGAAAGAAGAAAGTTATGTTACGATCATAAGTAGGGAATGATTGAGTCACGCAAATAAATAAATAAATAAAAGTTATCAAGGTATGTCTTCGTGTTTTTATATAGATACACAACAACGAATTAACTTCAAATGCAAAATATATGATCGTAATAAAATAATGGTAATAATATTTTTAATAATTTTTTACATAAAAAAATATTTATATGTTCCTTTTTTTTTCTCTAAAACATAATCGCAAAATTCAAACAGACGAATATAAAAAATAAAGTATAATAATATATTAAATATTCTTGTAATTATTATTTAATTTATATAAAAGCCAAAATAATTTTATTATACTCTTTTGTCTCACCAATTTATTTGTTAAAACAAAATATACTAAAATAGACGATTTTTTTAAGAATAATTTTTTTAATAATTTTTTAATAAGTATAAAATAATGTAATGGGTTACTTGTTGTTGGATATAGGAATTAATTAATTTAATAATTAATAACTAGTTTATATTATTTTACAAGATAAAATCTCGATAACAAATATATAATGAATAAAAAACTATTTCAAGAAAGAATTGAAGTCAATTTGTATTACCATATATATCTTAAATTGATTGAAATAATATTAACTACATAATTATTAAAGTTA
>JBBPBO010000001.1:10758508-10943154 GCA_037974295.1 Cicer cuneatum | reverse complement strand
GTATATGATAATAAATATAGATTATCGAAATATATAGAATTTCGTAAATAAAAGACATTCTTTCATTTTTTCTAACTCAACAAATTATTACAAAGCAATATCATTGTTTTAACTTTTCACCAAAAAATATCTTTACTAAAAAAAATCAGTTGAATGAATATTTGAAGACTGAATTATTTATGTTTAGAAATTAGTTATTATTGATAAATTAAAATATAATACATATTAAAATTAAAGAGATATTTTACCATTAATTTGACATATATTCACCATACTTCAACTCTAAAAATTACAAAGCATCCATCAAAAATGAAAACATTTTAAAAAAATTATACGCTAAACGGTATTTTTCTCATCATAATATAAGAGTATTCAAATATATAAGATATTGTAAATTTATTAACTCCTTATAATATTTTATAGGAGTGTGATTATTATAACAAACAAATTCTTGCCTGAATGAATCATTTACCAAAAGTAATAAATATTTTCTATTTGTATTGAACTACGTTAGAAAGAAGACTTAGTGATTAAATACTTAATTAATTTCAAACAAATATATCATTACCTAAAAATATTAAATTTTAAAAAAATTATCAAAAAAACTTAGGTCAAACGTATGAAAGACGACACAACATATTTTGTATTTTCGAAAAATTGGAGAGCAAAATAAAAAATATGAAAAGTGGAGAAATAAAATATTTAAATATTCATTTTGATATAGTAGAATGGGACAACATAATTTTATTTAAAAACAAAAATGGGGCAAAAGAATTACTTTAAGTTTTAATGGTTTGATTTTGAATTTTAGAGGTAAATACAAGAGAGAAAAATTCATTCTAATTTTATTTAGACTAATTAAAATATTAAAAAGGATAAATTATTTATTTAAATTTTAATATTGATAGTATTTTTCATCGTCGTAAATTGATTAAATTTAGTTTTAGTCACTATAAAATATTTATTAAAAAAAAATGCATGCTTATAATTCCATGTATTATCCGCTATTAGTTCTTGATTGAATTGAATCTATCATTCCAAAATTTATGATATAGTAAACCGATGTGAAAATTGAATGGCTTAGTTGTCATATTTTTAATGATATATAATTTAAGAATTATAAATTGTAATTTTAAATAAAATAAGAATCTGAGTGTACTTTCCCCTTCTCCTCATCTTCCATACCCAAACACTAACCCAACCAATCTATTCTTCACAAATCCAACCAACACAACAAAAAATAACCATACCCAGAACCCCAACATTCTCCTCTTCACCCATATGCATAACCCAACAGTTTCAAGGAATGGTGGGAAATTGAAGTGCCCAGGGGAAATTGTGTGACGTCTCATGAGGCATAACATTTCTTGCTATTATTAATTTCTATATTATAAAATTATTTAGATATATTAATTTAGATATATTAATTAGTTATATATTATTAATTAAATTATAAAAATAAAAGAAAAAAATTTTAAGTTAGAATTTAAGTTTTTGGAAGGTTAAAGTATGATTTCTTGGATGTTAATCATTCAACGTCATTATATTATATGTCGTGTTATTTACAGTATGTCATATCACTATTTTTTAGTTAAAAAATTATAATAAGTAATACAACTGTTGTAATTTAAAATAAAATTACCAATTTCGTAAATTAATAAATATAAATACTAAAAATACAATTAATCATAAATTTTATTTACATTTCAGTTTACCATCACTAAATTATACATCATTGAAAATATAACAACTAACCCATTCATTTTTCATATCAGTTTGTTACATCACCAGATTTGGAAGGATAGATGCAGTCATGGACTAAAAATGGAGAAACATAACATTATAGGAATGATTTTTTTTTAATTACAGGAACTAAGATCAAATTTAGTCTATATTATTGCGATGAAAAACACTATTAATCCTAAAATTTATATTTAAATTACATTTTATTAATTTATCTATATATATATATATACACACACAATAAAATAATATTTGAATACAAAAAATACCAATACACTCAAAATAATCACATACGTTTATATATTTTAGATAACGATTTAAGAAAAATTATAGGTCTAAGTACAATTTTAGTCATTTTATTTTTATTAATTCACAAAATTGGTCATTCTATTTTAAAAATCGACACTTTTGATACATTTATCTAATTTTTTAACTAAAAAATAATGACGTGAAATATTTTAAATAATGTCACATATGATACGACGCTATAAAATGATTAACACATATTAAATTAAAATAAAACACTACAAAAACTTAACTTTCAACTTAATAATTTTTTTATATTTTTAATTTAATTAATGACATCTGAATGATTAATGCATCTAAATAATTCTATATCATTAAATTGTATATTACGTCATTTAAAATACAACAAATCTTTAAACATGAGAGATGAACCAAAATTGACAATTTTTAAATTAAAAAATAAATTCCATAAATTAATAATAATAGATAGACTAAAATTGCAATTAAATAAAAATTATAACGGTGTAAATCATATACACTACACTATAGGATAGTACCAGAACTTTGTGTCAAAATAAATACGGCTTGCCCGATTCCAAAAACTTATATATATATAATTTATTTTTTTATAAAGAAGAGTATATACAATGAATATTTTAGTTAAAGACGTAAAAGCAGGATTTTTTTCAATCATATCCTCTTTTTAATTTTTTTTAAATACTTTATTTTAAAATTAATATATTAAATGTTTTTTTAGTTGCTAAGAGGTCGCAGAATAAAGATGTTGTGTTTCAAAATTTTTCTTTTTTAAAAATTTACATCTTATGATTATTTATTAATCTGACATTTGATTATTTTTGAATTTATTAATAAATAAAGCAATAAATAGTGGTTTCATTCTTGCGCTATGACGTCTTAAAAACAGAAAACATAAAGACGTTTTGATATGTTAATTTTAAAATAAGGATATTTACAAATAAAAAAATTATTTCAAAAACAGGATATAATTAAAAAATAGGTAAAAGAAAATATTATATTTATTATAATGTTTACCTTAATATGATAACTAATGACGCACAAAACACGCAAATATTTTGCTAATATGATAGAGTGTAGAAGGGGTGAAAACAATTTATCTTTACATAAGAAAACAATTTTATAATTCCATAATTCATTCTATTAAAATATCACATTCATTTGTCTAAACAAACATAATATGTATAAAATTTAGAGTTAAATAAGTTTTTAGTCAATAAAATTTAAAAATTTTATTTTTAGTTCATATAAACTATATATATATATATATTTTGAGGTCATAAAAGTAACAAAAATATAAATTTATAAATAAAGCTTTGATATAATTTTTTGGATAGTAACTTTTTATAATGTCATAAACCTGTTTGCAGAATATTCATTCACAATTTACGTTGACATTTTAATAAAGACTAAAAATATTTGCACGATAGTTTTGAAGGGACTAAAAAATGAAATATTGTTTACATGGATTAAAAACGAATTTTTTTAATATTTACAAAGACTATAAACTTATTTAACACTAATATTTGTACACAAAAAAATATATTTTATGATAAAAATTATATACTTGTCCATGTCATACCACTAAAGTGAGGTAATTCAGCAAAAAAAAAAATGGTTGCTATTAGATGTAGCGGTGTACAATTTGTTTTTCTTTTTATAAATACTTTTTAACTAGTTCATTACAAAATTAATATTTTTTATTAAAAAAACAATATTTACTCATTTAAATTGTTTATCTAGAACAACACAAATTCAAAACATCTAAAACTAAAAATGTTGAATCAACTCACACTATTATAGTAAATGTACAAAGTGCAACAAAATTAAAGTGCATATAATATGTATACATATAAATACATAATGTTGACTATATCAGAATAATTAATTGAATATGGAATTGATTGAAGTTAATCAATCAATTTAAATCAACCAAACTTAAAAAGTAAAAATCAAACAACATTACACCAATCCAACAAATAAAACAATACTACATTCAAATAAGAAAATAAAAAATTTAAAAGTGATTCAGCTACGATGCATAGGTACATGTCCGATTGAGTAATAATAGTGAGTATAAGATACACTATTTTAAGAAAAATTAAGGGAAAAATACATCAATGAAAAATATGATTTTTTAATAATTTAAGTCAGTTAGATTATTCATTTTACAATATAAAACCACTATAAAATTTTGAAAAGTTAAAAAATGTGTGCGATGACATCAACAAATAAATTCAAATACACAAAAACTATTATATTAATATTTATATAAAAAGATCACTAATTTCACTTTAAATTAATAAAAAAATAGAATATCTTAAAATATGATAGAAGTACCCGAACTTTATCAAATACCTATTAAACTTGGATTTGATTAATCTAAATTAAAAAAAAATTAATAAAACGAATGAATCAATAATTAATATTATAATCATCCATAATTAATAATAAATGCATTTGCACAAAATAATAATCATCATATTTATTTTATTATTTAAAGGTAATTGCTTAGTTTAGAAAAACTATGTCAATTCATGGAATAGGTGTCTTCAAACTCAAAAACATCCACCTGGCAATTCAAAATCATAATGGCAATATTGTAATTATCAAAACATAGGCGATTAAATAAATAAATTAAATTTAGTTTAAATTTTAAACGGTTCTCCTCATTTGCATTTCATTTCATTTTGAAAACTCGTTGGAGCTCAGCAATTAGCACCTGCATCGATCACCATCATCATGGTTAGGGTTTTTCTTCCAATTTCCTCACCTCTCATCGTTAATAATCTTTCTTCTAATGGTTAAATTTCATCCACTGCAACGCGTTCTCTTACATTTATAGAAGAATCTGCGTATATATGGGATTAGGGTTTTCCAAAATTGGGATCTCGTTCCCTTTCCGTTACATTGCAATATCTCATTTGTTTCCTTCGTGATTGTAGGACAGCCACGATTCTCAAGACGCAAAGCAAAGCCCTGCCGACATGACAGCATTTGTAAGTTGCTCCGTCTTTTTATTGAATCTCTTGTTGCATCTCGTTACTCGTCGATTTTTATGTTTACTAATTCGGATCTTCAATGTCTCTGGTTATATAATCTATTGATCTCGCTATTTTACACTTCAATTCCAATTACACATTTCAAAAATAAAATATGAATCTATGAAGCACAAACACCCACACAGACACGTAGATACAAGTAATAATTTAAGAAAATGTGCTTATAGAAAAAAGTAAGTTATTGACTGTAATCACCTATGTTGGTGTTGTACCGTGTACATAGATTAGAATGCAATATGCATATGCAAATTTACTTAGTTTCTGGATGATTTAATTAATGTAAATCAGTTTCTGACCCTTGTTTATCTCACTGTTGCTATGTTCAGGTGCAAAATCTTCTTCAGCAGATGGTGAGTTGCATAGTCTAGAATCCTAGAGCTGCTGCTTTCCCAATTTTCAGAATATATTTTTCTGCTGCTAACTAGAATCCTATTTTTTTGGTCCAGCAAAGTAGGTTCCAGACCATGTCTGACTCCATTGTTACAAAGAATATCCTTTTTGGTATGCCTTCAATTTCATAAAGTAAGCTAATCACAGACACTAGTTTGCTAGGCAAATTAATTTCAGAGCGGTGATTAATGCTTTTGAACTTCTTTTTTTCTCTATGTATGAAACAAGATTTGGTTCAAAGGATAGTCTGGTCGGATGAGATGGTAGTAGATCTTAACTGGCTTATTTTGACTTTGTTAACTTTATACTTTTACTTAACAGTCTTGCTAATGGCGACGGTTGATAAGTTTGGTTATCTGATGCCTAAAACATAGTCAATATGTTTGCTTCAATTTACTTTGTTTTATTTGTCTGTATGTGTTGTTAGTGATTTGAAACTGTTTCTGTTTCTAATTTCTAAGCCAACGTCTTACAATAACCACTAAAAGGGTGTATCAATTCTCAAACCAATATCATGACGCATGTATACGCTGGTAGAAATTTAAATAAGCATCCGCATTCCTTCATCACTTAGTAACGGTGTAGGTGTGTATTAATTTACTGCTGTCAACTTCTGTATCTTGCCATTTTTTCTGTTAACCCAACCCAATGGTCAATCACTTGCTGGGCATACTATGAAACTCTTGATTTAGGGCAATTTGTATTGGCTAAGGCACGATGGTCCAACTTTATTATAATACGGGTATTATATACTTGTCCAATGTTCAAACTTTGGAAGTGATGTTTTTCTTGACCCCAATGCACTTGATGATATGGGAAATCGTATAAATGAATTGGAGCAGAGCATCACCGACCTAAGAGCTGAGATGGGAGTAGAAGGCTCTCCATCACCAGTGTCCCCCGCAAAGTCAAAGGAAGAAGAGTTGAACAAAGAAGAGGGTTCAGCTTAAAGTGATGTTTCAATTTCTCACTGTTCTTGTCTTGGATTGCACAATGATTGGTACGTTTGTCTAAGTAGTGGTTCAGAAAATTAATGTGTTGTGTGGCTGAATACAGCTGATTATTTGTAGCTAAATCACCTTACTGTTTTTATGATTTAGCAATACTTCTGCAATTTTATATTACAATCTCTTTGTTGCCCACCTACCCTTTATTCCCCCATAATTCTATATATTTCTATGTGTTGAATCGTTGATGAATGAATGAAAGAATCCATGACCCCAAATCCTAGGGCTGCTGTACCAATACCTAATATTTTGTACTTTATTTTCAACATCTTGATAAGTGGTTCCATAAATTCAATTAGTTTTTTTTTTCCTTCAAACTTTTGAAGCAAGAGTGGGATATTTCATTCATCATGTAAAGGAAAATGGAATTGCACAGGGATATGGTGGTTGGCTTCAATGATTGACTGTAAGTCAACTTTACATTCTTTTTAATATATATATATATATATATATATATATATATATATATTTTTTTTTTTTATATAGAAAACGGATAAAACTTAAAAGAGCACCAAAATATAATGGCTGAATTATAAATTATTAATGAACCAAAAACAAAAGGGTTTTGTTCTGTTTCATGTTGTTGGTACAAACGTAATCCAGTAAGCCACTGTTGGAGTCTGCTGGTCAAATCATCTTCTAGTTGATTGAATCATAGGATGGCATTAAAGTTATTACAGATCATGGTGAGGAGCTAATTGCTGATGTTTTGCTATTTGCCAATGGTACTGATACAAATAACATAGACTTCTAAAATGGTTAGTTTTAAGAGGTTGGTGATGTTAGTATTACATGGTTTAGGTTGGTAGACTTTTAATCTCCTCAGACTCATACCGTAATTTTATTATCATAGCTTTAAATGATGAAGCAGTCAGTAAGAATTATCTTTGATAATTCAAAAACTTGGAAGGTTGTAAATACTTGACATCTAGTTAAGTTTGTAAATACTTGACAAGTATGTTTCTTAAGGAAGGTTGTTAATACTTGACATCCTTACTCTTTAAAAAACCTACTTGTCATATCAAACGATTTGTGATTTATTTAAAAGTTTACCGATTTGATATATATGATATAAACTTTTAAATCCATTATCTATAAAAAAAAGTTATTGAGTAGTGTAAGAACACTTTGTATTTCAGTCATGTAATTTGATATATTGTGAAACCTATTTATTAGGCAGGTCTAAGATCAGTAAATCTTTTTTTTTTTTTTTGCGCTAACAAATATGTGCTAGCACTAAACGATGGGAGGTGAACAACCCTGATCCCAAACATGTAAGCCGAGAAAGATTAAAGCCTTAGTCACCATCACTGGGCTCAAACCACAACATAGCGGGTGCTGCTGCACACACCCCTCTCATCGATACAAAACCTCTTATTTAATTATTTTCTTTGAAAATGCACTTGATAGGAAGTATATTTTCAGACATCGGTAGGACAACTTTGCATATTCTGGATTTATGCTTCCGGAATTGGTATGCAAGTAATCAAGATGTATGCCCATGGATTTTGTGTTTATGTGACTTTCAACGGTTCAAATTTACTATCATTTTAACATTGCAATTTTTGGATTGACTATTTAATGTTGCCAGTAAGTGTGATATATTAACTTAACAACATAAGACATAAAGATCGTCCCGAAAAACATAAAACATATACACAAACAAATTTTGTTCGCACTCTTAATTTAATACAACTTTAGTTATAAGGGTTCCAAACATAAAAGATATATACAATTTAATTATGTTAATATTTAGCGAAATCAAAGATGTAAAAAGTCACATAAAGAAAACAACTGGAAGTGCATCTCCATAACTATATCCGATATATACATCCTGGGCTAAAAACTTAAAAAGTATTTTCTAGAAAAATAAAATGGGGGGTTTTTGCAGTGTTGAAGGGGAGTGCGAAAACAAATTATTATTTTCGTACAATTAAAAAAACTATTTTAGATATTTACACCCGGTAACTGTAACACTTAACGACGACTCGGACCAATTATTGAAGCTTTTAGATATTTACATCAGATAATAGAGTACGAGAGTTATCACCATGAATAAATTATCTACAATTTAAATTCGAAAGTAATAAAATTATATCAATGTATATAGTACGATAGAATTTTTCAAGAATAAATCTAACTATATATATATATATATATAATTGAAATATTCAAATGAATTAAACAATAATACATATAACTATTTGTTTTTTGTTAATGTTTTTCAAAGTAACAATAAACATTCTCTATAAAATTATATTTAAATGAATTGAAATAAATTATCTTAAAATAAAATTAGAAATTAAAAACAACAAAAGATAAATTGGATGTTTGAATCAAAGTAGAAAAGTGTACTTGGTTAAGATATTTTCTTAAAACATTTATCGATATAATTTTTTGCTAGATAGAATAAATATGATTAAAATAAATGTAAGAGCGACACATATAAGCATAACATTCTCATTATATATATAATATTGATATTTATTGAATAGATGAATAAATTTTGAATTACGATTTTTTAATGATGTTATTTTAAATTAAAAAATAACATAAAATAATTAAATTATATTAAAAAAATTATGTAAAATAAAAATAATAAAATAGATAAATGAGATTATTGGTGGATAGAATCAAAGTAGATATAAGAAGTTTATTAACATATTTTTGCTAGATAAACAAATATGTTTTACTGATAAATAAAAAGAAAAAAAAATTGAGAATTTATTGTAGGAGCAACACACATGACATAAAAAAAAATCTTACTTTATATATAATACTAATTCGAAGTGGACCTAAATCTTCAAGCTAGAGTTGTTGAGCACAACGGTGGATTACGAAGATTCCTCAATGGGGGTGGTATACATGCACATACTCTTATGATAAAGTAAGAATTGTTTGAAAGTGAAAACTTTTAGGGTTAGAAAATTGTGTATCTTTAACCTAGGCGAGACGTCTTGTAGGATTCTTCTCTAAGGTTTTTAGAAGGAGGCCATTAGAGTTATGGGTTGAATGATATGTGATATACGGATCATTGTTTAATTTTAGACGTGTGTCGACGCTCATAATAATTTGATACCTTTACTATTATATGTTAATGTCAAGTGTGAGTTAGAAGTTTCACATTAGTTAGAAAAGTGAATGTTGAACAATAGAAAAATGAGAAAACCCATATATCAAATGTTTTAAGGTTTTGATGAAAATGTGACATCCAATCCACTTATGTGTTGATCTTAGCTCAATGTGATGATCTCCGGACTCTCTCATGATCCAAGTTTGTATGGCATAGATGATTAGATATCAAGATCATGATTGCTATTGTGACTTAGTTCTTTCACCTCATATCCCCTAGGCCCGTTTGATGACCATGATAAGGAGATAAAATATGATACACTTATCATATCCTACTCTAATATTTTGTTTGATGCACATATGATATAATAATCAATTTTTTTAATCATATCTTATTTGTGCCTTATTTTCTAATTCTTAGTTTCATTTCCAATATGATAAAATTTAAGAAATATTTTCTCATTTTTGCCATTTCCCTTTCTCACAAACATTTATCTATCCCTCTCCACCCTCACTTTCACTTGTTAGTGTTCCTTTACCTCTCCCTCTCCACCACGCTCTCATCTCCCTCCCCTCTCTATCGCCACTATCCTCTCCCTCTCTACCGCCGCTCTCCTCTCCCACTTTTTTCTTTTCCATTGTCATGCTATCTCTCCCCACCCTCGCACTCCTTTCCACTATCGCTCTCCCAAAGTACCATTTTCCCCTCATTTTCATATTTGCTCTAATTTTATTTGATTTTCTTATTGTGCTGATAAAATAATTTTTTGATTTTCTCTGATGTTATGATTGTTTTCTATCATTGATGTTGGGTTGAATTCATTTGAATTTATTATTCCTCTTATTTTATGGTTGTTTTTTGTTGATGATGTTGGGTTGATTTTATGATTGTTGATGTTTGCCCTGATTATTTTGGGTTTGTTTTTTGATTTATTTTATTCTAGAACATGATAAAAGTTATGATTGTTTTCTGATTGTGTTCGTATTGAAGGGTTGAAAAAATAATTTTTGATTCATAACTTTTTTTAATTTGTTCATTTTGTCCTTTTTCTCTATCCTCCTTGATGTTTGAGATTTATGTTAATTGTTTTTATACAATTACCAATAATAAATTTTGATTTATGTGTTGTCTAAATGAGAAGAATCCGCATAAAATTCGAGGTTTCGTTTCTAATATGAATGACTTACACGTTCCTAAAATAATCATATCATAACAAATTTAATAGTGATAAAATACTAATAATTATGGTTATTATTATCGTGTGGAAGTTGAGTATAATAAACAAGAATTCAAATTCGCAATATGCCAATTCAATGGAAAACAGTTAGACATAGATATTAAAGCACAACCACTACACTAGTTGGGGAAACTTAGCAAAAGAAAACATGAAAGGAGTGTCTTGCTAATAGATTTATATATATATATATATATATATATATATATATATATATGAATTGATTGTTTATTATTAATTTAATTATCATTTATATTCTTTTGGAATCTTTGTTAATTATATTGAAGCAAATGACTTTTTATTTTGTTTTATATTTTAGAACCTTTGCTCATTAGGTTGTAACCTTGCATATTGGAACAAATGAATTTCTTATTTATTTTATATTTTTTTCTCACAATATATGTTTTTTCTCATTAATAATATTTGTTTTTTAGTGACATAAACAATTTTTTCAAATATATAAAATTACTTCATGAATTATTTAAATTTTTTTAGTATTTTTTATTTATTTATAAAAAAATATGAATGTTATTTTAAAAGAAAAAAATAAAATAAATTACAATGACACATTTGTCATTTTATCACAATATATATATCATTGGTTATATGTTGTGTCTCAAACACCAGAAATGATAAACTAATTTGTTATATGTGCACATCAAACACATAACACGATAACTTCTTATCTTGTCTATATCATATCCTTGCTCTTTTCCTATATTGTATTTACTCTATCTTGTTTATCAAGGACGATTAAAATCCTCAAAACATATGGTATTGTTGGTATGAAACACGTATGTGATGGAGCAAAGAGTAAACATATAGTTATTGCATTACAATAAGTAATTGTGTACATCATATGCACTCAAATTTCATAGATCATTTTCTCTTCAAAATGAACATATTAATTCCTCATTTTGCACATGTTTCCTTTACATGATTTTGTCTAAAAGTTACATCCACTAAGCTAGTTGGGGACAAGAATGCTAACCTATTCATCAGAGTAGGGTAGTCTGTTTTATGTAATTTCTTATTAAAAGTTGAAACATTTTCAAAAAGAATATTTCCAAGAAACTTTTGGAAGACACACAAATCCTTAGTGATGCTGATCAATGTGCTCATTGAGTCGTGTACTAACTCCTGAAACCATCACTTTACCCTACACCATCAATTATATTCCTTGAAATATGTGAAAACTACTACCTTATAGTATTCTATATATATTGTTTGTTTCAATTGTGATTTTTTCACTTTTATTTTTTCTTATTTTTATTAATTAAACAAGTCCATTTCTACGTTGAGAATAATATGTTTAAATATTATTAAGAGGTAATTATAAATTTTAGATATTAATTTAAATATATAAAATTTAAGATAGATAATAAGATATAATTTATATTTAAAATTATGTTTAAAACATTTTTATGATTTGTTAGGATTTATTTTATATAAGATAAATAAGTTTTTTAATCAACAAGTTTTCTAAGAATGTCTTTATTAAAAATAAAAGATTGAAAATAATAGGCGATGCTTTTAGACAAAACTCTAATATCGAAAAAATTTCTTAAACATCTCCATAACCTAAGTTTTTAAGAACTCCCAAGACTGCTTATAGCAATTCATTAAAACTATCATGTCCTGAACTTCTTTTATTATCTTTCTTTTTATCTCTTCTCTAGAATTTATCATTTTATCTTCTTTTATGATATGAACTTCTCTTTTTATCTTCTTTACATTTTATACAGGATATAAAAATAATGATTTGGATAAGGAACAAATTAAGCACCTATTCTTTCATGCAATAAACAGGTAACACTAACGAACAAAGACACCGATATGACATGCATGGAGCGAGCGGTATACTTTTCCTTGCTAGGTCTTGAAAGTGACATTTGTGGATAAGGATTTAGTGCTTCATAAGTTGTAGTCTACTGATCTACTCGGCTAACTTTTGTTCTATATTGAAGAAATATTGAATAGAGAATCTAAAGTGATTATAACACAACACTTTACTATATTTTGAGATATATTGTATATTTCATATCCTTTAGCGCCATTAAAACGGAGAAAAATAAAAAAATTGTTGTAAGCGTTTAATAAGTTCAAATATCTTTTTTATTTTTTATTTTAGATTAGGATATAATTCTCTCACTTTAAATATTTTCTATAAAAAAAATAAAAATAGAATAACACCTCGATTGTTAAATTAATGGAGTAAATTATTTTTTATTAGGTTAAAATGCAAATTTAGTCACCGTAATTTTGGTCCTCATAATTTGTTTCCGCAATTTTGATCCCGTTTTCAAAATTAATGACATTTAGTCACCTTTTTAATTTGAGTTTTATTTTAGCAATGTGACAATAATTTAAATGATGTATAATAATAATGTGAAAAATTATGGTGAAGTGAAATATAAATTAAATTTTAAATTACTTAATACCACTTTAATAATTTTTTTAAAAATTTATTTTCTTTACTTTAAAGATTTCCAAAAATATATAAATATAAAACAGTGTTAAAAATTTTGAAAATAAAAAATGTTCCTGCTTGGACCATATAATGGTCCACATGTAAGTAAACAAAAAAAATTAGAGGACATTTAAGTCCCTCAAATAATTTTTGAGGATAATTTGGTCATCAACTTTAAAAAAAAATCCAAAAAAATAGTAAATTTTGGATATTGATATTTTTTTTTTAATTTTCACTTTCTTCTTGGATCATAAAAGATCAAGTTTGTTGAACTAAGAGATCAAATTTGTATTTTGGATTTTGAAATTGTAATCATAGGTAAATTTGTCTTTTGAATTTTATGGTGCATTGATTTGCAGTCATGTCATATGGAAGTGATGCAGATAGTAGAAATAGGTTGCAAAAAGTAGTATAGGGTTAATACCAAAAAATGCTTACAAAATACACAATAGTATTATATATGTTTATTTTTTTTTTTAAAATCGATAGTATTGCGTTATTTTCAATATTACAATTTAGAAGTGCCTCAAATGACTTAATGTTACATATCCTTAATAACATACATGTACCTATCTATATAGCCACATGTATGGTTTTCAAACCATATGAACAATAAGTGTTATATATACTCTTTACTCACAAGTGAGTTCTGTTATACACTTGAGTCTCTGATAGTTCTCTTCCTTCTAGTGAACATGGATGGAAAGAAATTGGAGTACAAAGGTGAAGAAGCACTTGAGGAGATTGAGAGGCTAACAATGAATGCTGGTGAGGTTCAAGAAACCCTTTTGAAACAAATCTTAACTCATAATAAAGAAACTGAGTATTTGAACAAGTATATGAAGGGAGAAACATATATAACTGATTTACAAGAGTTTAAGAAACGTGTTCCAGTAATCAGTTATGAAGGAATCTTTCCATATATACAGAGAATTGCAAATGGTGAAGACTCTTCTCTCATCACTGGTCATCCAATAACAGAAATGTTATGCAGGTAAAGTTTTTGCTCTGTTATTGTTAGTATTGAATTTGCTAAACTCTACTATAATTGATTATGTTAATAATTTCAATCATATATATATATATGGTATTTGCATGCAGTTCAGGAACATCAGCTGGAGAGCCTAAATTGATGCCATCAATTGCTGAAGATCTTGATCGTCGTACCTTTGTCTATAATCTTATCATGCCAATCATGAATCAGTTATATTAACAACTACACAGCTTTCTTATTTTTATTTGCCATGATGATATGCATGTGTGTATAGACAACACCTGTTAAGCTATTAATTAATCATGAATTAAAATATCATTTAAATTTTCATCAGTTAGTTAAGATTCCAATTATACCTGTTTTTCTTGCTTAAAGACATGAATCTTAATTTGTTAAGTTTAATATATAATTAGTTCCATTTATGATCCTCCATTCTAAGTGAATGGCCAAATGAAAAGATATATGATGTGAGTAAGAGTTGATAAAAGGATAGAGGGACCCATCACCATGCATATTGTACAAGTTTTGTTTGTTATATTATTTTGCACTATACAAAAGGATCATGATGCATGTTCACTAGTAGCTAGTGTAAGTGCGACTTGACAAGTGCTACATGCATATTCATTCAATCTCCAAAGCCCTCTCCACTAAAACTAAGCACAAGAAAGTTACTCATCTTTCACTACCTAGAATAATAATAACAATAGTGAAAACCAAAACCATTATTTATATAAACAGAAGAACTTGTTGCATAATTTAACTAATGTGCATGCTTAGTATATATATTTCATCAGTTAATGTAACCCTTTTCTTAATTTAAGTCTTTTGACAGTTCTACCGATTAATCTGTGAACCAACATTATCTATTGTTGAATTATTTGAGCGGTTTGATCAGTTTAATCTGTGTAAAAAAGTTGAACCACATGATACACAAAAGTCTTATTGGTTTAATGGTCGGTTCGATTTTTAGAACACTGCACCAGAATTCCAAAAAAAAAAACTCATTTTTCCAACAATATACTTATTAGAACACTCATTTTTCCAGCAACATGATATTCACCAACTTGAATATAAATTTTAATTTCATTTTATAGGTATGTTCCTGATCTTGATGAGGGGAAGGCCATGTATCTCTACTTTGTGAAGGTAGAGAAGTCCACACCTTGTGGTTTACCAGCAAGAAGTGTGTTAACAAGTTACTACAAAAGCAAACACTTCAAATGCAGGACACATGACCCTTGGAATGATTTCACAAGCCCTGACCAAACCATTCTCTGCAATGACATCAACCAAAGCATGCATTGTCAACTCTTAGCAGGTTTAGTTCACCGCCGCCACGTCCTTCGCCTAGGTGCTGTCTTTGCTTCTGCACTTCTCAGAGCAATTTCATTCCTTGAACGTAATTGGAGAAATCTATGTGATGACATAAGAAATGGACATTTAAGTTCTTTTATAACAGACCCTTCATGTTGTTCATGCATGTCCACAGTGCTTTCATCTCCTGATCCACGTCTTGCTGATGAAATCAGCAAAATATGCAGTCAAAAATCTTGGAAGGGAATTCTGTGTAAGCTTTGGCCTAAAGCTAAGTACATAGAAGCAGTTGTTACAGGTTCTATGGCTCAATACGTTCCTGCTTTGGAACATTATTGTGAGGGGAAATTGCCTTTGGTTTGTACAATGTATGCTTCTTCTGAGTGTTACTTTGGTGTCAACTTGAAACCTTTGTGTGATCCTAACGATGTTGCTTTTACACTATTGCCTAACATGGGTTACTTTGAATTCATTCCTCTTGGACATAATGGTACACTTTTCATGGACTTTGATGAAAATGAACAAGTCCCTAATGATAAGCTTGTGGATTTAGTGAATGTCAAGCTTGGTTGCTTTTATGAGCTGGTCATCACTACCTTTGCTGGTAAGCATGCTCCCAATTCATTTTGAGTCTTTTGTGTGCAAGAGTTCAGTAATATCATTTCATTTTTGCACATCATTATATCAATTGGGTTGCATTGGATTCTGAAGTCTAAGAACAGAAACCATTTTTTAAAAATTATTATATTCATTTACTAATATATATATGTATATGCATTTTTGTTATTTACTTTAACAACAATAATATCATCTCAATTTACAGGGCTATATAGATACAGAATTGGTGATGTACTTCAAGTGGTAGGATTTTATAATAAAGCCCCCCAATTTAAATTCATATGTAGAAGAAACGTTGTAATAAGCATTGACAGTGAAAAGACAAATGAAGAGGATTTACATAGAAGTGTAACAATAGCCAAGAAATTACTAGAACCTTATGATGCACTCCTAGTGGAATACACTAGTTATGCTGACACTTCTTCAGTACCAGGACACTACGTATTGTACTGGGAAATTCTACATTATGGTTCAAAAAGGGACCCACTTGACCCAAATGTGCTACAACAATGTTGCATTGCAGTTGAAGATGAACTTGATTATGTATACAGAAGATGCCGCACCAATGATAAATCTATAGGAGCATTAGAGATACGTGTAGTGGAGGCAGGAACCTTTGATGCATTGATGGATTTGTTTATTAATAAAGGTGCTTCAATTAATCAGTACAAAACACCAAGGTGTATTAAGTCTAAGAAAGCACTTAAGTTGCTTAACTCTAATGTTACTGCTTCTTTTTTTAGTCCTAGAGATCCTAAATGGACTCTTAATTAACTCACTCTAGTTTTTTGTTTGTTTGTAATTTGTTCATGACATTGATGTTTTGTTCAACCATAAAGTTGGTTGTTGTAAAAGAATTTGCTTTGATCAACCAATTTGTACTCGTTTTGTTTTAAAAAGAAAAACTGTGCTCATATTTAAAAAGAAAAACTTTTATAGCATGGTATTAATGCAAATGAAAAGATAATTAATCAAATTCATTTAGTAGAAATTAAAATATGAATATAGTGTTGGGTCATGCATGAGACGTTTGTGTATTAACTAAGAGCAATCACATAAATAGATTGACAAAACATATTTACTCAAAATTTTAAAATAATTATATATATGAGTCATCTCATTTATATATCGTTCAATATTCATTTTTTTACTTAAGGTGAGACTTTTAACTCATACTTTATCCCGACACATAAGAATTATTTAGAAAAAAGAAATTAATGAAGCTTGGTGACATAATTGAAGAAGAAAATTAATATTTATTTCGAAGGAAATTATTCACGAATAATGTCTATTCATTTAAAAAGAAATGAAAAATGACAAGTTTTGATTCATTGATTTTAAAAGAAACCACACTGATTTATCGTGATTTTGTCAATTATATCGTAAAATTATAAATAAGACAATAACATTAAAATAGTTTAGACATCTGGTCTACATGTGAAAGATCAATAGATTTAGATATTTTAGATCATCGTGATTTTGTCAATTATATCGTAAAATTATAAATAAGACAATAACATTAAAATAGTTTAGACATCTGGTCTACATGTGAAAGATCAATAGATTTAGATATTTTAGATCATGAACCTCCAAACTAAGACCACTAAATTCCAATATGTAAATATTTTTTAATTGGGCCACTTCATAATATTCCAACAATCCACCATGAATCATATGTTTTGCTTATCAAATTACAGCTTAATTATTTTTTATGAAAAAATCAAACTAAATATATTAGACACCTTACCTTTTGAAATAATATTTGTGCTATCTTTGATCTTATTGGTGATCTTCTTTATTCTTTGATCACAAGTTGTAACATAGTGCTAAGCAGGTTTGAAGTTATCCGCTTATTATCAACTTCATATGAGGCTGTGAGAGTATCACACAAGTACCAGAAGTACCACTAGAAACTGTACGTTAGTTAGAGGAGCATTAACTCATGTTCGAAGAGAGTGGAAAAAATGGGCCATACTTTTATGGGATTGATGGATATTGTAATTGTCCTTTCTATTCATCAATCTTCCCACTCACACACTTTGAACTTCATGATCACCCAACCACTTAAAGTGCTAATCTATGCGTCATACACACACTTTCCGTACTATTTTTAATTATACCAAAATAACAAAAAAAATATATAAAGAAAATACCACACTCTCTGGTTGGTAAGGCAATTTATTTATTTGAACTATATAGTGTCTTCGGGGCACTACATCTAACATTAAAATCTTAGGTAAAGTGAACAAGTCATATATATATTTTTAATTAAATAATAAATCTAGTGAAAATTAATCAGTATTAAAAAAATGTGCTATAGTTATAGACCTATAGTGCTGCTTCCAGTCGCTGCATGCATTACCAAGAAGTGAATGGAAGGGAATCTTGACATGTGGTATGCTCATGTTTTGATTCTTTGAGACAATCATGTTGCAATACTTGTATGTGTGTCTACGTGGAATCCACTATACTATTTCTTTTGGAAATGCCGGTTGGTTATCTTCTCTATTCCACATATGATTTGTGCTTTTAATTCTGGTAATGTATTCCGCCCCTGTTATTTATTACTTTTTCAAATAAAGCACAAAGCTTTGTTCTTGTCCTCTCACTCTTTAGAAAAAAAGGTGACTTTATCACATTCATATTTTATAAGCACTCATCCACAAGACCCAATAAATTATTTCAAATATAAATTTCGAACCAAAATGATAAA
Organism: Cicer cuneatum; assembly: GCA_037974295.1. Taxonomy (NCBI): domain Eukaryota; kingdom Viridiplantae; phylum Streptophyta; class Magnoliopsida; order Fabales; family Fabaceae; genus Cicer; species Cicer cuneatum. The sequence continues at coordinate 10,924,254 of JBBPBO010000001.1, read as the reverse complement.
TAATGAGTTGAATTTGTTTATTTTTTACGGTTGAATATAACACATTTTTATACTATTTAATTTTTATACAATTAAACAATATTTAAATACAACACTTTTCTTTTAAATAATACCGTGTACATGTATATGTAGTATGAAATAAAATATAATAATTTTGTTTAAATATCGATAATTGATTCTAGATTAAATGAAATAATAACTAAATCAATATATATGTTGCATTTATTTGGTTTGGGTCTGTTTGAACTCAAATACCAACAAAAAAAATTGCGAGGCATCCGAATGCCATAACATAACGTTGTGAGTACAGATATTCAAGCAATACTGGGGTTTAAAATAGAAGTAAGTAACCATTTCTCCAAGGTTATCAAAGACTAATCTCCCTATTTAAGTGCTTCCTGATGTTGGAATGAAAGATCCAAAAAAACTAAATTAATGTGAATGATCTATAATTAGCGGTGGACAAAATTTGAAAACTGAACCAAACCGTTTGAAAACTGAACTGAACCAGTTTTTAGTTTTAAAAAACTGAACCGAATCAGTTTTCAATTCAAAAATTGAACCAAACCGAACTGATTTTAATTTAATTTTTTTGTTCATATAAGCCAAATTTTACATAATTATCCTTAACTGTTTCTAAAAAAAATTTTGGTTCTAATTTTTTAACCAAAAACCAGTTTGGTTCTAGTTTTTTAACCAAAAACCAGTTTGGTTCAATTTCAATTTCAAAAAATCAGTTCGAAAATCGGTTTAGTTCGGTTTTTTAAAAATAAAAACCAATTCGATTCAGTTTTAATTTTAAAAAATTCGTTCGAAAACCAGTTCGATTCAATTCAGTTCTGCAGTTTGGTTTTTTTAACACCCTTATCTATAATAGTTTAGAGAAGAGCCTAATTCATTATCAGATGACCAGATTCAGAAAAAAAATGAACAAATGATAATCTAATTTCAATAGAATAATATAATTCAGACAAGGCTTTTATTTTTATTTTTGGGTTGTTGCTAATATTTTTACAACACTACCAAAGACCCTTAATATTTTTACATAACCAGCCACAACATGCATTAACAGAGTATTACTGATTAACTATATATACCACAATATGTGAGGCTAAGATATTAGAACTTAAGGAAAAGAAGTAAAAGAATTTTGCTTTCAAATAATTATTTTTTTATAATGAAAAGTTTAAATAAGTTGGATTATGATGCATCTTATCAAAGATATACTAATATTATTTATCATTGAGTTGCTCGCATTGACACAAAATTCGGACTCAGATCTAAGTGAATATGAATTGAATTGTTAGCTAGTGCACTAACTTTTGATTACATATTTCAAATAAGATTTGATTCCTATTAAAAGCTATGTTTTGAGAATGCCAACTAATTAGATGCCTGCACTATGAGGTAAAATCAACTTGTCAATATATGAATTAATGCAAGCATTAGATGTCTTGTTCTAATCGATTGGAATATAATTAAAAGTGCATATCATATATATTCTCTAGATAAGATGCAAAATGTTATGAAACAAATTATTGCTCCGCAAAAGAAAAATAATTTTTTTTTGAAATAGCGTAATATGTTCCACCACAAAAAATAAATTGAGTGAATATATGCTTTGTTTAAAAGATGTAGCATGGGATACTTTTTATTTTTTTTTTTGGTATCCAAAACAAAATAAAAGGCATCTATTGTTAAAAAATTCAAAGTGATTTTTCTTTTAAATGTTTGGTTCCACTAATACTAGTGTTGTTATTAGATTTATATAACATTTTCACTCAGAAGACAACAAGCGCATCTGGTGTAGTGGTATCATAGTACCCTCCCACGGTACTGACCAGGGTTCGATTCCCTGGATGCGCAATTTTTTTAACAAAATAACGGTTTTGATCATAATTCTTGTTGTTTAAAGTGACATTTAGTGAAATATAATCCGAGAGGTAATTAATGTTATTTTAATTATTGATTTCAAAATGTCATAAAATTGAAGCTATTTTTTTACTGGTCCCATTAATTTTTTTGCACTGTACCATTAAATTTCTCTTGTACAAATTAAAAGCCTGCAAATGATTGAAATTGCTTACCAAACAGTACAGTTATTATTATTCCAGTTACAAGCACACTTGAAAAATGAAAATAGGAAACAACACAAGAAGAATATATATATGACTTAATTAGGTAGCAAGGCAAGGACTTTAGACCAAGCTGGTCTTGCAGTGATATCAGCCACCCAAACACTAACATGTGGTCTTGATTCAAACAATTCTTTGCTCTGTGATTTCATCAAGAAATGAAGAGAAGGTAGGTGATGCAGATCCACCAATGTGAAACATTCACCTCCCAAATATTTTGATTCAGATAATCTTTTCTCATAGACATCAAGAATAGTGTTCAACTTGGCTTCATTCTCTTCCACAACTTTTGGATCCAAAGGAATTTCAAATAATGGCTTTATCCCCAATTCCCAAACAAGTTTTGATGCTACTTGATCGTAGTGTTGGCTCTCCACTTCTGACCACAACCCTATTATTGCCTTCTTCTTTGAGTCATTGCTTATCAATTTGGTCCCTTTATCAGCATACTCATCAACTATATATTGTGTTATTGCCCTTGATTCTACATTTCAATTTATAATTAGTTATATCATTGTAAATTACCAATATACTTTTACAATTAAAGACAAAATCGTGAAATCTTACTTAATTTTTTAATTTTATTTCATAATTTAGAATCAGCTTTATATATGAATCATATAAATCTTACCAAAGAGCTTCAAATCTCCATCTTCAAATGCTGGAACTTGACCAAATGGCTAAATAATAGAGGTAAAGATATAATTAGTTAGTTAAATGTGGTTGGAACAAGAAAGAAAATTTAATTGACTTGACATAATATTGCTTACATTGAGTGATATGAAGGGTTCTTTTTTGTGTTCACCATTTTTGAGGTTAATGTAAACAAACTGAAATTCAAGTTGTTTTTCAAAGAGAGTTGCGGTAACACGCATGGTGGCAGTTGAGAAGGGGCTTCCGTGTACTTTAATTGTTGCCATGATTTAATTAGCAGAATCACAAGATGTAATAGTATGGTATTTTGTAAAATTAAATGAAATGAAAATATAAGGTATGGTATATATAAGTAAATGAAAAGCATATATAATAAATAGTGTAAAATAATGGAAAGAATGCGTAAGAGCTGACGTGAAAGAAGATATGTTAAACGAACAGAGACCTGGATTCCTTGTCAACAACTTATTGCAACACGATAATATAGTCAACTATGGTGAACGTTATTTTCTCAAACAATTTATCTTTACTTTAAACTCATTAATTATCTAAAATAATTCACATTCATTTCAACTAGGACCGTACATTACGCATTCAACTACGTATAAAGCTTAGCAAAGATAGTTTCAGTTCAAAATAATTTAATGCCAAATTAATTTAGTAATTAATTTTTTTAAGGAATTAGCAATCAAATAAATTGATAATATATTAACGACATTTAAAAATCATTGGTTGCCAATGGCTGAATAGCCTCTTTTTTTCTTAATTTTATTTTTCTACATAAAATAGTAAAAGAAACTGCAGCAAGGTTTTGAGTTTATACCTAAAATATATTCAAATTAACAATATCGATATTTACTAATTGAGTTAATTTTTATTGCTTAATTTTTTTTAATTTTTTTTATAGAATACTTAAAATTATATACTTAAACATTACTTCTTCTATACCACTATAATGATCTCTTTTAGCTACTTCACACATATCGAGAAAAAAAAAATAAATGTAAAAAATGAAAAGAATGATTTTATTAATTTATTTTTATTAATTATTGATGTATTCTCTTTATCATAAATGTAAAGTATTTTATTAAGATTATAAATCATGTTTTTGCTTGTATGTTTATAATATTATAAAAATTTCAGGCACATAAGTTTAGAAAAATAAATTAAATATTAATTTTTAAGCACCTAAAACTTAAAAATTTATATTTAATTCACCAATTGTTAAAATTTTTAAATTTTTGTAATGAAGATATTTATAATGTCCAAAAAATAAATAAAAAAAAGTCATTTAAATATTCAAATGATAGACATAAGTTGACTTGGAATCAATGACCCAAAATGAAAATGAAAAACTTTTGGGAACCAAAAAGATACAATTTTTTTTTTTATAGAAACTAAAATCAAAATTTTAAAATTGATAAGAACAAAAAACTTATGTAGTTCTAATATTAATTAAAGTGTATAATTGAAAAAAAAAATTAAAATTGCATTTGAAATTAAAAATAATAATCTTTTTATGACAATTTTTTTAAAAAATATAAATGTAACAGTTATTTTGGGGTGAAAGAGTAACTATTATGCTAATATAGATGAGTGCAACTGGTGTACGGATACTGAATAATCTTTGATTCATGTGTTGAGGGATTGCTCATGCGACATATGTATGTATTAGACTTGTTGCTACTAACAAAATTACTATTTTTTACTTTTTTTCTCGCAAGGATTGGATATGTTACAATCTTAGAGAGAATATTGCAGAGTATTAGAGAGCTCAATGGCAATCCATCTTTATAATACCGTGTTGATACATGTGGAAATGGAGGAACAAAGTAATTTTTGAAGAAGACTTTCAACGTTCTAATAACCCAATTGAAACAATCATGCATCTTTTGAAGGAGATCGATAATGGAAATTGTGTGAAGAAGAACGTATATCTGTTGAGATTAGAGATCATGCATGTCCGTTGGAGCCAACTAGATAGCAATTGGATCAAGCTCAATTGTAATGCTACTTACAAGAGTTCTACATCAATTGTTGGATGTGGAGGTCTTTTTTGAGATTCTTCTGAAAATTGGATTATGGGGTACGCGTGGAAAATTTGTATGTGTAATGCTCTCATTGCTGAGATGTGGGCAATGTTGTATAAGTTGGAGTTAGCTTGGCAAGAGAGGATTACAAACCTAGTGATTGAGAATGACTCCAAAGTCTTGATAGATATGCTCTGTCAAGAGCAAGTGGATGACCATATTTTTCTAACCTTAGTTCGAAGAATAAAAAATATGACTCGACGAGATTGACATGTCAAATTCAACCATATACGTCGTGAAGGAAATCGTTATATAGATTGGCTAGCCAATTATAGTCTTACATTAAACAAAATTAAACTCTTCGTTCTCCCAACTCTCTCGCCGAATGAATTGAAGATCATCTTAGTTAATGATAATTATAGAGTCTCATTCCCTAGACTTATTAAAATTACTTATAAATTGTTTTTGTTCCTTTTTCTCTAGACCTTTGAGCCCAAATGCCTCTTCTATAAAAAAAAATTAGCAAATAATATTTCAAACGTTTGAATATTCTCTCATATCCATATTCTGTGTTAAATTAATTTATTACTTTAAACATGCTATAAGTAATCTAACACTTTCTTGCTTTCTTCTCCATCTTCTACGTTATTTTAAAGACCTATATACAAGCTCTCTTATAGTGTCTTACTTTATTTACCCTAGCCAAGCTTCATTAACTTCCGATTAGACCTTAGAAAATGCCTCCATGCGTTAAATGATAAAACACTCAAGGTGTATTATTGTAGGATTAGTTAGCGTGTAGTTAAGAAATAGGATTAGTTGTATTGTTATAGGATTAGTTAACTTGTAGTTAAGAAATAGGATTAGTTAGACTTAGATTGTTAAATTTTTGTTTTATATAAATATATCATATTTTGTTTTTGGTCTCTTTAAAAATTTTATATAAACAATGATCCCTCAAATCTTTTCTTTCAATAATTTTAATTTTTGCTTTCAAGTTGACTCATCTGTAAAATTTTAATTTTTAAATAATTTCTTAATGCATATTTAATTCATCCCTATTTAAAAAATTCTAAACTTTTGTACGGAAAATTCTTATAATGTTGTAAATATATTTGCAAAAATTCAAATAATACATATAAATTGATTTAAAAGTAATGACTAAAATTGATGACAAAAAATATGAGGAACAAATTATTTTTAAAGGTCTAAAAATAAAATATAGTATATTTATAAGTTTTTACTATGTATTTTTTTTAATTAAATTTAAGGGGAGATGGTGCTCTAATCTAAAGTGGAAAAAACTTTAAAATTCAAAAAGTTTTACATTTATATTTTTCTAAAGACATTAGCAGAGTTGAAACTCAAAACTTCCGAAGCCAAAACTTATATTGTATCCTTTTCTTTTCTACCAATAAATTAAGTTAAAAAAAATCATTACTGATAAAGCAAATTTGACACTATTATAAAGTGCCGCCATTTGTAAGAAAATACATACTATTATTGGAATGATAAAATAAATAAATAAGACAATAGAACTTGTTTTTTTTAGGGATGGAAATATGTCAGGTCGATCGACAGAAATCTACGGTCTAGTCTACATCAGACTTTTTTTTTAAATAGATAAAGTCAAAGCTTCTAAAAAAACTTATTTAGTTAAAAATATCAGGCTACAGGCTACAAGCTACATAATAAGTCTTTTAGGTTTATTTAAATAAATATAAATAATATTTTTTTACTACTATAATTATTATATTAAATTTTGATATTTTTGTTATATATTCAACTTTTAGTAATTTACGAATATTAACCTCATTTAGTTTTTTACATATTTAAATGTATTATTATAAAATATAATTTAAGTATGATGTATATAAAATCATATTCTTCAAAATGTGATGTTAAATATCATAATAGAACTTAATTTCATTGACATATTAACTCGTTAGATATGTTTGATTATTTATTCGAAAATGTTAAAATGAAATAGACTATAGACTTTTAAGTAAGCTAATATGTTATGTCAGACTACTATCAAAGTGGACTCAGACCTAAAAAGTAAGCCTATGACAGGCCAGACTTAGGCCTTGAACTTTTTGACCGGCCAGACTCCGGCTTTGCAAAGCTAACTCGACCCAACCTATTCCTACCCCTATTTTCGGATTAATTTTATGGCCTAGCTTTCATATTAGTGGACATTTTGGGTTTCTTAACAATTTAATTTCATCGAGTAAATCATGCAGGTTTTTATTTTATTTTTCTTTATCAATGAAGAATTAATAGAGTAATTCAAAGAATTTAATTTATATATATTGTCAAAAAAATTTAAATTATCAGTCAATCACAATCGTTAAATCATCCATAATATTTGACTTTTATTATAATTACTTAATAAAATCACTCACATAATTGATCATAATTTACTAATTTTATAGAACTTCTTTTACACTCATAACTCATACAAATTAAAATCTATTGCAAAATTTATACATGCTATACAAAAGGGGAAATTGACACTTCAACCTAATTTGTTAAGAAACGATGGACTCAAAAAATCTGAAAACCAAAACTTGATATTGAGGGTGCTTGAAAGTATACAGAACCAATACTAACAAGAACATCCAAGTTAATTGAAATTCCACTAGAAAAATGTAAAGGGCATTTCAAAATAACATTTAAAAGAAAATTAAGTCAGTAAAATTCTTTAAACAAGATTTTGGATTCGAGTCTATAGATAAATAAAAACAGGATAGGAAAAGAAGACTACACTAAAGATGGTAAGTGATCAACGGAAATTAGTCATCAACAAAATAAGTAGATACTTCAAGAAAACCCAATAGTAGGATAATAACATTACTACACCAGATACTTCAATGTAATTGCAAATTGAACCTCACAAAACTCTCATTTCTGAGTCTGACCAAAAGTCATACCTTCCACAACTTTTTGAAAAGCATCCCTAGAAGATATATCCTCCCACCAAGCCTTAACATGAGGACGTTCATTGATCATAGAAGCACAAGGTGTTTGCATAAAATAGTGAGTTTCAGATATATGACTAAGATCAGCAAGACTATAAAAATCACCAGCAAGGTACTTTGTTGTGCTTAGTTTAGCCTCATACACATCAAGCACACTTTTCAGCTTCTCAATATTGGTGTCAATCACTGACTTGTTTGGTTCTTGGCCTTGAAATGGTGCCACAAAGTATTCATAGATAATAGGTGACACTACAGGGTCATAGTAGTGAGACTCAACCTCTGTCCACATTTTGACCAATGAAGATTCTTTTGTATCATTGTGTCTAATTAAATCAGGTCCAGCTTCCTTGAATTTTTCAGCTACATATGAGGTTATGGCTCTGGACTCTTTTTTGTGTATAGTGCATGCATATATATATATATATCCATATAAAGGTGAAATCATTAGAGTTAAAAAGATTGAAACAGAACAATAACAAATTATCGTACATGACATACATTGCTAGTGAAATAGATTTGAAAAAGTCTAATTAATAATTATCAATAGAAATTAGAGACAAAAAATTAAATTGGTCTCTAATTTTGACATCACTACTAATATTAAGCCACGAAATTAAAGATAAAAAAAAAATTGAATTGGTCTCCAATTTTAAATCACTACTAATACATGGCAAAAAAATATATTCTAACATCGGAATAAATTATCTAAATATGATTAAAGGATCACCAAGAATGAAAAAATATACCAACTATTCTTGGTATGTCAGTTTAATGGTAAAAATCTAAACTAATAATTTCCAGAGACAAAATTTAAATAATTAAATTTTCATATAAAATAATCATTAATGTCAACTTAATTAATATCCGTATAAAAAAAAAGTACCAGCATGAAAAAGAAAATGAAACAAATAAAAGAAAAGCATACCAAAGAGGGTGAGATCACCATCTTCAAGTACTGGAATCAAACCAAAGGGCTGCATGTACAAAGAAAAATTAGTTAGTGATTAAGAAAAAATAAAATAAAACTAATGAAATTATATAAGCTAAGCTAGTTAGAAGTGCTTGTTTACATTCTTGTTGAGAAAAGGAGGCTGCTTATGCTCAGAAGCAAACACATTGACTGGAACAAGCTCAAAATCTACTTCTTTTTCATGTAGACAGATCATGGCACGGGTTGTGTTTGTGGACATGGCAAGACCATAAATCTTTAGAGCCATATTTTTTGTTATTTTGTCACACAAAGATTAAAGGCGTATGAATATGATATTATTATTTCTATTAAGATAGTGAGTGAAGCAATATTTATGAAGAGCTCTTGGATACCAAACTTGATATTTGACTGTGAATTGTTAAGACTTGAATTTGTCGTTTAGCCATACCATGCCAAATTTTTTCCTCTACTCTATTGTTTGCATGAAATCAAGGTAACTTGGTCTTAAATTTGGATTTGTTATTGTCACATGCGGTCCCTCCAAATTTGTTTCCATTGCCACAGTAATTAAATACTACATATAATCATATTATATACATTTTATACTATTATTGGAAGTTATTGTGATGGTCTTACAACAATAAGCTCAACTGGATATTTCATCCTAAATAATTAGTTCAATAATTACGTGAGACATATAAGTCTCATTAAATTATCCCTAAAAGTTCCTTTAAAAAACATGGAGAAAGATAAATTATTTTTAAAAATAGTAACACTAATAATTCTTTTAAAACTAATTCAGATGAAATTGAACTGTCTTTTAAAATGACAAAATCAAACTCTTTTCAATAAACTGACGATACTGTATAGACAAATTTTGGTCTTAAAAGTTTCATATGAAAACCACACTTATTCGGAAAATTTAAATTCAAGGCTTTTCTTAAAGAAAACCTCAATTATTATCAATTTGGACCATATTGTTGGATATCTAAGTTTTCTAATTAATGTTATTCATACTCTTAAAATATTACTAAATATTTTCTTTTTAATTTATATTATTATTGAATATTAAAATTAATAATTACTATCAAATATTTAGGAGATTAGTTTACAATTAATGTAGGATTACACTATTAAGGTACATATACCCCATGCAGGTGGGTTGTCACATAATATAGTAAAGAAAATTATCCATAGACACCATGGATTATTATTTTGTTCCTCCCAAACTCATATGCAGCTCCAATTTTGCATCGAAAAGGTTAAAATATTTTTCTATAGCATTGAAAAAATAAATCCAGGTTTTGATAGATGTATAGAGCGAATAAAATTGGAGATACACACACGATAGAACAAAATACAGAGAAAAAGAATCCAATAAGTAATCACTGAAGCGCTCCGGTCAAACACAATTTTCAGGGCATAAGTTTCCTATGAAATACTCAATTGTTTTAATATTTAATAAGTGTCCTTAGAACATGACACTTGTTAGTTTTTTTTTTTAAATATTTAGATACCAGTTGTGTTACCTGAATTTTAGCACGTGTATGAATTAAATCACAACCCAACAAAATTGGACAAAAATTCCATGCTTTTTTCAATTTTCCTATTTTTGTGACTTTGTTCATGTATTCAAATCAAATATTTTCTCTCATTTAAATAATTTTTATTAATTTTTATCAATTTCAAAAAATTATTGTGAAAATGACTAGTATTTGAACATCAACCTTATTACTAATTTACCTCATATCATTGTTGATTTATATATAGAAAGAAGTTTAATTTTTATGTAACATAAGTATAAATATTTTTAAACCCTCAATAATAATGAACAATTGTAAGTGATTTTATAAGTAATTTTAGAAAAAGTTAAATATTATTAATAATTTAACGGTTGTGATTGATTGACAGTAAAAACTCTCTACGCTGACTGTGTAAATAAATTAAATTCTATGGTAAATAGATAGCCACTTCAATACAATTTTTTTAGAATGATACAATCAAAAGTCATCGATTGTTAAAGAAGAAAGAGTTCAAGACTATATATATGGACGTCAGTTCTTCCCTATAAGATGTATAGTTAAAAATATTTTAAGTTTGTATCTAGTTTTCTTCTTTTATCTTACTACTCTAGAATGAAATATAAAAAATAAAATAAAAAGCAACTAAAAAATTAATGTATTTAGTCTTAATTTTTTTATCAAATACATTAACTTTTCATCTACTATTTTTATTTATATTTTATTCAAGAGGGAATGTACCCTTGTATTAGAAGGTGGTGAGATATGGTTTAAATAATTGTTGGGTATAATTGGGTAACAAAGTGTTTGATAGAGTTCTATGTATTGTAAAAATTGTCATATAATGTTATTCTCTAGTTGTCATTAGACAACATTTGTAATTTTTTCTCCTATTTTGAAAATTTCACGGTATACTATTGTGTTTTAATTGTGTTTTTTCCATTTCTCTGTATTTGTTTTTTCAACATATTTCACTCATACTTATTGGTCTCGTGTAAATTTCATTATAAACTTCCAATAAAATTGTTAGTTTTCTCTGATATTGCATGGAGATGTGACTTCCTTAATATAAAATTTTAGGAAGTAAAAGTGAAAATCAAACATGATATGAGCTATTAGATCGAATAAAAATGAAATCCAAATAAATCATGTCTTGGAATACAAAACAAAACCAAAATCAAATAGAAAATCTATAGGATAAACTACGATCATGTGACATTGCTAATTTATATCAGAAACAATGAATTTTTAAAAAGTAAATTTTTATTTGATCAATAAAATTTAAATAAAAGGTTGCAACAAGGATTTTTACTCCATTCTTTTGTGTCCAAATCAGTATGTAACATTATCAAATATAATTTCAGATTATGACACATCATATAAATAAGTCTCAAATTGGATAAGGGAGAAAAATCTCAAAAATAGTGAAAAAAGGGATTAGAGTCATAAATTTAAAAATAAAGATACTAAAATTTTATTTCAAACAAAATAAGATAAATTTTCTAGAAAGTTTGAGGTAAATTTTCTAGAACACTATCGATTCCAAAAATTTGAACCCAAATTTTCTAAAACAGACAATATACAAGCTAAGTTTTCATAAAATTGTCATTCAATTTTGCTTCCGGAAGGATCTGTGGTGAAAAAATGATTTGGTGGTTTATATAGAAGGATAAAAATGAAATTTCAAGTTAATCGTGGAGTTCAAGATAAAATTTTAGGGGGTGGGAAGTGAAGTTTTCCTAAAAAGAGAACTCACCGCTAATGCATCATAGAGAAAATTGGATTTTTTATTTCCACACTTTGACTTATACCTCCTAAAATAATAAAAACCTAAAATTATTCATTTGAATTTCATTGTTAATTTTTTTTATAGAAAAATCTGGTATAAAAATTTAACTACCGGAAATTTCGTTTTGCAAAATTTCTGGTAGTACAAATAACATACTGAAAATTTTATTTTGCCAAATTTCCAATTGTACAAATTCCCGGAAATTTGGTGATTTGAAATTTCAGGTATGTATTTTGTACTACCGGAAATTTGGCAAAATGAAATTTCCAGTAGTTATATATTACCGAAAATTTGAAATTTCCGGTGGACATATATATATATATATATATATTTATTTTTATTTTTTTTTCAATTAGCAATGGAGAAAACATCACCATTATTTCTTAGAGTAATTTTTTTTAACCGTGAATGGAACGAAATTCAAATGGATAATTTTGAATTTTTATTATTTTGGTGGAGTATAAGTCAAAGTGGGGAGTATAAAATCCAATTTTCCACTGTAGAATATGTAAACCCAATGTAATTGGTCTCCAAAATTTGGGCCTGGGTTCGATAGAATGGATCTACTGAGGATAATTATACCATGCACCCCCACACCTAAACCTCCCACCCCCTATTTGTTGTTAAATGTCCATTTTTTTACCCCATCAGATTCGAAACTTTCCATCATTCTCTAATACCTTCGAAAATATCAAAGGTTTGAAACTCATCCTCCGACAACATTCGAATATTTCAAATCTTCAGAAATCCAGAAAAGTAAGTATCTTTCAAACTATTTGAATTTCTCGAAACTTTGTAAACCTTCAAAGTAGTATTTTCCAATTTTTAAACCTTCGAAACTTTGGCATTCATCCAAACTTTCGAAAGTTTCCTGATGTTCTGAGATTTTCCAGATTTTAAACCTCGAAAGTTTGGTATTAATTCAAACTTTCGAAACTTCGAAACTTTGGTATGCATCCAAACTTTCGAAGGTTTTGAAATTTTATGTGTTTTTCCAGAATTTGAACATCGAAAGTTTGGCATTCAACCAAACTTTCGAAACCACAAAACATTGGCATTCATTGAAAGTTTCGAAGGTTGTTTATGTTCTGAGATTTTCTTGAAATTACACCTCGAAAGTTTGGTATTCATCCAAACTTTCAAAGGTTTGTTGAGATTCTGTCTATTTCCAGATTGTAAGCCTCGAAAGTTTGGTGTTCATCCAAACTTTCGAAACTTTAGTGTTCATCCAAACTTTCGAAGATTACATGCAAATTTTTCCAGATTATTTCGAAGGTTACATGCAAATTTTTCCAGCTTGAAAATGAAACTTTCGAATTATTTCGAAACTTTTAGGTTACACCAAACTTTCGAATTGTTTTGAAAATTTCCACTTCTAACGAAACTTTCGAAATTGTTGATGAATTCTGAAAAGTTTTCACTTCAAAGGTTTCAACATATTCGAAACTTTCGAAAGTCTGAAAAAAAATAACTTCGAAAATTTGAAATATTCGAATTATAGGGTAAATCCCAAAAATTTCGAACATACCAGGTTAAAAAATAAATATTTATTTTTTTAAAATAAATTTATAATTAGTAAAAAAGACAATTTAGACATTTTAAACAAATGGGGGGTGAGAGGTTTAGGTGTGGGGGTGCATGGTATAATACTCTCTACTGAGGGGTGACCAATACCCCAAAATAGTTTAGGAGAGTTTTGTCTCTAGCCCTTAGATATTTTTAAATATCTCCTAAAATTTATTTATTTTTTTTTATTTTTCAATTTGAATCCTCTTTAGATTAATCAATATGGATATTTGTTCGGATTAATTAATTAGAAGTGTAAATGTTAATTTGAAAATTTTCAAAATTTTTTACACTTTCAAATTAGTCTTATGACATAAAAAATTCATTAAATTTACACTCTACGATTTCATATTGGTCAATCTAAAAGTGTAAAAAATTCTAAACAATTATAAGTTAGTATTTACACCTATAAATTCAATATAGATAAATTGTGGTTTGATTAATTAATCTAAAAAGAATTAAAATTAACAAATAAAAATAAATTGGCTTGTTTTATTTATTCTTTTTGGTCGTTTCAATTTTTTTATGATTTTTTTTACTGAACAATTTATTATATTTTTTTTATGATATATGCTTTTGGTCGTGTTTTTTATGACCTCTTTTGGTCGTTTCTACCAAAGAAAATAATCGATGCTATATACTTACATAGAACGAGCTTTCGTCACGAAAATAATAGATATATTTTAAGAAAAATAATTTGTATCTTAAATGGCTCATTTAAATTGGTACAAATTTCATCCATTGAAAATAATATCATTCAAAGTCACTAAAATAGAAAAAAAGAAATTTGCCTACGAATTCATATAATCTAAGTTAATAACATAAAACAATAAAATGTCTATAAATATGACAACATTGAAGTGTCTCGAATACTTATGTCACCAGAATGTAACGTTGATAACGTCAAAATCATTAATTGAATCTGCATTAGGTCAAAACTGATTTGTCAATCTAAATCAAACAAATACCGTGTCAAGAGAAGGAACAAAAAAATTGTTTCACTAACACAACAAACTAGACAACACTGCACTAAAATCATGAAATCACTAAGAAAAAATGCATAAGAAAGACTTTACTTATTTAAGGAGCCTAATCTGCATGCTAGTATCAAATAATGATTTTTGTGTCATGTTTTCCATCTATTGAAAAGAAAATGATAAAAATAAAATCATTGTTTCTCTTAAAAATAGAAGTTAATGATCAATGTTTTTAAATTTTAATTCAATTTACAAATATTTATATTGTTAGGTTGGACATCATGTCTCGAATTCGAGCTTAGAACCTCACATTTAATTGTGGTGAATTTTTTGTCGTATTTATTATCTTGTCTACTGACAAAAAAGAACAAGTTAATTATCATTATCCCTATTTTACTTTAATTTTGATGAAAAACTTTTCTGTCTATATGAATTTAATTAAATATCATGTTTTTCAAAGAAAAATCCAATCTACCCATTTTTTAAATTATATACTAATGTATCATACTTCTTACACTAAGTAAGAAATTGTATCTCCAATCTATCGTACTTTTATTGTTATTTCTTAGAAGAAAAAAACATATTAAGGGTAAGTTGCCTCTATATGATGCGAACATCTATTACTTATTTTATTTTATTTTTGTTTAAATTAATATTATTATAATTAAAAAATAAATTTAATTGTTATGTAATGTCAGTGTAAAAATTTTTATAATGTCAGCACATTACAATCATACATGGGGATGACTTTAGATTTATTTTTGATAAAAAGTCAAACATCTCTAATGATCTAACGGTTGTGATTGACTGATGGTGAAAAAATTCTTTACATTGACTGTGCATATAAATTAAATCCTTAAAATATATATATATATTTGATTTAATTGCAATTTTAGTCCTCCTATTTTTACAAATTCATAAAATTGGTCCCTCTATTTTAAAAGTTGACAAATTTGGTCTCTCTTTGATTTTTTAACTAAAAAATGATGGAATTTAATTAATATGATATAAATAATTAATGCATCTGGATGATTCAATATCATGAAATGTTTTGTCACGTCATTCAAAATATGTCAGATAGTCATTTTTTTCGTTAAAAAAATTGAGTGACAAACCAAAACTGTTGCTTTTTAAAATAGGAGAACTAATTTTGTGAATTGGTAAAAATAAATAGACCAAAATTGCCGTTAAACCTATGTTTATTAAGAAAAATATTTATTAATAATTGAAATAAATGTATTAAAATATACATAAAAAAATATTGAAGTTGGGGAGAGGTGCCAGCAACATTTTTGTTTATGACCAATTATCCAACATAATCCATATTATTTTAGAACTTTATCTCAAACATTCATTTTATTTCTAAATTAATATTGGCCCACATTAATGTTATATCATGTGACACGATTGAAATGCATAGACTTAAAAAGAGTTGTTCAAATAATACTTGTGTTACAATTAAAATAGACGTCTATATAAAGTAAGAAGAAAATATGAACTATGTTGGGTTTGAAAATCGAAAATATTGGTTGAATGTTTTTGACACCTCTACTCTACCTCAATCATTTTTGTGTATTTTTTAATGTATCAATTTCAATTATTAATAAATAATTTCTGATTTTATGAATTTTTTATTTATATTAGTATTAAATTAAATAAAAAGACAAAAATATATAATTGATGATAACATCTTTAGAATACTTACCTACTTTTTAAAAAAAAATAACAAAATAAAACGAAAATCATTACATGGGCGCATATTTGAGATGTATAAAATAAAATAGATTAATATATAATTTGAGAAGAAGAAAAAAGAGCATATTAATTTTTTTTGTGAAGGGAATATTTAAAAAATACACAAAATGGTGTGCTTTATTTTTTCTACAAAAAATTAAGTATTTATAACTGCTGTAATATGGTCTTTTTATTCGCATATCGTTTATTTAAGCATACCAGCTAGGAGTAAGTAAAATAATAAGACACTTAACTTTAATGATTGAATATTGCGGTTAAAAAACAGACATTTAATGATTTAATAATATAATTTACAAAATATTGATATTAAGCATGAAAGAGAGAAAGTAGAGATAAATTTTGTATTGATTAAATAAAAAAATATGATTATAATAGTATGTATAAATTATAATGAATCTTATATACCCTAATTAGAACAATTAATTTTTAACTAGAGTTACTACCTTTTAACTAACACTTAACTAAAATAATTAATTTATAACTAATTTTGCATCACTTATATCCTTGCTAGCTAGAAAGTGTCTGTCTGCAACACTTCATGTATGATTTGTACGATAAATTATAGTTAGTGTATTGTAATTTTACATACATTTTTGTCTATAAATTAATATTCAAGAGACACATTATAACCAAATACATATTTCTCTTTTAATTAACTCGTGAATGGTCATTTTTAAATAATTAGCTTATGGCAAACATTTTTCTTGTGCATATTTCTTTCTTACCTAGTTGATTCATAAGTGATCATATTTTAACTAATTGGTTAGTGAGTAACATTTGTTCTGGGAATGATTTGTACAGTAAATTATAATTAGTTGTGATAATTTTCTACAAATTTTTCTTGCTCAATTTCCAAACAAAAAATTTACGTTATATGCATCAATTACAAATATGCATCGTGTTTAGTTTGTACGGTGAGTTTTAAGTAATTGACTATAACAAACATCAATCTTGTGTAAATTGTATAGTAAATTATAATTAATGTATCGTATACTTATTGAAGTCATGTTTTACTATAGAAATAGAGAATATTTATACATGTATAACTTATTTATAGTATTTTTCTATAATTCTCTTTTATATAGTATATAGATATTCAATAGACACACCTATAATCAAATAGATATTTATCTCTTAAATAATTAAATTGTAAAAGATCATGTTTTTGCTAATTAATTAGTAATAAATATTTGTCTCGTGTATATTTTGTACTATAAATTATCAATAGTGTATTATAATTTTTTTTCAATTTTATCTAAAAAATATTCAAGAGACATGCTAATAATCAAATACATATTTTTCTCTTAACTATTGATCCATGAATTACCCCCACTTAAATAATTAATTAGTGATTAAAATTTGTCTAGTGTATGATTTGTACATTGAATTATAATTAATATGATAATTTTATTGTACAAATCATATAGTTTATCTATGACCATATATTTGCCTCGTATATGAATTATATATCATATTATAATTAATGTATTATAATATTTTTTAAAATTTTAAGCAGAAGACATTCAATAAATAAACTAATAATGAAACTTTTAACGAAATAGTTAATGAAAAATTATATTTTAACCGATTGACCAATGAAAAATATTTATCTCATGTATAATTTATATAGTAAATTAGGTTTTATCTAATTTACATGAGTAAGATAGTATCGTAGCATGCACAAGTTTATTTTTTACTATTAAATCTACATGTCCAATCAAAACTCATTTTATCCAATGGTGGGATTTATTAATTCAATGATAAAAACAAACTTCTCGATAGCGCAAGAATTACCTCATTTGTGTACCATATATTTGACCAATAGATTATAATTGATTTGTAAAAAAATCATATTTTAACTAACATAGTAGTGGTCAAAGACACAGATCTATTTTAATTAATCCATTTCATGACATGGTTTTTTTTAATTTATCAATTTGTAAAAGATCATTTTTTTTTAACTTTTTTTTAATCTTTTTTTAAATTATTTGACTATTGACATATATTTACCTTGTGAGAAAATACTGTAAATCCAATAGTTACATCTTTATTTATCAAAATTTGTTGAATATAACAAACTATAATATGTTGAAACAAATTTTCCTTTTGTAAAAATATTTTAAATTTTTTGAAAATGATAATTACATTCAACCGAAGAAAACTAACTAGTTATTCACCAATTCGGTTTGGGTTTATATATCATGAGAAAATATTACAAAAATCAAAGCAAACCACCTCTTTTTAATTATTTTATTTTTTATCTCTCTCTAAAATTGAACCAATGCATCAATTAGAATGGTCGAATATAAATCAATTAAATTTAGTTAGTTAATTAAATATATTATAGATTTAACTCAATGTATTCAAATCCGCCATAATCATGTGCAACAACAATATATATTAATATTAAAATACTAACAAAACGCTTTATTTAAAAAAGAAAAAAACAATATTGAAATGATCAGAGAGAAAGAAAAAAGTGATATAATTGTGTGAAAGAATGTTAGAATTAATAATTTTATATAATTTATTTGCAAATTGACAACATTAACCTGAAAATTAAACATGTATAAATTTCAAGAAATTATATTCATGCTTTATTTTTATAGTTATTATATAAATAAAAAACTGACAAAAATCATAAATTTTGAAAAAATATAAATAGAGGGAAATATGAGATAAAAAAAGTAATAAAATATGAAAATTTAAAAAATATAAGAGAACTGGAAAAATAAAATAAAATATAAAAAAAAAAGAGATGAGGGGAGTGGAAAGAATAAAAATTAATAAAATTTGAAAAAAATAAAGAAGTGAAAATGTAAGTGAGATGAAAAAAGTAAGAATAAAAAAAATATATAAAAAGCAAAAGAGCGAAGAATAGAGAAAATGAAAATTTTGTTTTACAATGATAAAAAGATATATTTAACTTTTAAAAGATAATATATTACAAAATTCGATTGAGGCCGTAAGATGGTAATAATGTTAGGCATAAAATTTTATAAATTTAAATATAAGATAATGCATGTTTTATAAAATTAGATTGGTATAAGATGAAAATAGTGTTAAACATTGAGTTTTATAGATATATATAATAGATTAATTGAGCAGTCTCATCCTTACTTGTTAGAAGATGGTCCAAAACTTCAAATTACGTGTCGAGTTCAAAGAAGCCCATCAATTATTGGATTTGAAATCCAATATACGACAAATTATGTTGGGAGTGGGAGGTATAACCAGAAATATGTGGTCCTAATATATTGTGAGAACCTTGAATTAATTTCATCTCTGTCTATGGCTATGCCTATGGCTATAAGGCTATAAATACATCCCCCAATGAATTTATACCAGATACTGCCCATAATATATGTATATATATATATATATAGTAATACCACCATACCCTAGCTATATGAATAACTTGGGAAGATTCCGATAAAAGTCAACAAACGTGGGGACACACGTTTGTATTTAAGAGCATCTTCAAAGAATCTATTTATTTTTTAATAAAATAATAGGGAACTTTATTAAAACAATAAACTAAGACAAGGTATGCATAGAAGCTCAAGGTACATCCGGTGGAGGAAAATAAATTCTTCATGGGTACCAATTTATAAACATAACCATTAAAAGATAAAATAAAGTGCAAGTTTAAGCTTCATGTTTTTAATTATAAAATTAAAAATTAAGATCTACATTTATTTGAACTATTTGATTGACTTTTAAATTTCTTTTTTAAAAATTATTTTGCTTATATTTTTTTTGGATTTCATCTCTAACGATTGAGTTGTACTTCATTTGATCTACAATCTCTCCTTGCTATAAAAATTGAGATTCACATATTTTCTCCAATAAGTGTTACTCTAACTCTCTTAATTTAATGATATCATTTTTAATTTTATTCGTCTAATATTTTCAGCCATCTAATATGGTTCTTTGTTGTATTTAGATTCTCTTATCGTCAAATTTAACTCATCGACTGACTGCAATTATTCATTCTGACAATTAATTAATTAATTCATTCTGACAATTAATTAATTAATTCATTCTCACACAGGTCACAACTGACTGCAATTAATTAATTCACTCTTACACAGGTCACAACTGACTGCAATTAATTAATTCACTCTCCCAAATTATTTTTAACTTCCTCTATCTTTGTATCATAGATTTTGAAGATATTTGAAATGATTAAAGATATTTTATAGTCATCAAAAGTTGGTAATTATTAAATATGATATTTTAGAAGAAAAATATGAGTTGTGTGATTTTTAGGATAAATATTACTAGATTATAATATTTGATGTAAATTAAAAGTAAATTCACACTATAACAATTATTTGATCCGTTTCACAATGAATGTCATTTTGACAAAAAAATATTTATTTTAAAATGAGTATTATTATCAATTTTTGATGTAATTTTAATTATTATATTTCAGTTGTAGTCTTCAATTATTACCATGTACACTATTTTCAAAATATTGACTCTACTTTTCATTAATTATGATAGTGGGAAACAAACTCATAGTTATGATTTATGAAAAACAATTTGGTAAAATGATTATTTTTTTTTATTATTTCATTTTTTAATATGTGTGTGAAAATATTAAACAACATTCATTATTCGTCTCACATATGAATATCATTTAAAAAATTTACACATATATATTAAGAAATATAATTGTTAAATGAAAGAGAGAAATCATTTTACAAAACTATATATCTTAACTATAATTGAATTCTTTTTATTATCAATACAAAATATAATAATATTTTAAAAATTATATATAATAATCATTAAAAAATATTATTAGAAAAATAATTAAAATTGCATTCAAAATTATAATTAACATTCATTTTGAAGAAAAAATTTTGTTGTTAAAATAAACACTCGTCGTAAAATAGAAGAAATATGTTGCAATAGTCGCAATACCCACAGTCATATTGATAAGAAGTTCACTGCTACAATTGTCACTGCAATTTAGGAACAATAACCTAAGTATAGGATTATATGAATACCTACGAAGAATTTTTGTGATTATTAATTTCTTGATCCGGCGTCGTGATTAGCTATAAGCTTAACTTTTGCACAGCTACTCATTCTTTGCTTGAGCTTAGAATATTGAATTATATCTCGAGAACGATGATGAACTTTAGCTATAACAATTCAAGGACATAAATTCCATATTTAAAACCCAAGATGATGGGGAATGATGCAACATCAATTGGCCAGCAAATATATAGTTAATCTTTTTTTATTTTTTTTTTATAGTTCAAGAAGTAATTAACTTCAATCGCTCGCTAAAATAATTTTTATTCAAATTTTACTCACATCTCATTTAATCGAATTCTAAATGACTAGAAATTGTTTTAAATTGCGACCAACTTTAAATTCTCAACTTGCAAGTTAAATTATGCATTCATGAAAACAATTCAAACTTAATATATTAGATAGACAAATATTATAGCTAACTATATATAGATATTAACCCATGCTAGCTTCTCAAGCTACTATATATGTTTCCTCTAGTGTCAAACAAATTCAGCTATTTTTGAACATCAACAAACTAAAATTAAATTACAAAGACGAATGAGCAATGAAGATTGATTGATTTGGTAATAAATTGATTCACACCTACATGATTGTAGGTTCAACTTTCACGGCTTGAGATAAAGACTTCTTGAGTAAGTTATTTGTAAATAATTTTATTAAAACTCTTTAAATTTTGAAATCTGTTCTGACCATAACATCCAACTCATTTAAACTTCATTTATTGTACGGAAAGAAAAAAAAACTAAAATACATGGGTATACATATATTGGTCATAGCTCATATCATCTAAGGATAGATCAGTCAACCCAAAAAAAACACATTATGAAAATAGATCTCAAATTAAGGTTAGGAGAAAACTGGAAAAATAAATCAACAACTAGCTAATAGCTGAAGAAGCAGCAATAGTTAAGTTACTTCCCTTGGAATTTGCGACTTATTACCATAATAAATAAAAACTTTATTTTTTGAGAAAATCATAAATAAAAACTTAATTAATATTGTTAATTAATGTTACCCTTATTTTGGTTGGATCTTTCGACATCTAATTCTCTATATTTATTCAAATACCTTTTCATTGGTTCAGCATACTCATCAAACCCTAAAGTAGCAAAAGCCCAACAAACATCATCACCGTTCACCGTCTTGCGTTTCTCCTTGTGACACTTGTCAGAAGCTTCACCAGTTACAAAACTAACAAACTCTGACACACATTCTTGCATCGTTTCTTTGGCTTCTTTGGATATTTTTGCATTAGGAGGCAAGATTTGTTTCATAATCCTTCCAACATTAGCTATTGGAAGTAAACGATCTTGCTCTCTGATTATATTTTCATCATTATTATCATCATCATCTTCTTGATTTGTTGCTGTGTTGAAATTGTTGTTGTACTTAAAGGATTCTCTATATGGGAGTTTGCCTTTGTTTTTTTCACTCATGTCTAGTTTAAAGAAAAAGTGTTAGGTTTAAACCTGTTAAACACAGACACGTTGCTCTCATTTGTGCTCAACTGCCCTATTTATATTAGCTTTGCTTCTTTTAAATTGCGATATTTACATACTACTGTCTTCAGAATCAAGATCAAACACTACAAAGTAAAATCAATTTTTTATAACATATTCTAGAATCAAGTATAAATTAAAAAATAAATATCTAAAAGTTGATGTATTTCGTTTTAATTTTTAATCAGATACAACAATTTTTTAAATACTATATATTTTTAATAAATTTCAACATCATAACTTTTAACCTTGTGCCTTGTTTTTTTTTTTTAACTCGTTTCAATATCTTATACTTAAATCTCATTTCTCATAATAAATGTGAATTCTCACATAAATCTTAAATATAAACAAGGTTTGGATTTTTGTCCTTTTTGGGACTATGGAAATAATATTAGTTTTTTTGTCATGGAAAAACTAGTAGAAAATGTGTACCACTAAATTTTACAACGAGATAATATTTTACGAACCATAGTAAAAATAATATTTATTATAGAAATAGAGAAGAAAAAAGAAATAATATAAACAAGAAATCGATTATTTTTTATATGATGGAACACTTGAATATGTATTAGTTGAAATTAAAATATTAAAAAAAAATTATTTTCTTTTTTCATCCTTCTAATTTATAATTTTTTTATCTATATAATTATTATTTTTTAAAGACAAAGATGTATATATATTAGTAAATAGGTACAAGAGATACTTCAAACCAATGCAACACCATAAAAAGAGAGAAAAAAAAAAGGAGAGATTACTAAAACAACAACAAATAATGATTGAGACACCTGTCTTATAATTATGTCTTGTTTTAATTTTCATCTTTATTATATGATGTGGAATGATGATGTGACCACTGCATTACGTAAGACAACAATATAATAATATGTCGTATATCAACATGTCATATTATTTAATAATTTAATAGAAATGATACTAAAGATTAAAACAATAAAAAATTTAAATTATAACGAAGAAATTTAAAAAAACCAAATCAAATGATTAAACCTAAAACTTCACCAAATATCAGGACCAAAATCCCAATTGAAATTCTCACGCTTATGCAATATATTAATGCCTACATGTCTACTCCTATGTAGTAGTAGTTTCACCAAAAAAACTTAATAGTAGTAGTTATCTGCATTGACGACGTGGTACCTCATGAACAGAACCAGGTTACTTTTATAACGGACAGAGTGGCAGCAATTTTCCTATATTGCTTTAAGTTAGGTTTGTATCTTTTGATGTTACCTTATGTACTATGTTGTAGTGTGTATGTTGGTCTTAAAGGGCTCGTGGTGCTGTCAACTTCAAGATATATTCTTAAAGAATTGATCTCATGTATTAGATATTAGAGATCTAAATTACTTACTTTAGTTAAATGTTGCTATCAAGCTACTTTAGTTAGAAATTAATTATTCTAATTTTGAATATATAAGTTTCATTGTATATTATTGTAGTGATCTTTCTCATAATTAATTAGCTAGAAATTTGTGTAATCTCTGTTTTTCATAACTAATGCGTGAATTTTGCTATTAATAGCTTTTTTAGGAACCAAAATAAGTAAATGTAATGTATATATACATATGTTTAACTTTAATAGTTTGATCTAGTAATAAATAGACAAGTATTGAATTTGTAGGTTAGGAATTCATTAATATCATTGGAGTGAGCAAATTTAAATCCATTTGAAAATGTTCATTTAACTCTAAAATATTTTCTACCTTGAACTAATTAACACATCATATTTTCACTTTAATTTTTTTTTGTCTATAGATGAAATGATATAATTACCACCAGAAGTTCACACGCAACTGCAAGGTTTCGAATTTGAACCCCGAGACATAATGTTCAATCTAATAATTTCAGCATTTGTCAGTTGAGGTATGACTTAAAGACACTTTTCACTCTAAATTTACTATAAAAAAATACATTTAAAATTATAAATATATGTATATATATTTTTATAAAATTGAATACATATTAAAGTTTAAAAAGAGGGAAAAAAATAATAAAATAATTTAGACTAAATTACAAATTTTGGTCCCTTAACTTATTTTGTAATTTCACTTAGACCCCTTAATTGTTTTTTATTTTGTTTTAGTCTCTTAACTTATTTACTTATATCAATCATATTAGTCATTTCTATTCATTTTCAGCTTAAAAAGTACTCTAACTTACATGTACGTCATTTATAGTGGGTGAAATTAAGGGACTTACAGTAAAAAAAAATTTCCCTTTTTTATTTCTTTTTGTTTAATTTAGAATTCATCACCATCATCTTCTTTTTAATTAATTTTTGTCTGCAATTTCAAATATCTGAAATCTTGATAGTCAATATTGCAATAAGGAAATTGATATATTTAATTTCAAGAGAATTTTTTGGTGATGATTCCTTTGGGAATCAAGGGTCCTTCTCAGAACCAAAGATTATTCCCATATAGAAAGAAAATCCACATAACACCACAAAAATGTCCTTTAACTTATTTTTTTATTTTTACTTTGGTCCTACTATATATACCCTTAATAACATTTAAACTGGAGTTAATATTTTGGATTTAAAATTAATAGAAATGATTAATATGATTAATAGAAGTAAAATTAAGAGACTAAAATAAAACACACAAATTAATAGATTAAAGTAAAAAGACAAAATAAATTAAGGAATTGAATGTGTAAGTTTGAAAGAAAGGAAGAAAAAAAAAGCTTGATTTAGTATTAACTCCTGAAATAAATACAATCCGAGAGTGAAACTGACATTAAGTTTCTAAATTGGGGTATCAACAAGTTGTTTAGATCGGGTCTATAGTTTTTTTAATCCAATGTGAGACCTCCTATGTGTTAGTTAGGCTCAAGAGTTGACATATAAATTAAATATTGAAATGTTGGGAAGCTTCCCCCATACTCCGGAAGGGAAAGATAAAATTAAGGAACAAGGATTCTATTCGGTTGAAAACCTAAAAAGCCTACACATATATAAATTTAAAATAAATATATTTTTTACTTTTAATCTATTATAACATATATATATATCGTAAAGATATAAGTCTAATTTAAATGATAAATATTGATATTATTAAAATAAATATATTATTATAAGTTTGAATTCATAATTTCGCAATTGTATGAATTAATTATAATTATATTTATTTCATTTTCTAAGATGATAAAAAAAAAACCATTGAGTACTTTATTTGTAAAAAAAACATACTATATATCTCGTATAACTTTTGTTCCTCTGTTTTATGCTCACCAGAAAATATAAAATAATCTTTTGACTTTATGTATTTAATTTTTAAAAAAATAAATATATAGGGTAAGATTCGCAATTTATGTCGAACATTGTACAATTAATTTAATTTGATTCATATAAAATAAGAAGTTGGTAAAATAAATAAATTAAGAGTTAATATTATAATTACTTATGATTGGGTATATATATATGTATATATAATATTAACCATTAATTTATTTATTAATGGTCAGTATTACTTATTTTACTCTCTAAAATGCGTTGTTCAATTTAAGGAAGTCTAATTCTAATTAATTAACAATGTATCTTAATATATGTGGAACTTGTAGTTTATTTTATAAAAAATATATAATTAGTGTTGCAATAGTTATTAGTGATACTAATTAGGAGTTACAAAAATTAAATTTAATAATATATATTAACATTTTTTTATCAATTTTATTGAACTGAAAAATTTTGTATATACGATAAATAACTTAATTAATATCTTATCTATAAATAATCTTGCATTTTATATGAATTACTCTACAAAAATATATTAAATATTTTTATTAGCATACAAATAAATATATTTTTTTATACAAGATTTTAATATTAGTAATTAGTAATAGCATATATGTAGGTTGCACCAAAAACAAAACAAAAACATTGTGTATTTAGTTTTATTTATATTGTTACTATTTATTGACATATAGCGGTATTTGTTTTACAAGTTTTTCAGTAAAATATATTTTTAACGATAACAAAATAAATTTGTTTTTCATGAATACCTAAATTATATTTTAGACGATTTGAGGTGCTATTAATATTTTAATTGTTTTTAAGTATTAGTACTGTACTAAATAAAATTGATGTTTATATTCAAATTAAATAGCAAGTCTACTACTTACTCCCACCGTCTCAAACTAATTATCAAATTTGTTAAACAAATTTGTCTCAACATAATTATTCCTTTTGATTTTCAATATAATTTTAACTATTTTCTTCCAATTATATCATCTAAATAATATTAAATAATATTGTATACATCACTCTCAAATTAATATATTTTACTTTGTATTTATGAAAATAAAAATAAACTAATAGTTGATATGGAGAGTTTGGTAAGATCACCTTTCTCTTTTCTTAATTTGTATGAAATGGTCTAACTGCAACAATTAAATTAGGACGAAGGGAGTAATATTTATTGAGGAGAAATCTCCGGCATCATTTTTTAAGCAAAAATATAGTGTAAAAATATAATAATTAATCTGACATTTCAACTTTGTTAGCATCCCAAATTAAACACATATTATTTACAGCACTCTAAAATATTATTAAAAATAATAAGAAAAAATACAAAATATTTAGGGGACTATACAAAAACCCAAGAAAACATCTTTGAGATACAAAATACTGCCTAACTAAAAACCTTACCCAAAAAACGTTAAAACCACGTTGAGGGAAAAAAGAGTGCAAGAAACACCTAATTAAATACATAAGCAAAATCTATATTCAAGAAGACCAAGTTTGTTGCAATTGAAAATTTCAAAAATATTAGAAAAAAAAGTATTTCACCAATGATCGTTAATAATGTGAAATCTCAGACTAATAATCTTGTTCATATATTGATTCTCTTCTTTAAAAATATGATATATAATAAAATCCATACTTCTCAATAAAATTAAATAATCAATTTCTAATAGACCAAAGCAAAATGCTAGTATTCTTATAAGTTAGACTTGTCACTTGCAAATCTGATTCAAACCTTTCAATAACAACTATATAACTAGTATAAAGTATCATGTATCATGTAAAAAAAACAACATTCTCAACGAGAACAACAGTGATAGATAAAAAATTAAGAAGCGAAGCCACGTTAAGCTTTAAAAGTGATTAAATAATCTATATTGACTGTAAATTGCTTATAAATATATTTAATATATGTGTGGTTATAATTTATATATATGACAATAAAAATAATGAATGAACAGAACTTTTAAAGCTCACTTCTTGTTTAAAGTTTACTTGACACATGACACATCTCCATTATCTTTTTTTCATGAGATGGCAACTTTCTATTTAATATAAAAATGCACTTTAAAATACAAATATATAGAATAGAGATTATAAACCAACATAAAATTATGAAAATTATCACATCTAACTGTACTTCTTGGCGTGAAATCACTGTTGAAGAACATGGTGTGTGCCTGTGTGGTCCTATTATTAGGCTTGATATATCTTTAAATTAACAATAGAAAAGTTGAGCTTACGTAAAGTGATCATGAATATTGTTAATAATATTGAGAGGTAGACAATCGAAAAAACATACTTATGGGGCATGGCCCTCACTTGTGTGGATCACTACGTAGATGTAACCATTTATTAGGAACTATTCGGTTTTAAAAGCATAAGTTGCCCTTTATATATCCTCTAACATCTTAAGCTTTAGTTTAGTTTAAAGAGAGAATATACCTAGGATCTTAACAATTCAATTTATTATTATGAGTAGTATATTGACAAGTTGAGGGTTTTGTTGCATTTGTACAATCACAGTACTGTTGAATATTTGAACTATCTAAACAAATTGACAATTGAAATTGTGTGAAAAATAAAGAGGGAGAAAGGAGGAAAAAGAAAGAGAAGATAGGAGAGAGACCGGAAAAAAGAAATGTTAATTTTCCATTCCAAAAAAATAGATTCCGTGCAATCAGACAATGGCTATATATTGATCTTAGTCATCCGATATTGATGAATGATTTATAATGTTTTTAGTTTATTTACTGAATATTAAATTAGTACCGTTCAATTTCAATCAAAGAGTCTTTCATTGTGTTGACCGTGCAACGGTAGAAAATCCAAATTCATTCTAGAGGTAGATCTTTGTTAGGTGAAAATTCAAATCAGTAAATTTGTGCCAAATAAACACAGACCACCTTTCTGTAAGAAAAAAAACAAAACAAAAAACAGGCCTATGCCTCTATGGCCTGCAACTAAATAATTGTTAAATGGGCTAATTAGTAAAGAAATAAAAGACATGCCAATAATGAATGAGTTTGACTACAATTTGGTCGGGGATTCTTTGTCACAACTTGGGACAATAAACAAATACATAGACCTTGAAAATGGGTGTAGGCAGATGACTGGGAAAGATACTTTTATTTATTTTTGGGTAGGAAATAGACGGAGACAAACCCAAAAGGGTTATTAAAGATCTATATGATGGACTTCAAGAAATTCCTACATTCCCACTTTGGGTTAGGATTCTTGGTTCTTAATTGACATTTAACTAGTTTCCACTCATTTATAGTGGGCATATTTGCTAATCAGATCTTAAGTATTATAGCATGATTATATTTTTATAAGTAAAAATTATATTTAACCTTTTGTAATAGTGCAACTTTTTTATATCACTTTTAGTTCGTTATGAAATTTATTTCAGTTAATTGATGTATGACATTTTTTTTCTTAATGTGTAGTACAAAACATATATTTTCATTGATTGGTTTAGTCTCACTATTAATTGATTTCATTAAAGAAGAAAAAAATAGGCACAACATGAATTTGTTGTACGGATTAAAATCAAATTTCTTATATTTTATAATGATTAATTATATAATTTAAATTTTAAGCAATTAATTATTCGATGGTTAAAAAACTAAAAGTGTGAGGAGGCATTTTGGATTAAAACGAAAACGTTTGTATTTTACAAGAACTTAAACAATTTTTTTTTTTTATTTTGTAAAGACTAAATTAAATTTCTTGCATTTTTCATGAACTAATCACATATTTAAACCTAAAAGTATTTACATAATTCAATATAGTTTTGAACAATTTAAATTTTTTAATTTATTATTTTCATCATTCAATATTAAATAACTTTGAATACTTACTTAATTGTGTTAAAATAATATAATATATTATAATTTATCAATTTATTTTAATTTAAATGTAAATATCGAGTACAAGTAAAAATACTTAGATGTCCGAAATAAATTTAAATTTAAATAACAAGTACAAGTATATATACTTACATGCACGAGTCTTAAGGTTGTTACTTATGTAAGTAGATCGATATGGTTTCCGTACTTTTTTTATAATATATCCTAAACTTTTTATATATATATAATATATCCTAAACTTTTTTTATATATAATATATCCTAAACTTTTTTTATATATAATATATCCTGAACCTTACATTTTTATTAAAATTGAATTTTCTTTTTGTTAAGGATTAAATTTTTAGGATTCGAAGATCCACTTTTTTCGAGCATTATACCCCCCACATTATTTGGAAGGAAAAATAAAAATTCTCTCATTGTCTATATTTCATACAAGGTCAGTTGTTCAATGTTCACACGCACTTAGCTGACAGTACAAAATATCAGTGTCTGCTTGGGTACACGTCGCATACAGCCACCCCCACGCGTTAGTGGGTGTCCCACTATAATTTCAAACACACATAGAATAGATTAAGTTACTTGATTATATTAGGTACCAACAATATTTAATCCCATGTACGTAACATGGGGCGAAGAGGAAGCAAAATTATCTAATACTGATCAACACAGCAGGGGAACATGTTTAGGTTTAATGAAACTTTTAACCAAAAAAGTATAATTGCCGTTATAAACTAGGAAAAATTCCAGCACCTTCATTATTTAACCATATATTAAGTAATTTTACAGAGCAAAAAAGGAAGCAACTAAGCAGTGTTTTCTACTGTCTGCTAAGGAAGATGATTGTGTCATAACATACAAAATAAAACACGTCCAATGGGCGCAAAAAAATTATTTCAAGTTTTTAGAAGCTCTCCTAGAGCTATCGCCTCTCTTGAACCTCAGAACTCTGAAGTAATTGGTTATTGAATTGTATCAGACTAGGTATGAGTTGTAGCAGATCAATACTGCAATATTAATTAATTTAACTTCAACTATTCTAAAATGATGAAAAGAGCTGCAAGAATATCTGCTTTCCAACTTGTTGGATGGTTCTAATCATGACTGTGGAAATGGTCGCCCCAAGCGTAGCTGGATGCCAACATGAATTATATTTGGGATTGCCTTCAAAATCTCTCTTTCAGCTTTCTCTGCCATTTCCATTGCATGTCTGTGGGTAAGTAAACAAATGCTGCAATGAGAGACTGAACCATTTCTCAAGTAATTCACTAAGGCTAGACAAATTTAGTCTTTTTTACCGAATTGGCATATCAGGAGGCATGGAAACCTCAATTTGAAGAACAATCTTGCTTTGAAACATGTGGCGTGTTATGCGCTCAACCAACATCTGAACACCAGGTAAAGACAATTAAAAAACGAGTAATCTAACAAAACTTTAAAATCCAAATATACTTCCATTGATGATTGAATCCTCTTGCTTTTTCGGCCACCTTCGATCAATATTTAAATGGGGCTGCTTGTAGGATGGACCACCATGATAGTTGGTCCACTATGGACAGCAATGTGTGAAGGATTGAGACCGTTGGATTTGTTAATAAAAAAATTCCGTCGGAACTACAATGGAAGGGTTACCAATACTATTCATGAGTAAAAATTTCCAACCAAGAAATGCTTATTTGCATCTTTTCCCTTTGATTGTAAAATTAATGAACAGTAAGGACGGCGAAGATCCCTCCCCTAGACACGCGTCTTCTCCCCTCTCTATCTACTACTCAATCTCATTATACCCTTCTGAACAATCACGCAACCAAACTCGTCAATATGAGAAATCATTTTAGGCTTTTGAAAATTGAGATAGTGGTTTTATTTAATGAAGAAAAGGGTGGTCCATTCTATCATTTGCCTTTAAAGTGATAATCTCTCTGATAGTGATGAGAATAGCAACCATCCAATGCCCCAACTTTTATGCCTTGTACTAGAATAACTGCAAGATACTTTGTTCACTTCTAAGCTCTAATTAATACTTAAACGTTAAAACAAACAAATCCCCAATAGATGAAAGTTTAAATATTTGTGACTGATTTAGTTCAAATTGAGCATGTCATGTTACTACTATAGTCCACCTATGGTACCTCCAACACACATCAAATTCCAAACTGAAACTTACTTTTGACAAATTCCAAACTGAAGTTACTTTTGACTATCTTTTGGTTTTCACTTAAATATATTACATTATTACCTGCGGAAAGTTAGCTGAGATGATATCAGAAACTACTCCTTGAATGTTACTATCTCCAGCAGGAGCAATACTGTTCTGGTCCATGTCTCCACTCCAACTATCTTGCTGATCTGTTGTGCTGGGAGATACATGTGACATAGCAGGATCTACAAGAGAACTAACACTTACCAATAGGAAAATAAAATAATTAAAGGGTACAAGACATCAGAGCACATGACATATACTACAAAAATTGGTTTAGATATCAGAAAACCACATCATAATATATGATCACAGAAAACAAGTGAATTTTTGTTGTCATAAAGACTGCAAAATTCTAAAGTAAACGGAGCATGAAAATAAAATTAATTGCACATCGATGCAATGCCCAGATCTCTAGTCTGTGAAATAACTCATAAGATAGACAGAGAGACTGACCTAAATGGAAACAGATTTAAATCTTCCTTTTGACACTCATAACAGGCTTAAGCATTTTCTCTACATAAGCAATGGTTCAATGGTTATTTAAAAATAACTCACTATCACAGACAGTATAAATTTCAGAAGACTCAGTTATATACTAGAGACATAAATTGTCAGGAATGACCATCATATATTGGGGGGGGGGGGGACTGTGATACCAAATAACTAAGATTTTGTTTCAGTCAACCTAAGAAATCCTTAAAATCATCCAACAAACCTATGTGTATAAACATTTCAGCCACAGTAGGGTGGGACTTGTGAATTTGATGACGGACATTTTCACCAATGTCATGTGCAGAACTAACACTAGAAAAGGGATCGACCTGCAAGGTAAAACTAACGAGTAAGTTCTGGAGATTTGGTCAAATACTGAGTTCATGACACAAGATGCATGTAACAAAAAGAATATAAATTTCAGAAGAACCAACCTCAACATTTACATCAAGATACAGAGATGAACCAGCTCTCCTTCCTCTTAAACGATGGCATCCCTGTGTAGAAATAAAAAAAAAATGAATTGAAAAAAGAATATCATCTAAGTTCCTATATTCATATGCAAAACAGCAGTAATACTACTTAACATCTGTTTGTTGTGCATCCAAAAATTGAAGCATGAACCAGCACATTTTCAAGTAAAAAGATGACATTAGAAAAATAAATCACGCAGGAAGTCCAAGGATGCCAAAATACTGAAATGGTACTTCAAAAATAAATATGCAAAAAAGTACCTTGACACCATCAACTTGCAATATTGTTTGTTTAATAGGATCCAAATGTTGTGCTGGAATTGCAGCATCCACCAGCTCCAAGATACTGATAGTTGATAATAAACAACGAGCTAATTAGAAACCCCAGTGTAGTCAAATTTGCCGATAGACACGAAACGAATTCTCTATTGCATTTAGATGCCATATTCAAAATATTGATGTATTTACTATTTACACCTTCATTTACAAGAGAAACATAACCTAATTTATAGGTATCCAGCAAATTTCTATGTCCAGCTCGGGTGTGTTCAATATTCTGTTCTATCCTCATATGAGGGCTACACCAAGTGCCTATATACGTGTTTAACTTTAGGTTCCAAAATGTGATTGACATGGAGACACCATAGTGATGAAATACATATTCAAATCCAATCACATATATATCGATCAGTTAAATTTGCAAGCAATGATGATAAATTGAGGAGAAACATATGACAAAAAGTAGGGCACCTTTGGTAACCAGTTTCAGCTCCAGCTTTTAAAATCATGACCGAGACAAGAAGTCCAGCAAGGGGATCTAAAAACTTCACTCCAAGAATAGAACCACCTAACATGGAGATGTAAATCTATGTGTCAAGTGAATGTTAGCAAAACGCAAGACATAAATGGATCAATTACCTAGAAACAAGACCTGTGCAGTGCAAAGGGTACACACTTATTAAGAGACACAGATATTATCTAACAGCCTGCAGTCGTTATTAAAACCAAAAAATAGTAATCCCTTAAACTTTTAGTCCCTAAAAGAAACATTTGTTATCAATTAAGTCCCTACAAAATTAGCTTTATTAAAACAATAACTTAAACTTCAAAACCCTACTAACCAATGCTATCAATGGCGGATGGCGAATTATGGCAGTCAGTATAAATCCACCATATAAAATAAACATGGTGTTGTGACCTATGGAAGATATCATAGGTGTTGCGGCCTATGGTTGGTTGGCACAAAATTTGCCTGGCCATAAAGCCATGGCAGAAATTTGACAACTCTACTAATAATTTAGTCCCTCCATCCATTTCAATCTAACACCATTAACACAGTTAGCATTCAGAGATTCAAATATTAGCCAATAATGTTCAAGTATTATGTTGCTGCATCAGCACTTGTGCCACAGGTCAGCATTTTCTGTAAACATTGTTAAATTGAAATGGATGGAGAAACCAAAATACAGAGGATTTGAAGTTTGACAGATCAAATTTATAAAATCAATCTTTGAAAGGACTAAATTGATATTTGATGTCTTTCAGAGACTAAATTTGGGTGCTAATAAAAAAAATAACTGCAAGTCCTTGAATTTTAAAATATGGTGTAATATTAGATAATTGTTAACAATGAAGTTACTTTGAGAATGTTGTAGACGAAAAAGAAAAGACTCAAAATGAGTAAATTAAATAACTGAAACATTAATGATAGATTTTAGACAGAAAGCGCAGTATTTGTTATATATTAATTAATACTATTTTTAATATCTTCCAATCTTACACAAAAACTGAAGCATCTGTTTATTTCAACCAAATCAAATGTATTGAGTATATAAGAAACCTTGAGCTAAGAGCCATTGTGATCATGCTTGCTAATTTAGGCAGCAGGAAGTCAACAAAAACATGTAATAGTGATAATAGTAACAATGTAAATATCAGAAAATCCATTGGTAGTTTCCCGACAAATAAATGAACGAAAACAACACATAGTTCATAAATTTAGACACACAATAAAGTTTGTCAAATATCAAAGAAACCATTAGCTTTAAGATGTACAAACAACCATTTTCTCTTTAAAAATAAAAAGTCCATGAAAAAATTAACAGTTCATGTGATTTGAATTGATCGTTATCCATAACCAAACAACACCCCTGTTAATGCCCAATAAGCAAGTAAATATGACTGGTGACACAACTTGTACTAGAAGCCAGTATTATAGCATTAGCACATTATACCGAATAAACTGGCCTAGTGATCTTTCAAATATCCAAATTCCTTACCAACTCCGATGAGAGCAACTACTGATGAAATTGCATCTGCACGATGATGCCATGCATTTGCTTTCATCAATCCACTGCCTTGCCTCTCACCAGCTCGTTTTGTTATCCAATAAAGCCTGCATACTAAGAAAGCATATATAAATATTGATTTATTGCAGAAGAAGAAACATGGTACCTCCTAAATAATTTAATGAGACACAAAACCTAGTAGTCGGCATAGTAATAGAAGCATAGAGGCCATCAATAAAGGACACGGTCAGAGGAAAGGAGCTCAAACTACTAGGCTCTGTCATCAGAAGTATAGCCAAAAAAGAGATTTAATTTAGAACACATCAAATGAGGGAAGGTTAAGGAGCTAAGTCCATGGTGACACATTGCCAGGGGAAGTGAAGTGTTTGGGATAACATAACTACAACAACAGCGTAGCTAATTTTTTTCAGGGATTTATTTAAATAAACTTAATTATTTGGTCTTAAGATTTATTATTTGGTGATAACCCTTTTGTATCTTACTATTACATCTATAGTCAACATCTATTCATTTGTATCTTAAACTCAAGTTAGAGAGAATCAGATACCACCTAGTTAGAGCTCAGTAAAATTCAGCATGCTTAAAATATTGGCATAGGTGGCTAGAATAAACGTCAAGAATGCTAGGAACTTTTCAGCCTGTTGCATTATAATACTAAGCAATGGAATTACCCTTCTTTAACACCTATTGACACAATAGTCATATTCAAGGCAAGTATAGGATGATCCATGTCAATTCCATGGTGATGTCCGCTACGTCCGTGGCTATGCACATGCTCATGAGCTATTGCTTGGCTAACCATTTCAGGGCCAACTGAAGACAATCCCTGCATGTGTATACCAATGACTTCTAAGCATAAGAAAGAAGACAAAGGCTCTTATTTCATACCTTGAGTAAAATTGCTCAAAATTGAAGTTTCTTTAAAATTAGGTTGTTCATGGAAATGATTGAAGCAATAAAGATATTGAAGTTTAAATTAACATACCATCAAAATATCAACAGCGTGCCATGCAATACCACCCCCAGTGGCAAAAAGCATACAAGAGATTCCAAGAGCTCCTAGAGTCTCAAATTTACCATGTCCTGAGATACAATGAAAAATATAAGCATATAATCAAAAAAGACAAAGAAACCTTTCAGAGACATGCAATCCTTATAAAACTTGGCAAATCACATATGAATGGTAAGAATTAGACTGAGGGCCTGTTTAGATTAGTTTATTTTAGTTTATCTAAAGGGATAAGCACTTGTGAGACTGTTTAAGAGAACTTATGAAAACAACTTTATAGATTAGTTTCTATAAGCTATCCAGAATATCTCATGAAATCAACTTATAGCTTATACTTACAAGTTTAATCAAGTTGTTTATCCAATTGGAGCATATTATTCGCAATAACAGTTAGAAAGAGTTAAAAATCCTAGCTGACATCTACTGATGAATGAAATGTTAGCAACTGGCATCCATAATGTGTAATAAACAGTAACTTGGTGCATAATATATATATATATATATAAGAGATAAATGAAGTAGCGTGTAGATACAGATCAAGTGACCATATGGGTGTTCTTTGTCTCTTGGAGCCTTGGCAACTTTAAAAGACAACAAAGCTATGCCACTGAGAACCTGCAACACAAAAATCACAAACGAATCAAAATTGCTTCCACTAAAATCTACAATCACTAAGAAGCAATGAATGTCGTGTTACCACATACCACATCGGATATGGAATGTGCAGCATCGGCGATAATTGCGGTGCTTCCGGAAAGGTAACCGGTGAATGCTTTTCCGGTGGCTAAAGCAATGTCGGCGGCGAGACCGAGACGGAAAATATTCTCTCCATCTTTGAGATGCTGAGGGAGGTGATCGTCGTGATCATGATGAGAATGACCTAAATGCCACCTTCTAGGGATTTTGAATGGTGGATTCTGGGGGGAAATGAAATTGAGTGGTTCCGGCGCTGGAAGAAGGAATTTTGAAGAGGAAAGCCTAGTGATGCATGTTCTGTAAATGGGATTCAGATTGTTGAATCTAAATCCCATCGTTTTCTTCTTCTTCTTCGTCTTCTTTTTCAAAGTGTTTGTTATATAGGGTTTCGTGAATTTTAATTCTCTCGTAATTTCAGCAACGCTGAATGGTATCAGATCCGATACTTTGCCACCTGAACTTGGTGTGTCTCCATGTTCGTGTAACAGCAACGTGTGTAACAGCAACGTGTGGAACACGACATGTGTCACGCCTCAACAAAATATTACAAATGTCCCTCAGCATTTGTTAATCTTTGAAACTTGTGTATTCACTTTAAATTTTGATCTAATAAATTTTTTTATTTATTTTTAATTTCTTAACATCCGTTACTTATTATCATAATTTAATAAAAAATAATATTATTTTTTTATCTTCAAATATAAAGGAAATTTCATTGTAACTAACTCATAGATTTAGAGACAGAATATAAAATATTTAAAAATAGTAACTCATATAAACCACTTGTATATATTACTTGGAAGATATATAAATAGAACATTTTTAAATATCAAATTACTGTAATTCACTATCAATATAAATTTTTTATATATATAATATATATAAATTAATCTCTTTGGTGCCAACACCTTCTGAAGGTGCAAACACGAGAAGGGGTTGAATTGTGTTTGACTAACTTGAATATTTTTTCTGTTTTTGCAGTTTTATAACAAAACCTGATGTATGAATCAAACAGAGTTAGCAGCGGATATAAAGTAAAGATAAAACACAGAATTTTATATTGGTTCACCATTAACGAGGCTACGTCCAGTCCCTTCAGGATTTCACTAATTCAAAACCTTGAATTACAACAATACCACTAACCCTCCAAGTCAGCCTTCTCAAACAGTCTAACAATCATAGACTTTTTGAGGAATACAGCACCTTGACTTCTTAAGTCAAGTCTTCTCCTACCAATCTGACAACCCCATATTGAAGAAGGAATTACAACGCCTTGAATCTAATTGCTAAGTAATCTGCTACCCCTTCTGACTCCCTCAGATTGTAGACTCTACTTCAACAACTTAGATCTAACACAAGGGAAAGAAAAATACGAGTGCTTGCTTCTGGAAAGCTGAAACTCACAATTAACCTCACTGAAAACTCGAGTGTTTGCTTCTGGAAGTGTATGACTCTTTTGTGATTTTCGATACTAAGTCTTCAGTCTTGAGCCTCCTTTTATAGATGTGAATTAGGGTCTCTTCCATGCTTAAATTCGAGCTGTATTTTGCTGGATTCTCTTGCAAAAATACTTTGACCAATCGTGTTTCATTTAAATAAAAAACATATCTTTTTAACTCCAGATTTGTTTTCGAAAATAACTTGGGCCAATCCTGTCTTTAATTAATTCTGGAACAAATCTTTCTTCCCGCCAATAGCTTCATGATTAAATCTGGACCATTTGATCTTTTGATTTCAACCACGCTGGACTTGCAAACTGATCTGTTGTGATCCTCTGATCTCGGCCAACACAGGACCACACGTTCTGATATTCTGATCTCAACCAACACTGGGCCATATGGTCTGATCTTCTGATTTCGGCCAACACTGGACCATGATGCTTAAATCTGGACCATTGATCTGAATATCTTCCCTTTGATCTGGACCAATTCTGGATTGGGTCTGGATTAAACTGAAATTAAATCTGGACTTATGATATTTC
Source organism: Cicer cuneatum (assembly GCA_037974295.1). Classification (NCBI taxonomy): domain Eukaryota; kingdom Viridiplantae; phylum Streptophyta; class Magnoliopsida; order Fabales; family Fabaceae; genus Cicer; species Cicer cuneatum. The sequence goes on along the minus strand of JBBPBO010000001.1, from coordinate 10,885,069 downwards.
AGTCTGGATAATTACCTTTGATTCTGGATCAGGTCTAGATAAAATTTGGGCATCATTTCTTCTAGTCTGAACTTAGTTTCATACTCTAAACCATTATATCTTCTGGTTTGGGCCAAATCTGGATTAAATCTCTTGTTCTTGACCAATTTAATTTATCCTCTGATTAAGTCTGGATCAAGTCTGGACTGATTATCATTTCACTGCCAAGCTATCTTCTGGTCAGAATAAATTTTGAACCAAGTCTGACTTATGATACCTTCTGGTCTGGAACAAGTCTCCCTCTGGCAGGCTTCCTTCTGGTCTGGTCCAGGTCTCCTTCTGGACTCTGCTTCCTTCTGATCTGGGCCAAGAAATATATCATCTGGTGGTGTTTTGACATCCTGGTGTATCCTCTAGTGCCTTCAGGATGCATCCTCTGGTACCTTCAGGATGCATTATGTAAGACCCTTAAATTTAAAATTAAAATTATGGAATTAATATTAAGTGTATTTTGGGGATATTTGTAAAATATTTAATATATGTATGTTTTGAGTGAATATATATATATATATATATAAATATTTATTTTGGAAGATGAATTAAGATTATTGGATGAAGAGTAAATTAATTTAATTACGAGTAATTAAATTATCGGGCAGTTAATTTAGTGATTATCGGCTAATTGCGACGAAACTGGTTAAGTGCTGAGGATCAGACAAGTGTCGGGTGAGGTGGCACCCACAAATGCCTATAAAAAGGAATGAGGAGGCAGAGCAAAGGCAGAAAACCATACCTCCTCCATACTGCATGTAACAGTACTCACCTTCCTTCTTCTCCCATTCTGATTTCTGTTTCACGATAAATAAATAAAAAGGGAGTTCTTCAAAAGTGATATTAATTGAAAATCCAAGCACCAAACTAGAAAACCCTCAGTACAAAAGTTGTTCCCCTCATCATTCCGGAGCTAGAGAACCCATTTTCGTAGCAGCGAACGCAAGCGGGAATTTCACCGACTTTTGTCGCGAAAACGTGAAAGAAAACAGAAACGAAACAGAGGTAAGGGGCACATTCCACTTTCTAGTTTGCATTAGGGCTGTAAATGCATACTGTTATGGCATTAATGATGTTTCATTATTGTTTTTGAAGAAAAACTGTTTTGCATGTCGTTTTGAAGGATGGAAAATACATTATGTTGATGTTTAAAATGATTTTGTAATGGTTGCTGTTTCGCTGAATGCATTAACGTTGTTTTGTTTATGTGGGAAAACTGGAAAATGCTTTGCATGTTGTTTTGGGGATGATCAAAATGCATGTGTTGATAAAACTGTTGTGTATGTTGTTATAAAATACGAAAAATGCATTCTGTCGATATTTGTTGATTCTATAATGGTTGTTGTTTGGCTGAATGTATTAATGTTGTTCTGTTTGTGTGGGAAAGCTGGAAAATTCTTTGCATGTTGTTTTGATTGTGTAAGAGTACTGGAAAATATTGTGTATGTTGTTTTGAAAAATGATCAAAATGTAAATGGTTAAAAATGTCTTCTTGTTGTGGTTGACATTCTGTTTTGGGTGGTTTAAGCAAAACTGTGATGATGTTCTGGTGTTGGTGATTCTGTTTTCTGTTATGTTGAAACTATCTGGTGTTGATGATGTTTTCAAAAGAAAATGATTTAAAATGGTGGAAGTGTTTTTCTGGAAAATCTGTTATTAATGGAAAATGTTGAGTTTTGGGGTTTCAAAAGAATGGTGATTCTGTTTTGATGTTGTGTTGGTTTTTCAAAGGAAATAGTTTGAAAATGTGTTGAAGTTTCAGGAAATTTCACTGAATTCGAAGGTGTATTTGAATACGGTATGAGTGTATTTGAATACAGCCTGCAAAACTTCAGTTTTATTCAAATTTTTGAACTTGTATTCGAATACATATAAGAGATTTTTGCTTCTGACTTAGCCTATGTATTCGGCTACGACCTTGTCGTATTCGAATACAGGACTGCAATTTTTGTCACTGTATTCGCATCTGTATTCGACTACGACAACCTCGTATTCGAATACAGAATGCTGATTTTTCACTGTTTTTGCCTCTGTATTCGAATACAAGGGATCTATATTCGAATACATATTGTTTTTTTTTCAAAAATTTCAGTTTTAAACATTGGTTTATGAACTTTAAGAGTTGGGAAAATATTGGGAAGGTTTATGATGAATTAAAATGGAGTTTTTTAGAAGGTTTGAGGTGGTGATGATGAGGTTCTTGAATTTTTGTTAATGTGGTGTTAAATGCTGATTTTTCACTGTTTTTAGCTTCTGTATTCGAATACAAGGAAGCTGTATTCGAATACATATTGGTTTATTTCCAGAAATTTCAGTTTTAAACATTAGTTTATGAACTTAAAGTGTTGGGAAAATATTGGGAAGGTTTGTGATGAATTAAAATGGAATTTTTTGAGATAGTGTGAGGTGGTAATGATGAGGTGCTTGAATTCTTTGTTAATGTGATGATAATGAAATTATTTGGGTTGAGATGGTTTTGAAGAAATGATAGAATGGCTGAATTTTTGTTGATGTTTGCATACTGTTTTCAGTGAAGAGAAAACATCGCATGTCCATGCATTGCATAGTCAGGTGGTGACCGCGATGGGCCACATAGTTGATGCGGTGACCGTGATGGGCCGCGAAGTTAAGTAGTAACCATGGATTATAGAATAGTTCCGCGTGTATTAAACGATCTGTTCTATCCGGGGTCAGAGTAGTTCCGTGTGTATTAGACGGTTTATTCTACTCGGGCTACGGAGTGGTTCCGCGTGTATTAGACGGTCCATTCTATCCGTGCGAGGATTTAACTTCTGTGTATTTGGCCTGTGAGAGGCTAATACACTGCAGTAACCGTGAAAGGTTGTAGAATAGTTCCGCGTGTATTAGACGATCTATTCTATCCGAGTTTAGAGTAGTTCCGCGTGTATTAGAAAGTCTATTCTATCCGGGTTACGGAATGGTTCCGCATGTATTAGACGGTCCATTCCATTTGTGAAATCGTGCTGGTCTGTGAGAGACTGCACGTGTGCTGGTCTATGAGCGACTGCACCTTGGTAATTCCAAGAAGTTGAGTACATGATCATATATATATTGCATTGGGGTGGTTGACCGGTGAATTATGATTGGATATGATGTTGACGGGTGAAAATCGATGTGTGTAAGTAACTTATGAAATCTTGAATTTCTGATGAATTGGTGTGATTGCTGAATTGTTATTTGTACTTACAACTTGATTTTTATATTAAATTGGCTGTTGTTTGAAAAGGCATACATGTCATGAAATTTCAAAATGAGCATCCTTATTTATCATCATTGTTATATGATATGCCATGGATATATTTGTTACTGTTGATATAAATGTTATGTGTTATTTGTTAATTTCGGTCGGTGACCCTTTACAATTATTGTGGAAAATTGGGTCTTGCCCTCAGATGATTCCCGAACCCTTCCTACCGACGGTTACACTAACGACGGAGACGTCGTTAGTTATCCTTGATCTTCACGCACGGCGTATTTGTAGACAACGCAGAGGGGCGGACAGTTGGGTGAAGACGAGACTGGCAGAGGATGCGGTGTAAATCGTGCTACTGTAGTTTAGTGCATGATCAGACTAGACTTCTGTATAGGGTCTTGATTTTTGGGAATGTAATTAGTTATTTTGGGAATTATTGTATAACTTTTCCGCTGTTCACTTCCGCACTCTGATACTGTTTAGTGGGCCACAGGCCGGGTGTTCTATTTTGAGATGATATGACACTATCTTTTTGAAAAAGTATTAATGTTTATTATTAATTTTCAAAGTTAAGTACTTAGTGATATTGTGATGAAATTATCTAATTACATTTATCGATTAAATTACGACGTACTATTTTATGAAATGAATTATTGAAAATTTTATTTTAATTCTTTTTGAATTAAATCTGGAAAATTCTTTTACTTATTTATTTTTTTAAAAAAATACAATCGCGTTGTGTTGTAAACTCGGGGTGTTACACATTATCTGGTGTATTCTGGAGGTGTATCCTCTAGTCTGATTTTATCCTCTGGTAATTCATCTTCTGCCTCTGGTGACTTCATCTTTTGCTTCTGTTAACTTCATCTTCTAGTGGCATTTAATATAATAATTCAAAGTACAAAATAAGATTACATGGAGTGCTTTTGTAAACATCAAATCCTAAATACTTAGAACCAACTTGGTTCCAACAATCTCCCCCTTTTTGATGATGACAAAACCTTAACTTATTTTGCTAGCTTATAACTCAAAGTACTTGAAATACTCCCCCTCAGACCAATCTCTCCCCCTAAGTCTGATATTGACTTTTTCTTCTCATTTTCAACTCCTTCTCTTTTTACTATTTCTTTTCTTTTCTTCTCCTCTCCTTTTCAACTCCTTATTTATTCTCTTTTCCTTTTCTCCCTTCACATTGTCTCTCTTTTTCAACTCCTTTTCTTTTAACTCTTTCTTTTTCTTTCTTTATTTTTCTCTCTCCCCATTTCCTCTCCTTTTCAACTCCTTCTCTTTCTCATCTCTTTCTTTTTCTCTCTTTATTTTTCTCTTTCCCTGTTTCTTCTCCTTTTCAACTCATTCTCTTTTCATCTCTTTCTTTTTCGCTCCTCCTTTCTTTTTTATCTCTCCTTTTCTACTTATTTCTCCTTTTTATCTCTCTCTATCTCTCTCTCCCCTTTTTTGTCATCAGCCAAAAAAGAGGTCCTACTATTTTTGTATTTTTGTTTTTCTCTTTACAAATTACAGAAAAGAAAAACAGAAAAATAAAAAACATAAAGTAAAATTACAAGAAAATTAAAAACTCCTAAGATGACTACTTGAGCTAGTCAGATATGGAGATAATGTTGAGATGCTTCTTGATGAACTCAAACCTATCTTCATGTAGTGCTTTGGTGAAGATGTCAGCCCATTGATGACCAGTGTCCACAAATTGGATGCTTAAAGTCCCTTTTTGAACATGGTCCCTAATGAAATGGTGTTTTATTTCAATGTGTTTGGCTCTATAGTGTAAGATAGGGTTCTTGGTTAGGTTTATGGCTGAAGTGTTATCACAGAACAAAGGAATATTGGTTTCAAAGATGTTGTAATCTTCAAGTTGATGTTTCATCCAGATTAACTGTGAGCTGCATCCTGCTGTTGATATATACTCAGCTTTAGATGTTGACATGGCAATGGTGCTTTGTCTTTTGCTTGACCACAAGATCAAATTATCACCTAAGAATGTGCAGTTGCCACTTGTACTTTTCCTTTCCAACTTGTCTCCAGCATAGTCGGAATCACAAAAACCTTTTAGTTTGTAGGTGGGGGTTTTCTTGTATAACAAGGTAAGGTTGGTGGTTCCTTTAAGGTATCTCAAAATTCTTTTGACAGCAGTTAAGTGGGATTACCTAGGGTTAGCTTGAAAACGGGCACAGACACAAACACTAAACAAAATGTCAGGTCTAGAAGAAGTTAAGTAAAGAAGGGATCCAATCATACCTCTGTATGTTTTCTGGTCTACCTTTTGGCTGGTTTCATCTTTCTCAAGTGAGCAGGTTGGGTGCATGGGGGTGGCCATAGGTTTACAGTCACTCATCTTGAACTTTTTGAGAAGTTCTTTAGTGTATTTAGATTGGTGAAAGTATACCTGATTTGCCTTGGTGAATGAGTGTACCTGAATGAGTATACCTGAGTGAGTATACCTGAATGAGTATACCTGAGTGAGTATACCTGAGTGAATGAGTATACCTTATAACTTAATGCAAAAGCTACTTTTTATAATCTTCATTCAAACCAAGGTTTGGAAGAAAGAGAAATTTGGTTCATACTTCACAGTAATTAAATATCTAGATTTTTCCAAAAGTCATCTTAGAATAGATTGAAGGTAATTTCTAAGGGTTTGAATACAAATTCCAAGCATGCTATTTACAAGCAGAGTTAGCAAATGTCCAACATCCAGTTGGGGCACTCATAAATCTAGCAACTAGTTGCACTCTTGAATATCACTTTTAAACCCATTCTCCCATTGGAAAAGTCAAATGAATTTACTCTTGTTTTGACACAAGGTGATGCTAGATGGTCTAAATTATTGGTATCGTAGCTACCAATGCAAGTACTATGTCAGGTATGTATTAAGGAACATGCTAAGTTAAATTATTGGTATCGTAGCTACCAATGCAAGTACTATGTCAGGTATGTATCAAGGAACATGCTAAGTTATGCTCTTCTTCATTGAAAACTAAAAAGAACTGCTTAATACTTGCATGATCCTTAAATTTCATAATAGACACTGGCAATTCCAATGATGGTTTACATAAATCTTGCTACATACCAAAGGTATCTAACATGACATTCAATCATCTAATGAAAAGCCAATACAACCAAAATAAAGAAGTTAAAAAGGAAAATACGAGACAAACATTGTTAAACAAATATATCTTGATGTAAATTGTGAATTGATGCTACAAAAAAGTGATACAATGAAGATTCGATAAAAAATGTTGGCCGAAAAATAGAATAGAATTACTGGAGATGCAAACTACTGAGGAGAAAAGGTATAATGTGGTATACTAATCATGGATACCCATGGCTGACTACTGGAAACAAAGTTAATTTCAATGAGCACATATGTATATGTAAATACTCCTAGAGAATGAATACTATAGTAACAAAATACCCAGTACGGTTTTCATCATAAAAAAATTATCGCCGTCTTTGACTTCAAATGAACAAGCAAAACACTTCAATAATCCAGAGTAAACTCAATCCAAAAATTCCAATAATTAGACAAAGGACATAACAGTGGATTGGTAGAGAAACAATCACTCTTACATCAAAAATCAATTTTTTTTTAAGTTACTATTACTTATAATTCAAAATTTTTAAAACAAAGTAACAAGCAAAAAATGAATAAATAAATAAATAAATAAAAAACAACACAAGCATAAAGTCAAATTTTGAAGAAAGAAGTTTGCAACCAACTTTTAGAGAAGGGAAATGGAACTCACAAATTTAAGGACACCAAAAGCTTCACAAGATCAAACTCTAACTTTCTCCTCTTGGTTACTTCTCCAAAAGACCTTTCAATCTCTCTCAAAATCACTTGGTATCTCACTAACTTAGAACACAACACTATGTGTTTTGTTTTTTTTTTGGCTAAGAGAAGGAGAATGGGAGGGGAGGAACAGAATGAGGAAATGAAAGAAGGGTTCTGGCTTCCTTTTAAAGCTGGTTCCTTCTTCTTTTTTTTTTTTTAACTTACAAAAAAAAATATAATTAAATATTTAAGTTTTAACTAAAATAATTATTATAACATCTAATTACTCTTACACATATTACATCATTCACTTCTTAATCTAATTTAATAAAAATATTTACTCTCGCCGCAACTCAATTGACAGATAAATTTATCAGCAACGTGTGACATTTTAAAAATTTATTGATAAGAAATTCTCCGTAACTTAATTAAATTATACTCTGACATATAATTTTAATCGGGTCTCTAAATATATATATATATATATATATATATATATTAAACATATTACTAACTTTAACAAAATATATTTTTGGTACTTAATTCATAAAATGAAAATTGAGCTAATAGTCTAAACAATTCAACACAAAAAAACACTAAAATTGCATAAATTAGATTTTAAAAAATTCACTTCTTCCGTAAAAATGGTGTAAAGTATATATTTTAATCTAAAATTTAAAATATGCACGAATCGCTTCCAACTACTCTTCTCAAATTATTGTCACACCTTTCTCATACTTAGCTGCTAATGCTACGATTATCGTTCAATCAACTTGAGTAGCCAGTCCTCCCTCGTACCCTTATTTATAAATTACATTCTAATATCTTAAACCAAAGCCCTTGATTACCAACTTTTATTCTTTATATCCATCCATCCAATAATGTAAAATTAAAGGCTTTCCAATTCTTTACCTTTAACCCTAATTGTTTTTGTTTATACAAATTGTATCTCATTTATCTGTTAAATTTTTTTCTCCTCCTTACTTTCATAAAAAAACATTTAAATCACATTTTAATATGTGAAAAATATTATGATTACACCTTAAAAAAATATAAAAGAAATAAATTGAGAATTAAGAGTAAGAATTTGATTAGTGCAACACAGCCCTTAATTGAAAGGTTTCTACCACTACAAGAAAAAAATTTGTATTTTCATCTTTATTTTTTTAGGGGAACAACCCTCTTGAATAAAAAAAAAAGTCATTTTCGAAAGGTACATACTTAAAAAAGTACTTTTTTTAAATAAAAAAATGACGTTTTTCAAAATATATCCCCGAAAATGTGAGTTACCTGTTTGTAAATATAGTAATATTTTAAAAAAATGGCATTTCTCAAAGATATACCCTTTAAAAAATTTGATGAATAGGTGTTTCTCATATGTAATATCCCTTCACAATTTTGAGCAATAAATTTTAAAAAAAATTTGAATTTTCAAGGAGTATATATATGAGAAATTTGAACGCATTTTTTTAGAGTTAACCATTATGGCACAAGCATATTTCATTTTCTACGAGGTTAGTACTGTGATATTTTTCCAAGGACATGCTCCTGTGAAAAACAATAATAAATAAAAAAATTTTAAAAATGTTTAAAAAAATTATGAATTTTCTAGAGGCACGTTGCTTGAAAAATTCCTCAAGTGTATATTGTCAAATTAACTAACAATACGTCAAATTAAATCAATTTCTTAAGAGTTTGTTCATCGAAAAATTTCACAGGAGTTTTTCCCTTATAAATTTTCATAATAGTTTATTCTTGGAAAACATTAAAATCATTTCATATGAGTTTGCTCATTGGAAATTGTTATCATGAGTTGGATCCTCTACAAAAGTTTCTAATGAATTGTTTTCTGCCACGTTTTGCTCCTCGAAAATTGTTATCATGAGTTGTACCCTCTAAAAAAGTTTCTAATGAGTTGTTTTCTGCCAGGTTTTGTTCCTAAAAAATATATGAAAAATTCTATTTTTTATTATTGTTTATGGTGTTTCTCGAATGTTTGTCCTTGTGAAATGTACTATTTTCTTGTAGTGTACTATCTCAAGTGGATAGTCTCTTGTTTATCGAGTAAATAACATGATTCTAAAATGTTTTTCTCTCGTGGCTAATCCCAAATATTTGAATGGAAGTTACCCACTTTCCAATGGGAAACGTTTGTTGTCTCATCCAATTACGATGGTCTTACATTCACTCTCATCAGTAGACTTTTGTGGAAGTTCACCCCAAGTCCCAAGATAAGTTCAAACAATTAAAACACATATTTTATAGGGTTAAATAAGTTTTTGAGTCCCTGTAAATATACTATGTTGAAGTGACTAGAATATCACTAGAAGAGGGGTTGAATAGAGAGATTTGAGGTTTTAAAAATTCTGTTTAGTTTTAAAGCTCTATCCTCTTCGAGAGGATGAATATCAGAAGTTGAAAGCTTAGAAGTTTAGTAGATTACCAAAAGATAAAGAGATAGAGAGAGGATAATGACACACACAATTTTATATTGATTCACTAAATTAAGGCTACGTCCAGTCCTCACACACTTGTGAGATTTTACTAAGTATCAAAAGCTATCAGCCTCTCACTGAGGTTGATTACAAATTGTGTATTCTAGAGCTTCACCAAGCTTACAATTCTTTCTTTCTCATTTCAACTTCTCTCAAGTGTTACTCACTTGAAATTTACAAGATGATATGAAGTAGTTTGGGTTGTATTACTTTCTACAAAGATATTTCAAAGATCTAGTGTAAGATTATATAAAATATGAGGGGAGGATGGAGTGTTCTTGATAGCCTTTTAATTTTTCTTTTTGTGCGTTTTGTTCTTTTTTAATGAAGAAGATCAGCCTTCATTTTATAGAGAAAATGAAACTTTTTCTTCAAGAAAGTTGTCCTTTATGACTGTCTTCTCAAGTTATAATGATCCTTGAGTTTGTCTTGAATTGCAAAACTGCCATTGAATCTGTCCTCATTCAGCTTACTACTTAGGAGGTTTGATCTTCACAAAGCTTTCCAGAAGGTTAGATCTTTCTATACGCTTTGACAATTGGAAAATGCTTTTTCTTTTTCCAAGGATATGTACTCTCTCTTTTCGTGAATAGTGCAGCCTTTTGTACTTTGGTACTTTTAGTTATTTTCAATGTAGGAGGATGAAGAAGCAGCTAGTGTTCATCCTCTGGTGTTCATCTTCTGGTGTTCATCCTCTGGTGTTCATCTTCTGATGTTCATCTTATGGTGTTCATCTTCTGGTGTTCATCTTCTGGTGTTCATCTTCTAGGTGTTCATCCTCTGGTGTTCATCCTCTGGTGTTCATCTTCTGGTGTTCATCTTCTGGTGTTCATCCTCTGGTGTTCATCCTCTGGTGTTCATCCTCTAGAGCTAATGACTTTGTTTTTTTGTGTTATTTATCCAGCAATTTGTTTTCACTTAATTTTGACTTGGATGTGTGAAAATTATTTTGTCTCTTATAAACGTTCATCCTCTGGACAGGAGGTTGTTATGTTGTAGTCAATAATTTGTCCTCTTGCTGGGAGGTTGAGATATTTGGATTTGAATCATGTTCATTTCTTAATAACATACTTAAATGCACACATTAGTATAATCATAATCTTTTGAGATAATTTTGTTATCATTAAAATAATTGAAAGAGATTTTTTCTCAACACATGTTTCATTTTTAGTCCATATAAAATTTCTCTTCAAACAATGGTCCTAAAATATTTTCCATCATCAATTTTGGTCATTGCTTTTAAATCAATTAATGTATATCATCTGCATTTTCGAATGATTTTTTGCATGCATGTTTATAATATTCTAATAATCTATCCCACATAAAATTATAATTATTTAACAATAAATAAATTAAATATGGTTTTTTTTAAGATTTTAGCGCTTAAACAATTTATATTTAATTAATATTTTGTTAACAAAATTTAAATTTTTGTTGGTGGAATTCTTATAATGTTCTAAACATTCTTGCAAAAAAATTATTCAAAATTTTGAATGATACACGTGAGTTGACATAAAAATAGAGACTAAAATTGTGAATAGGAAAATATTTGAGAGACAGTTGTTTGAAGAAATTTTTTTGATGGACTAAAAACAAAATATGGTACATTTATATAGACCAAAAACTTATTTAATCCTATTTTATAAATTTGTTACTTGCCCATTTTTTCTTCTCATAATTAACGTGTCGTCCACAAATTGTAAAATGTGTTACATGCAACACCTTGATTTCACCAAAATGGTACTCCCATCGTACGGTCTCGATTTTGCTGACCTAATCATCGTTGCAATGATTCCTTCACCAACAATTAAAATAGGGAAAAGAGACTGTGTGTTTTCCCATCTCAATCCTTTTTCTATAACAAGTGATTAATTGTACTACCATTCACTGACATTGATATTGAAGTAGTCCTTAAGCAATCATCAATCCACCTCATCAAAGTCTCAATAAACTCCATGAATGACAAAGTCTCTGTATGAACTCTCAATCAACCGAATCATATGCATTTTCAAAGTCTACTTTAAACATGAAAGAAGTTGAAACCAAATTTGTCCAAAAACAATGACCCATGATTATTTTTATGATAACAATGTTTATAAAAGAACAACTTATGATTTGATGTCTGCTTAATTTGGAGATGATAATTTTTAAGTCATAAACTCATGATCATCTAGTCACGTCGTATGATGAACATGACTATTTGTGTCTATGCATTTGGCAACAAACCTGCACATTGTAACACCCCGAGTTTAAAACACAGCGCGAGTGTATTTTTTTTTTAAATAATTAATTAAAATAATTTTTCAATTCATCACTTCAAAAGAATCGAAATAAAAAGTTTCCTTTAATCCGTTTCTTAAAAATAGTACGTCGTGGATTAATCGATGAACGTAATTAAATAACTTCATCGTAATATCACTAAGTACTTAATTTTGGAAATTTAATACTAAACATTAATACATTTTCAAAAGATAACAATGTCATAATCATCCCAACAGAAAATATCAGAGTGCATAGTTTAGCGGAAAGTAGTACAATAATTTCCAAAATAAACAAATTACATTTCCAGCTCAAATCCTATACATCAAGTCTAATTGATCATGCACTAAAGCTACAGTAGCATGGATTTCCTCCGCATCCCAAACAAGTCTCATCCGACTCCGCCGCTCGCCTCGATGTGACCTCCTCCTCCTCATCATCATACAGAGAGGGATCAGTCTCCTCCGAAGTCAGATCAATGCATAGTCTCGGTCGCTTCGGCGGTGCCAGAATCTCATAACAATCATCGGATATCCTAAACGGACCCGGAATATCAGCTGCTACTGGCCTCGGCTCTTCGTTCTTCTTTTCCGTCTCAGACTCATGTGCATCTCCTCCAATCACCGGGTTAGGAGTCACCACTCCTACGGTGGCCTCCGTCTCAACCCCTCTAGCTGGCTCATCAGCATCATCAAAAATTCCGTACGCCTCCAATATCAAGCTGGAAGGCATGGGAAAATCAATCCATCCTCGCATAGCTGTGCTCCACGTAGTGCACCACTCCATTGGTCCTACAAGTCCTCTTCAATCTCCTCGTGTATGTAGCCCTGCTTGAGGTGGGGTCATAAACCCAAGCAGTAGGGACGGAACGATCAATGAAGTCGAGCGACGTTTCCGTCGTCTCGAGACCCACGGGTGGCATGGGTTTGGGGGGCATATGAGGGCAAAGCCCAATTTCCACAATATAATAGCAAGGGTCACCGACCGAAATTAACAATTAAGCACATAGCATATATCTCACAGCAACACATACGTCCATGGTATAACATATGACAATGATGAAAAATAAAGATGCTCATTTTGAATTTTCATGACATGTATGCCTTTTCAAAACAGCAACCCATTATTATGAAAATATGTGGTAAGTACAGCCAACACTACAGTAAACACAATAATTAATCATAAATTCAGATTCTGTAAAGTACTCACACACATCAATTTCCAATCATCATCATATAATCCAATCGTGACCCACCGGTCAATCCCTCGATGCAATATGTATATGCTCATGTATACAATTTATTGGAATCACCAAGGTGCAGTCGCTCAACACACCAGCACAATTTAAATATGTATGACTTTAACGGCCCTCAAGACTAGGGTGCAATCGCTCAACAGATCAGCACCAGTGGAGTCGCTCAACAGACCAGCACTCGTGCAGTCGCTCAACAGACCAGCACGTTTGACATATACCAAGGTACAATCGCTCAACAGATCAGTACCTAGTGCAGTCGCTCAACAGACCAGCACTCGTGCAATCGCTCAACAGATCAGCACGTGATTGCGCATTTCAGGGTACAGACGCTCAACAGTCCAGTACCAGTGCAGTCGCTCAACAGACCAGCACCTATATACCAAGGTACAATCGCTCAACAGATCAGTACCTAGTGCAGTCGCTCAACAGACCAGCACTCGTGCAATCGCTCAACAGATCAACACGTGGTTGCGCATTACTCTGTGGCCCATCGCGGGTACCATTTGACTATGCAATGTATGAATATGCAGTGTTTTCTCTTCACTGAAACAGTATGCATTTTCAGGAAAATTCAACCTTTCCATCATCTTTCAAAACATCTCAGCACAATCAAGATTATCATCATCACAATCATGATTAAACAGTCAAGTAATCATTAACACTTTGCAATGTTTTCCCAAACTCTTAAAATTCATAACACAGTGTTTAAAACTGAGATTTCTGGGAAATACGAATCTGTATTCGAATACAGAAGCCAAAAACAGTGCAGAATTACACTCTGTATTCGAATACAGAGGCAGTCTCAGTGCACAAATCAACATTTTTCACTACATCAGTAAAGTCTCAAAAACTTCATCACCACAACTTCAAAATATCACCAAAAGTTCCATTTTAATTCACTTTAACCCTTCTCAAAGTTTCCCAACACTTTAAAATTCACAAGACAATGTTTAAAACTTGATTTTATGGAAAACACGAATCTGTATTCGAATACAGCTTCCTTGTATTCGAATACAGAAGCTAAAAACTAACTTTCTGGAAAAACCCGAATCTGTATTCGAATACATAAGCAAAAACTAGTGCAAACCAGCATTCTGTATTCGAATACAGCATGCCTGTAGTCGAATACAGATGCGAATACAGTGTTAAAAATTCACTTCTGTATTCGAATACGACATAGTCGTAGTCGAATACAGATGCTAAGTCAGAAGCAAAAATCCTTCCTCTGTATTCGAATACAGGGGCTCGTATTCGAATACAAGTTTGAAAACTTAAGTAAAACAGAAGCTTGGCAGGTTGTATTCGAATACACTCATGTTGTATTCGAATACACCTTCGAAATCAGTGAAATTTTCCTGAAACTTCAACACATTTCAAACTGTTTCTTTTGAAAAATCAGCCCAACCCCAAAATAGTTTTATCACTCTTTTAAACCACAAAACTCAGACTTTTACATCAATACAGATTTTCCAGAAGGAAACACTTTCATCATTTTAAAATCCCTTTTCTTTTGAAAAAATGAACAACACCAGAAATCACTCAAAATAGAAACAGACACAGAATCATCAACACCAGAACATCCAGAAACAGAAACAGAATAGTCACCATCACAATCATCAGAAGCAGAAACAGAATGATCAACATCAGAATCATCCAGGACCAGAACATACATCTCTAAAACAACATGCATGGTATTCTCCAGTATGCTTACACAACCAACACAACATGCAAAGCACATTCCAGCTTTCTCACACAAACAGAATCAACATGCAAAGCATTTCAGCTTTCTCACACAAACAGAATCAACATGCAAAGCATTTCAGTTTTCTCAAACATCAGAACAACATGCAAAGCATTTCAGCTTTCTCACACCAACAGAATGACATTAATACATTCAGTCAAACAGAAATCATCACATAACAACAACCACCAACAAAATGTGTTTTCGCATTTTATAACAACATTCAAAACAGTTTATGAACATGTATTTAATCATCTTTAAAATAACATGCAAAACATTTTTCAGTTTTCCCACACAAACCAAACAGCATTGCAGTAACAACCAGAACAGCAACATCACAGATTCATTGCACATCACATAATGCATTTTCTTCATTTTTTTTCAAAATGTCATTGCAAAATAGTTTTTCTTCAAAACAGTGATGAAAACATCAGTAATGTTATGTCAGTTATGCATTTACAGCCCTAATGCAACTATAAAATGGAAGGTGCCCTTACCTTTGTTGCGTTTCTGCTACTGCTCACGTGTATGCGTCAAAAACGGCGAAACTCCCGTCTTGCGTTCGTTGCTACGAAAGTGGGTTCTCTAGCTCTGTAATGGTGTGGGGAACAACTTTTGTACTAAGGGTTTTCTGGTTTGGTGCCTAGGTTTCCAATTAATGGCACTTTTGAGGAACTCCCTCTTTTCTCTTTTGAAATCGTGAACTGGAAATGGAGGAAAACAGAAAACAGAATGGGAGGGAAAGGGGTACTATTACATGTAGTATGGGCAGTGAGAGAGGAGGAATGGTGTTCTGATTTCACCATCCTTCTCACTTCTATTTATAGGCTTGTGTGGTGCCACCTCACCCGACACTTGTCTGATCCTCAATACTTAACCAATCTCGTCGCAATTAGCCGCTAATCCCTTAATTAACTGTCCGTTAATTTAATCACTCGTAATTAAATTAATTTATTCTTAATCCAATAATTTTAATTCATCTTCCAAAATAAATATTTATATATATATATATATTCACTCCAAACGTACATATATTAAATATTTTACAAATATCCCCAAAATACACTTAAAATTAATTCCATAATTTTAATTAAAAATTAAGGGTCTTACACACATTGTCTAATAACATGTGTACGGTACAAAAAGTGAACTTCATCTGGTATGATATTGAGTATGATATGAAGAGCGTATCAAATCACTAGACGGAAGATTGTCAACATATTTAAGAAGTTTAAATGCATGGGGATTGATTTTTAACACCATTGAACCTATTTCGAATTGCTTACGTGTCAGTTTTGAAAATGTCACCATTTGTCTCCAATCAAACTAGGGTTTCTTGAAAACAAGCCACATAAGAGACAATCTATTTATTTTCACAAGGCCTGTATAAATTCGATTTCAATGGAGGAGCCTATTGACATCAACCACCACAAGAATTTTCAATACAATATAGTGAAAAATCTAAATTTGTTTAACAAGTCAAGAAAAGTGAAATGTATTGAAAGCCTATAATAAAAGCCTAAAGTGTTTGCTCTTTCTTTGAAAGTTTTCCTTGATTTTATTTGAGCTCAAATCTCATTATCATCTCTCGTGACAATTATTTGATTGTATTCAAAAAATATATTTGAAATATTGTATTCAAGCCCTATTATGGGTAGTTCCTCAATGGCTTCATTAGACTAAGTCATTTTTAGAAAACCAGAGTATTGTCACCTTGATAATTGTATATTTTGACGGTGTCTATCAATTGATTTAGTAAAAAGTTCTTCAAGGTTAAAGGGACTAAACATAACTACTAGTTTGGTGGTGAAACTATTATAAATATTTAAGTTCATTTATTTACTTGCTTATTATGTTAAAAATAATTTATTCAAATATTGTGATTAAAAAAAATTAAACTATCTATTTGAAAAAAAAATTCAAAATTATTTCAATAAGAAAATTTTGTAAAACAAATTTCAAACTCCACTTTTTTTATTTATTTATATTTTTCACAGCATTCAATAGATTCTATATTCCTACTTGTTCAAAATAGTTTGGATCTAATATTTAACTATATTTTAAGAGCGATTGTCTAGAAGTCGCCATAACTTTTATAAATAATTTTCTTAAATAACCTGTGAGAATTTTAGAGAGGGCTTTATACATATACCACCTTATACATACAACTCTAAACTCTTTCCGTCGTTGGTGATTGTTTTTTTAGTTATGAGAACAATAAAAGAGGAATTTGATCATTTAACCACCTTCTATTAAAGTGAAATTAACGAATAAAACTCAAAAAGTCATCATTCATCGCACATCAACATTGTTTCATAAATATAAAATTCACTCAATCTAATCATTGACTCTTCAAACTATCACAATTTCATGCGGCAACTTAATTAACTTTTTCAAATATTATTATAATTCTAAATAAAAATAATATATGAGAAATTTATATAAAAAATATAATTGTTAACACAACCAATTAATTGATAATAAATACAAGTGACCCTATTTACACACATGAGGTCTATATAAAAATCAAGAAAAATGATAACTACCATAATTAACTTTTAACTAACGTAACAAACTATCTCTTTAATAAACAGCCTTAACTATTTACTAACAAAACATTTGATGGAATTTAGCCTAAATAGTTTTTAAGGTCCTTTCAATGCCCACGAGGAAAAACGAAAAGATAAACAGCTTAAAATTAAAACTGTGAAAAAAGGTCCCGACCATGACTCAAATTGCCAATATTGTCCCACTAATCTTCCATCTAGTCCTGGCTGGATTCATATCGACACATCCGCATCATTAACCCCAACCAAACAAAATAAATTGGGAGGCGAAGGACATTGGCGTCATTTTCCAAAGGACGAGTGTCGGTCACTACTTTACTAGTCAAGTGTGATGAGTTCCAGCCAATAAAAAAATGTAAATGCCACACTTTTTTTATTCTTTTTTGAACAAACAAATAAACGGTACAGTTATTGATGCTATCATTATTAAAATAAAAATAATAAAAATGTACTGTAACATTTATAATGTTGATTTGCATTTCAAAAATTTGAATATAAATAAATTATAAATTCGTATCTACGGTTAAGATCTCTCGGTGGTTAGTGAAACTACAAAAGATCTGCTCCCCCAAAGCATTCTCTTTTTCCGCGAAAAATACAACATTTCTTCAATTTGGCGCGGGCAGGCACATAACCAACACACAGAAAAACTAATTTATAATAATAACTGAAAAATAAAACACAGAAAGAAAATCGAACTGAAAAGACCAACGCATCAATGACCGTACAGTTCCAGAGAGAGAAAACTAAAAAAACAAGAGAAAGAAACTCACTAACATAACAACAACAACAACACACGAATACTCACAAGTAAAAATAACGTGTGAAAACCCCATTTCTGTCTCTCGGGTTCGCGACGAGGAAGAAAGACGAGCTAAGCTCGCCGATCTTCTAGAACATTCTAGATCACTCAAGTAGATAACCTCTGTTCCTTTGTGAACTCTGTAAGTTGTTGTACAGGAACCTCAAAAAACCCCAAACACAAATGGACTTGTACGGTCAGAGTCCCACGAGGAATGGATCGAATCCGGTAAATCAACATGAATGGCGTTCACCGGACGCTGCTCTTGGAGGTTGTTCACTTGTTACTTTTTACTTCGTTTTTATTTTATTTTTTTATGTTAGGGTTTTCTAATTAGGGTTTTGATTTTGGTGCAGAGTCAATGTGGCATTTAACTCTTGGTGGTGGTGAATCTTACCCGGAGAGACACGGTGTGCCCAATTGTGTGTATTACATGAGAACTGGGTTCTGTGGATATGGTGGAAGGTGTCGTTTCAATCACCCCCGTGACCGTGCTGCGGTAACCCTTTTTGTCATTTTCATATATCTGCATTTTGCAGTAGATACTTTTTTTTGTTAGTGTTATGTTTGATTATCACCTATCGTGTTAAGGTTCATTCATAAACCTATGTTAGTAAAGAAAATAATGATTTAATTTACATACACCATCTGACGGTTTTTTTTACACTGGTGAGTCAATCATAACCGTCATCATTGAAAACATTTGACTTTAACCATAACCTAAATCATACATATGAGTAGTTGTGTGATTTGTCGATAGTCTAAAACATTTACATGTATATGCCAATTAATCTTGGAAAAAAAAGGATTAGAAGAATGCAGTATTTAATTGGAAGTAATATACACTTGTTAAAGGATGTAAATATATGGACTGAATTAAATACTGTTCAGGTTGCTGCGGCAGTTAGAGCTACAGGGGACTACCCAGAACGGCTGGGGGAACCTCCATGTCAGGTATAGTTTTTTTTAGAAAAACGGTATTGTTATTATATAATTCAGAAACTTAACATGTTTACTGATTAATAAAATGTTTATACTAATTGTGGATTTTTTTTTATGAGCAGTATTATTTAAAAACTGGAACCTGTAAATTTGGCGCGTCCTGTAAATTCCACCATCCCAAAAATGGAGGTGGATATTTAAGCCAAGCTCCACTAAATATTTACGGATACCCATTACGACCGGTTTGACTCCTCTCTCTCTTATTTCCTTGTGTAATTTTCACAGAATCGTGCCAATGTTTAAATCATGCATTTTGTTTAAACAGGGTGAGAAAGAGTGCTCCTATTATTTGAAAACGGGGCAGTGCAAATTTGGCGTAACATGTAAATTCCATCATCCTCAACCGGCTGGAACGTCAATGCCAGCATCTGCACCTCAATTTTATCAACAGGTGCAGTCTCCAACTGTTCCTCTGCCTGACCAGTATGGAGGAGCTTCCACAAGCTTGAGAGTAGCTAGACCTCCTGTGTTACCTGGTTCATATGTACAAGGGGCTTATGGTCCTGTACTTCTTTCCCCAGGGGTTGTTCCATTCCCTGGATGGAGTCCTTATTCGGTGAGAGACACATATGTGTGTATGGTGAAAAGTCTTTTTTCTCCCTTGGCTTTAGTAGTGACAATGATGTGATGTTTTAAAATTTATTGCAGGCTCCTGTGAGCCCTGTGCTATCTCCTGGTGCACAACCTGCTGTTGGGGCACAACCTTCTCTATATGGAGTGACTCAGCTGTCGTCGTCAACCTCAGCTTTTGCTAGACCATACACTCCTCTTCCCTCTTCTCCTGGACCTTCAGGAAGCAATCTGCAGGAAAAAATATTTCCTGAAAGACCTGGTGAACCAGATTGCCAATACTATCTGAGAACTGGGGACTGCAAATTTGGATTAGCTTGTCGATATCATCATCCACAGGACCACGTTGCTGCACGACCACTTCTTAGTCCCATTGGTCTTCCTTTACGCCCGGTATGAATGGTTACTCATAACTCAATTTGGTTATTTGATGAATTGACTGTTTAGCTTTCTTTGATTTGGTTTAATTTTATGGCGCTTGAGCTTATAGTTTCTGATGTCATCCATATAAATATGTAAAGAATACATGTAGTTCCTCATTAGGATTACATGAGCGTACACTTACCTTTACCTGTGGGGGCTTTGACCCAAATTATTGATGTGTTTACTTGGTAAGCCCAACTGCCCAAGTTTACATACTAACTTGGTTTGGTGGGATTGCTGTAGGATTGTCCCCAGTCCCTACACAGCAATAGATGCCAACCACTCAAATGGCGGAAAACTTTTCTTTTTCAGAATAACCGCTAGTTAAAGAACCCCAAGCCTAAACTTCTTCATGGCTGTTTCCCCATATCAATTCTCATGGTTGGGAACTTGGGAGAGAACCCCCAACTATTTTGCTTTGTTTCATGGGTATTTTTGCTGTCTTTTAATTTTGTGTTGTAGAAAACATTTCATTCTTATATAGATTATAACTTCAATTTTTGTTGTGAATGACATATATCTTCAACTAGAGCTTAAATAAATGTTGCTGGTGATTTTAAGGTTATGATTATTTGTATTTTTATTATGGATCATGATATGATCAGGTCACACGATTAAATTTTTTCTCTCTCCCCAATTGATCCTAGGAAGGATCTCGATTTTGACAACCTTGCTTGATTCCTTGATGGAACATGATTGGCTTTCTGTATCTATCCTGGCCTCACACAAAAGCTTGGTTTTGAGACATAGTATTTGTCTGTTTATTCTGAAAAATGGGGGCAACAAGGATCAAACTCATGGTCACTTGGTCAATGAATTTGAAGCCATGATACCATGTCAAGGACCAACTCTCCTAAGCTCAAGTTATTGGACGAATCCACATGATTGGGATGATATATATGTAACAGTCTTAATGCAAAACCTGCTATTCAATCTATTTCCTTTTAAATTAACATTATATTACTTGTTGCATTCTAAGTGTTTGTAATTCAAAAGTTCTATGTTTTAAAAATAAAATTTACTAGTTGTGACTGTTGTATATGGGTATAATATTTGAATGGTTCTCCAGCTCCGGAAACCCAAGGTCTTAGCAAAACCTAATTCAGAATTGATGTTAAGCCTTTCCTATTTCCCACTAAAAATGTCAATGTAGTTGGTGATATACACAATGTTAAAGTTGTCGTATGGTAGTTTCCATTCTTTCTGAAGTTGTGTGCTGCTTGTTTGGTGTCATATCATGGTTAAATGGATATCAAATGGAAACATATGATTAAAAGACGGGCTACAACAGAAGTGACATGGATTTTTTACTTTGTAAGTAACTTTTGGCTGCAGTAAACTCCTCCCCCATAACCCCTTCTTTCTGAGAACTTTTGATGGTACAACAAGCTATGCAGTTGTGTCTGCAACGTTTGTACATATAATGGAATTATCTGCTTTATTATGTGGATTCATAATGGAGTTGTCACATTAAGTAGATTTTAGATTAATTACTGTGTAACATACATGTTTTTCCTTTTATTAATGATGTGTATTAGTTAACTGGCTGATTGAAGGACTCTTATTATTCATATGAACTTAATCTAATGAACTGTGAAAGCACCCATTGTTCTTGGTCACATTCTAATGTTGTGTTAGCACCTTAATTTTAGGGGGTACAGCCTTGTTCATTTTATTTGCAAAATGGGCACTGCAAGTTTGGCTCATCATGCAAGTTTGATCATCCTGTGGGGTCTATGAGATACAGTCCATCAGCATCTTCTCTTATCGACGTTCCAGTTGCTCCATACCCAGTTGGGTCGTTACTGTCTAATCCGGTTCCAACATCTTCAGAGCTTGGGTCCAAAAGGGAGTCCTTTTCAACCAGAATGCATTCTTCTGGAAATGGTTCTGGTATTTCCGGCGGTTTAATTTTTTCACAAGGCGGGTCTGTCTCGCTGTCTGATGTGCAACTCTCTAGGCAGAGTTCTGCTTCTACGAACTGCAGCAGAAGCAGCAGACAGAGTGGTGAGATACGTTGATCAGGCTAGTGTGAAAACTTGAAAATGACTCCACATTATCTCTATTGAATGTGATTTCATTATGCTCGATTGCTTCTGTCCATAGTCCTCTCGGTATTTTAATTTAATGGCAACTGTTCAAAGTTTCTTTTCGCCATTGAAAATTAGTCATCCAATCCTGTGTAGGCCTATACACCAGGCATTCTCTTTTATGCTCATTTCATCTGATCATATTATTATTACTATTATAATTATCATCATCTCATATAAGCTTCACACTATTATGCTTTGTTTCTTATGCTGATTATACAATGATTATGTCCAGACAGAGACAAGTTTCTGCTCTGTACAAAGGTGAGAGAGGGCTTAAATTTCAGCTGTGTCACTGCTTTTGTTAAATTGATCTTCTTTTGCCATGCATATCATAATAAAAAATTGACGAAGTTAATCTTGGTGAAAGATACTTCATTGGATTCTGAAAGATACTGTATTGTTATACACTGAAAGCTTTGTATTATGGTTTTTCTAGAGTTTGCTTTATAAAAATAAAAACCAATGATTTGTGATTTTTGACCATAACGAAAAGGATTCCAAGTGTCTAATCCTTATGGATTGGTCAAGGTTAAAGCCGAATATGGTGTTTACTTTCATGCATGGTAAGTATGATACTAGACACTGAAATTGAAAGAAACGAGGTAGGTGTTACTATCAGCACCTATGCAATATTTTCAGATGTCAAGGATGCAACTGAAGCAGCTTTGGTTTTACACTGCCATTAGAATTTGATAAAGAGAAAACTTAGGACAAAGCTCAACTAACAGGTTAAACTATATTTTTGACGTTGCTTAAGTTCGGTTTCAAAGTGAGAGTAGTAAAATTACAGCGAACCACTATTACTATTATTTTGTTAATCCTACTACGAAGTCAAACATACACTTCATATGATATTTTTATAAGCTAAGTAAGGTACTTCCTGCTGCTTGTTTATTTTTATTTGGCTAATTTTGTCTAAGGTGAAACTTGTAATTAGTGTGTTTACATTGAAAAACTTTTTGAGAACCATTAGCCATAGCAGTCTTATTGGATGCTTTGAACCCTATATGTAAAGGGTGAATGCTGCACAATAGATGCTTCAGAATATGATGAGGTTTTGATCTAATTTTTTCGTAAAGTTTTTCATCATGAAACAGTAATTGCAAAATTCATTGTATACGCGCACGGCTCCCCACACACCGATAAATCAATACTTAGATGCTTTGCACAATAAATGCTTTGCGTTTTAAGCAACTAGTCAAATATATATATGTCAATCGAGATTCTTTACATTTCTTTAAAAACATAGAGATATACTCAAGAGTATATAGACATAGTTGAAGTGATTATGGTAGAGGAGAATTTTAAAGCTCGCACTGAATCTTTCCTTTATAGCAAAAAATAATATATTAGAATGTTAGAATCTTGAAAGAAGACACAGATGAGAGAAAAATATTTAAATAGAACAAATTATATATTGATAGAATGAGAAAAGATACAAATGAATACATAATATATTCTATATATATAATATATTCTATATATGAAGTTAGTGGAAACTTAACAAACTAACTACTTAAAAATTAATTAGAGGTTAAACTAAAACTAAATTTTACATATGGACTCAAAAAAGATTCAACTAAAAGTATTTTAATACTATTAAATAATTATTTTTTTGTCTTAGAAAAAATGATAAATATTAAAATAATTAACTCATATAATTGCAATATTTTGAGACAAGATGTTCAACATAAGAATATCGACATTTATCAGTTGAATTAAAATTTAAGGGCTCGTTTGATTGATAGGATAAGAGACATGATAAGAATAAGTTATCATATCATGTATGAATCCAGTGTTTGATAAATCAATAGGATATAATAAGTTAATCCATAATTTTATCTATCTCGTTTCTTTAGTAGAAATTTCTATCATGAATATAAGCTGAGTTAGAAACTAGCAGGAGGATATGATAAGAACAGTAGGTTATTCAATTATTTTTACAAAATATAATTTAAAATATAAAATAAAATAAAATATACATATAAAAACAATTTATAAAATATAATATAAAAATGTAAATCTAATCAAATAAAAAAATAATTAATAGAATTTGATGTTAAATTTAAAAATAAAATATTAATAATTAGTTTAAAAAATGTTTATGATTTTACACAAGGGTATTTTGTCTTTTTATATAATTTAATAAATTAGTATTCACAATTATAAAATATGAAAGTTAATTGAAATTTTAAAATAAATATAATTTGTTTACTAGGTATTTTTGTCATTTACATATAATATATATCATATCTTTATTTGCTCTAACATATAAAATATAATTATTTGATTACTCATGATTTTTTTTTTAAAATTTAAATTGTTTATTTAGTAGTGTCAATGGATAATTTTAATATAAAATTATTGCATTACTTATTTAATTTTTTTGTTAATTTATAATATTTAAAATATAATAAGTTAATTTAAAAAATAATAATATATAATTATTCATAATGGTAATTTTGTTATTTAAATATAATATAATATATATCATATAAGATTTATATCAAATACATGACAAAATAAAATGTTATCATGTTGATTATTATATGTATTAAACACTAGTTTTATATCTTCTCTTACTATGCATCAAACGGTCCCTGAAAATTATTAAATAAACATAACTCCTAATTTAATTGTTTTGACACATAACACCGAACTCCAAAGCATTAAAAATTTAAAACGTGATTCTAGTTTATTTTACCAATTTTTTTTTTTTAAAAAAATAGTGAATGTAAAGTTAATGTTAAAAAAAAAAGTGCGTTTCTGGTAGTATTCTTTTAGGAAGGCAGTATCAATAATCAACGTTGTTTCAAAACTAAAATATGGGATTCAATGTGTACCACTTTGGAATCCAACGTGGAAGAAAACCTCCCAGAAGTCACATGTGGCCTGTTTGGGTAAATAATCAATACTCTGAACTAACAAGAAAATTGTGTGGAATTTATTTGACCAAAAAGAAAAAGGAAAAATTGTCAAATCCATGTTTTGTCAAGGTATGTGCAAGAGAATGGAAACACGTGAAGGAGACAAATGTGAGATGCTCGACCCGAAACAACGATGAAGCTAACAATTAGTTCCTTGCACAATGCTACAGTTTTTTTTCTCTCTCTTATTTTGATGCAATAATTAATGTGTTTATTTTTAAAAAAATAATATTTTATTATAATTAACTCAAAATTTGATTTCGAATTTAATCCAATTTAATTTAAACTAAAGCGTAAAAATATTAATGTTTTTATTTTATGTGGTAATATTTTTAAAATAACTTTTATAATTAAATATATTAAATTTGACTTTTCACATTCTAAGACTAATATATATTTATAGGAGTATGTTTGGAAAAAATAATAAATGCACTTAATAAATTAAAAATATACTTATACTTAAAGATAATTTTTTACAATCATTTTGTTATCAAAATATGTTAGTAAGTGTGATTATAATATCTAAATCTAAATGTATTGAAACTAGTATTAAGAACTAGTAGAATGCCCGATAAAAACTTCCTTGAAAGAATTTATATTAGTTACCGTATAAGATTTGTTATGTCCGTATTAAGTTTTATCTCGACTAATAAACGTCGATATTGTTAGGTTGTAATTCGGGTTCGACATCTTTTTTAAGATAATTTTTGTTGTTGTTGTCATGTGTAATTATTCAACACTAACAATGTTTAACGGTAATGTCATGTATAAATTATTAATTATATTTTTTTAATAAAAATAAACATAATATAAAACACATAAAAAATATTTGATAATGCATACGACCGTTTATACATATAAAAAATAGGTTATGATCGTATAAAAAGAAAGTTACAAACATCTACTATATAGGTTAGGGTAAATGCACATTTTTAGAGTTAGGTAATTTATTTTCTAAAATTTGTAAAATAATAATTTACTCACTTTAATTAAGAATTATTTATTAACTTAGTCAATTTATAAATCAAAATTTTATGTTTGTTTTGACGCAACAAGAGTTCTAGATACTATTCAAGACATCACTCCTTACTAAATGTAATATCTTTTAGTTGATGTTTATTTCATCAAGCATATTTTGATAATTTTAATACATTTAGAGATTAAGTAGCATTAACTCATCCATTCAAAGATAATAAAAAACATTTATATGATGTGAAATATTAAAGAATTATCTGGAACTTTGATATATATATATATATAAAAAGGAGTTTGTAGGTATGTGTTGTGAGTGTAATTTTTTTGCCTGTTAGTACATTATAGCATAATTTTAAAAATAATTATGAAAAAAATTAAATATATTTAATAATATAATAATTGTAATTGACTGATAGTATAATCTGAGTATATAAATTAAATTTTATAGAGTATTTACACTAAACAAAAATTACACATTTAAATTAGAAAAAAAACACTCAAATTAGGAAAAGAGGTCGAAAACGACAAGTGGTATATGTCTCTATGATGCTGATGATACTTCCTATATGATTAATTCTCCATTGTGCGCAAATCCTTTTTAAGATATTTTTTTTCTTCTGAAATCACTCTATTTATATTCTTTTTATTTATTTATTTAAATAAATGATTTTTACGTAAATTAATGTTTTTGTGTTCTTCTGTTATGTTGCCAATTAAGTGTGAAATTTAGTTTTTCCGTCTCGTTACAATATTTATTTTGTTTAAATTTACTTTGATCTGGTACAAATATATTTAATCAATGATTTCAGCGTAATATTGCAGATATGAAGACACGAGTATTTTAGTCACTTTAATTTTGTTAAATTTGCGAGTATTTTGTAATTTTATATTATTAATTTAGATGTTGTAAATTTGTTTATTGGTAGATGTACTTTAATTTAAATAAATTAATACATAATTTTTTTATGTAAAAAAAATTATAGTCGCAACAAAAGCAATGATTATGATATACTAGTAAAGTAATAATTGATGTGTTATGTTACCACGTAAGGCAATAATATATGGTTTAAATGCGAGGAATTGAATGATCAACACTAATTACAAAATTGTGGTGGTGGGTTAAAGCTAGGCTTGGTTCCAATTTTAGCATAAAAGTATTGGTTGCGCAAGTGCACGCTTGTCTTGATGTAGAGAGAGTCAAGTGCCACGGAAACCCATCAATATTGTTTGCCTCTAAATTACATCAATCAATTCACTTTTTTAATCTAAAATGACGATTAATCTTATTGTTTTTGGTTTTTTATGTTTATGAAAAATTTCAAGTTGGTTCCATAATAGTTTAGAATTTATTTAAAGTAAATGCTAACAAGTTTTTTGAAATATTTGTTAAAAAATTAAAAATAAAAAGATCAATTAAAAATATATTAAAATTTGTATTTTTAACTTTTGAAAAGGTTAAAAATTATTTGTTCAAATGTATATGCATAAACATAGACCCCTTTGGAGTATACTAGCAGGTCTCATCCATCCATGCAATTAGTGGTAAAGTTTTAGTCTGTATTCCTTGTCCCACAACTTTTGAACATGTGGGGTCACGTGTTTTCTGCACACCATGATTGTAGCCACAATCTTTCCACCATTGCACTAATTATACAATGTGAAAAGGAGAAAAACCTCTTCGGCAATTTTGGCAATATTTTTTGAAAAATATCTATGGATACCCTACACCTAATGAACACCCTTACCTAGAATGGAAAAAAATAAAAAATGATACCATAAATGTGATATTTTAGTGAAGAAATAAAAACGAATAAAGTGTTGAATAAGTATAAAAAAATTATAAATGTTCATTTATAATTATTCATATTTTTTCCACCTTCATTGTGAGTTTATGGTGTATATATTTAAAGACTCGTTTCATATGATAAATATAAGATAAAATATAAAACATGATATAAATAAGATATAGATACTCCATAAAATCTTATATATATATATATATAAACAAAAATTATATCAATAAAAATTAATATATTTAATTCTATGTTATTTTAAATTAATAAATACACATTTAAAAAAATAAAAAGAAAATAAACAAATCTAAATGCCCCTAAATAGCTTTGACACAGCTTGTTCACTTTGAAGTGAGACAGACAGCATATAATAAAAGTTATGCACATTTAAGACTCATTTACTATGCTGCTTGGTGCTTATAGTTCTCTAGAGTTGGAAAGGAATAATTTGCAGAGTAACATAACATAGGACCACCTGCCAACTATGCATATTTCTATAGAAGGAGAAGCTGTAAAGCCTGTAACTTTGGTTCAGATGATCAATTCATCCTTTTCAAACACAAAAATTATCGGACTCAAAGTTATTATAGAATGATGAAATGAATGCCACAGCCCACAGCCACTTAAGTAATTGTATATTAAATTGCTCATTATCTACCCTCCTACTCAAACCATACAATAACACAAATTGATGGCCTCATTATGACCATCATCTCAATGCAATGAATCTAAGTTCATCATTGTACCAACGGTTGTCACATGAGTAATCATGATATACATTAGTGTTTATATCATGAGCTGATATTTATTTAATACATATGTATTAGGGTAACATAAAGTGCTAGTTATCAATCACTAATTATTACTAATTGTTATTAAGTGATTATACTCAAGTGATTAATAAATTTTAGTGAAAGATAAATTAAAATTTAACTTTGAACCCTAATTAAAATAATATTTGATCATATTTTATTACCTCCGACCAAATTCTAAAGGGTCCATTTTCTCTATAAACTAAAAGATGATTTTGTTCAATAACTCAATGCATGTATTTGTGCTGATCTAATATTGTTATGTATGCTATTAATTTTCTGTCATTCTTATTGCACTATAGAATTGTATATTGTAATTTGCCAATTCATCTGAACTGGCGAGGAAAAAATATTTTACATTATAGTCACGACATATGTCATAAGTTGATTTTCACTTTTGTGCCTTTACACATAATAGGAGTTAATATATATGCTAATACTAATTATGTGATTAGGTTTGAATAGCCATAATTACAACTCCAAAAAGCACTGCAACCCTTCCGGATTCCAGCAATATTTAAAGACAAAAACAATGTAAAAGAAAGAGAAAAAGTCGACTTACTCACTACCTTTAACCGAAAAGTGAAAGCACACTTGTGTTTTTTCCTTGACTTTAAATTAAATTATACACACTCATAAAGTATGTTTTTAGAATCACCTCAATCCTATACAACTGCATGAACTCATGTGACTTTCGGTTCTCTACAACTTTGCATAGATAGAGAAGCAAGAAGTGGTTCTCTACTAAGAGAATGACACATAGGTATTGAAATGGAATGGAATGAGTTGTTAATATTTTCATTTTATTAAAAAGAGTGACAATACTTAATAAGTGGGGTGCATAGTATCAAAATTTGCCAGGTTTTGTGGAAATGGGAGTTGTCACTATAGGAGAATTTAAGCCTAGCATTTCAGGGAAGAGGACCTTTCGTCCTAGTTCAAGCATAAGGCATGCCACTGAATGGTAATATTCTGTTTCTCAAATTTGTGTATGTATGTGTTTGTTGAGGAGGAGTCATATAACATAATGTTTATAATATAATTGTTTATGTATAGTTTATTTTCTTCCAAATAGTTTCACATGTGCTTATGGATGGTGTCAATATCACATTCCTAGAAGTAGATTTTGATCTTAAGATTTGATCAAATAATTGAACAAGCTCATGCTTAGTGGTTTCATTTTGTGGGTCTACAATTAATTCATTCAACTGTCCCTTTCCTATTTGATTCTGAAAGCAGCAGCTCGGAAACTTTTCTTTTGTCTTGCTGTGTTGCTCGTTTGTTATTTAGTTCATCTCTTGAGTACTCCTCCAATTTCCAAGCCTCCATACATTCTCATGTGAGCCTATTTATACTAACACAAACACATGTGAGATTATCACATAGATTTTATTGAAATAGCTTATGACATGTCCGTAAACTATTTTTAACTTATTTCCATAAACTATTTTTAACAATTTGACATTGTTTTATTTTTTGTTATAAAAATAACTTATACATTAACACTTATATAATAAACACTTTATCCAAACATCATTGGTTAATATTCATGACATATTATTAATTAAAATGACACTAATAAATATTTTACAACTAATCTTTAGAAGATTTAAATTCCGTCTCTTGAACCACAAGATCAAACTTTTATGATAAAGTTGACACCTCGCGACAAACAAACATTGACAACCTATGCAAAATTATGGTCGAAAAATCATGGTTGAAATTGGCAGATAAATTAAGCTGTAACGTGTGACATGACTTTGAAGTAGTTATGGTGCAGCTGCATGGTGAAGGTCAAAATTCCACGTGTCTTCTATGAAAACGCCAATTAATAATTGTCTGCAATTATTCACATGCTTTTATAATACAAATCTTTTTAGGCCTTATAAAGCTATATATATTATGGAATTGATGTGTAACTAATAAGAATTCACCGACTATAAGAAAACATTTTGGCAGTACATAAACTTAAAATCAACATGACAATACTTGTGTGGCACAAATGGTTTACCTTTCTAATCTCTAAATGTCACTCATCAAATGATTTGTATTAATGGGTTCCAGTGTTTCACTACAGTGTTATAATGTTAACCTATCCTTCAAAATTCAACTTATGTAACCATATTGTCTGAGGTATTGCTAAAGTATTTAATGAGTTGGGGCCATTCTTATCTATGTAATTAATCTTCCAAGATTACATTGTCTATTGGTTTGTGGTTTACAAAACACATACATTGATTGAACTCCATTTTGTAAATATACATGCTGCGGCAAAAGACACTTCCAAGGTCTCTAATATAATTTCATTTTGGTAATATGTATATATAGCTGCTTTGTTCTGCTTTTATATTGAATTTTCCATGTCTAGCATATGCAATTATTCAGCTAGATTTGTGTATTACAGGCCAATATCTGATGTCTCTAGTGATCTTACCATCGAAATAGGAGCTTCATGTTTTGCACTTCATAAGGTAAAAAAAAAAAAGCTTCTTTTCTTATGTGTTACTGCATATTCACTTTTAGAGGCAAATTAATAAATGACATTTTTCTCTATAGTATATGTCAACGTACATACATGAATAATGATTGTTTATGCATAAGTTGTTTGCAACTGTTTTTCTACAGTTTCCTCTAGTTTCTAGGAGTGGAAGAATAAGGAAACTATTGTTAGAAGCAAAAGATTCTAAAGTTTCACGCATAAGTCTCCCAAGTGTAGCAGGTGGTGCAGAGGCATTTGAGCTAGCTGCAAAATTTTGTTATGGAATTAATATTGAATTCACTCTCTCCAATGTTGCTATGCTAAGATGTGTAGCTCAGTTTCTAGAAATGACAGAAGATTTTGCTGAGAAAAACTTGTTATTAAGAGTTGAATCATATCTAAAAGAGACAGTGCTTGTAAACACATCAAGCACAATATCGGTTCTTCACCGTTGCGAAACTCTCCTACCTATTGCAGAAGAGATTAATCTTGTTAGCAGACTAATCAATTCAATTGCAAACAATGTGTGCAAAGAGCAACTTACTTCTGGTTTGCAGAAACTAGACCATAATTTCCCTTCTAAAACCATAGAACCTGAAACACCCTTAGAATGGTGGGGAAAATCTCTTAGTGTTCTTAATCTTGATTTCTTCAAAAGAGTTTTATCTGCTACGAAATCGAAGGGACTAAAACAAGACATTATCAGCAAAATTTTGATAAATTATGCACATAATTCTCTTCAAGGGATGATTGTTAGGGACCCTCAAGTAGTGAAAGGAAGTTTACTTGACTTAGAATTGTTGAAGAAACAAAGGGTCATTGTTGAAACCATAACTAGTTTACTACCAACTCAATCAAGGAAAAGTCAAGTTCCAATAGCATTTCTCTCAAGTTTGTTGAAAGCTTCAATAGCAGCATCAGCATCTACTTCTTGTAGATCTGATTTGGAGAGGAGGATTGGTCTACAACTTGACCAGGCAATTCTTGAAGACATTTTGATACCAACAAGTTCATATCAAAATAACCATAATAGTACTATTTATGATACAGATTCAATTGTGAGGATTTTTTCCATTTTTCTTAACTTGGATGAAGAGGATGAGGAGGACAGCAGGTTGAGAGATGAAAGTGAAATGGTTTATGAGTTTGACAGCCCTGGTTCTCCAAAACAAAGCTCAATTCTTAAGGTATCCAAATTGCTTGACAACTATCTTGCTGAAGTAGCTCTAGACCCAAACTTGTTGCCATCAAAGTTCATTTCACTTGCTGAATTACTTCCAGATCATGCACGTATCGTAAGTGATGGACTCTACAGAGCAAATGATATCTTCCTTAAGGTTAGTAGTTTGTGAATTACTATTGTTAGTTCTATAGTTACCAGTTAGTTAATTTTCTACTTTTGTCACATATATAGGTTCATCCAAACATAAAGGACTCAGAGAGGTATCGGTTATGCAAAACCATTGATTGCCAGAAACTGTCACAAGAAGCATGCAGCCATGCAGCACAAAATGAGAGGCTACCAGTTCAAATGGCAGTACAAGTACTTTACTTTGAGCAAATAAGGCTTAGAAATGCTATGAATGGAGGACACAATCATTTGTTGTTTGGTGGTGGTGGTGGTGGTGGACTTAATGGTCAATTCCCTCAGCGTTCAGGTAGTGGTGCAGGAAGTGGAGCAATTTCACCTAGAGATAACTATGCATCAGTTAGAAGGGAGAACAGAGAGCTTAAACTTGAAGTTACAAGAATGAGAATGAGACTCACTGATTTGGAAAAAGATCATGTTTCTATGAAACAAGAGCTTGTAAAGTCTCATCCTGCTAACAAGATCTTTAAATCATTTACCAAAAAACTAAGCAAGCTCAATGCATTGTTTAAGATGAATGGTATTAAGCTAAATGGTGTTAGTTCCGAGAGTCGGTTCCCTTTTCCAAAGAGAAGGCGTCACTCAGTTTCTTGACTACAAAAAAATGTGTAACATAATAGGTGCATTGACCCCACAAAATACAACACATTTTATTTTCTCATCTCAATTATATGAAATGCATGGTGTGACTGTTTATTTTTCATCTTCTTTTTGAGTTATACTTTGTTTGGTAACTTTATTGGTTGCTTTCTTTTATATATCATTATAATCATGAACGAAATTGCAGTCTCAAAAATAGAAGCGACGACTTCACTGGGGATCGAACCCAGAATCTCTGGTTCCGTAGACCAGCGCCTTATCCATTGGGCCATGAAGTTATTTGTGCTATTCTGGCGAGTTGTTTTTTATTTAGATTTATAACCAATTATAATTTTCCAAATAACTCATTTCGAGAATGCCTTTTAATATAAGTTCTTTTTCAGATTAATAGACATATTTATTATTTTTCAAATAAATCCCTAATTAAAACTACTAAATGTCATCGAATGTGTGAAATCAAAGTAAATTATATATGCCTTTAATTTTCATATGCTATTAGTGTAATTTTTTTCCCAATGTCATCGAATATTGATGATTTTAGAAGTGTTAAATTCAAACACTTTTAATGATAAAATAATTATTGTTAATTTATAATGTAAAAACTATTTATAATAATATATATTTGTTTTTGAATTATTATTTTTTATTTAAAATTAATGACTTAAAATGAACACATTATCACAAATACCACTTTTTTAGCTAAATAAATATGAATAAAAAGATATTTTGTAGTACATGGTGTTTGTACTACAAAATAAAACAAAAATTACAAAATGTCAAAATGACGTTAAAAAAATAACCAAAACTACTTCCAAAACATAACTCCGAGACAAACACACTCCAAGTACAAAACACAACTATAGTCACAAACATGTTAATGGATACGAGCACCTAGAAGAAAAATCTTACACGAAGCTCGCGTCATTTGCTTTAATCCACTACCAGAAATCTACTTTATCTTTTTAAGCATCATAAAACTATTGAACTCAAAATGATTAAAAATAATATAATTACGAGTATTTCAAATAGTCCACACACACGCCAACCACAAGACTCTAAACTTTTCATGATTCCCTTTACCTCTCCACCATCCAGACCACTAAACTGGTGTGTGCATGAGTCTCTACTTCACAATGCATGACACAACTAATCCCAAACCATTTAATGAGATCCCTCCAAACAAATCCAATAACGGGACAAACAATAAAATAATGCAAAATAGTTTCATCCAATTCACATCCTATGATACAGAAATGAAAATTAAATTGAATACAACATATGGAAATCAACTTATCTTTGGTGGATAAACGATTAAGGAGTAGATACCAAACAAAAATAGACACCTTCAAAGGCACCATTTTATTCCACATCAATGAATACAAAGAAGACCTAGTATTTAACTCCACATTTGTTAAGAACATATAAACATCTTTCACCATGTATGCTCCACCATTTCCAATATTCCACTTGCACTTGTCTCGTATATTTTCATGCAAAAAGATGTTATCGACTAACAAGACACATTCGGCTACTAATTCCTTTTTCTACACTAATAACTCCCTACACCAATTCCAATTCAACTCCAAATCGTTCACCCATTGATAAGTGCCAATTTTACCACTTTTGAGATACAATTTATAAACACTTATTAACTTAGTTTAAAAAAAACATGTGATTTCTCCCCCATCCCCTAATTCTTATATATGTTTTGTTAATTAGGTTGAGATATTAGAAAGGTGATATGCCAAGATTTGATGAAGCAAGGCAAATGGAATTCGTTGAGCGAGAAAATTTCTGGTTTAGCGAGTTCAATGCAGTGAGTTTGCTAAATTTTGTAAAGTTAATCTTTCTGAGCGAAATTAAAGGCAATTTGACGGTTGTAACTTGCTTCATCATGAAGAATGTTCACTCGCTAAGTGAATTCGATGTTCATTGCGCAAAATGTCACTTATCAGAAGACTATTTAAAGCTGAAACATCTAACATCCTATAAGGAGAGAGAACTCGAAATTGAAAGAAAACCATTGGAGAAAGCTTGGAAATAATCATTGAAGACCAATTTCTCTACTTTTCATCTTGATATTGTAAAGCTACCATGACAATGAGTAGGTAAAC
This sequence comes from Cicer cuneatum, assembly GCA_037974295.1. Classification (NCBI taxonomy): domain Eukaryota; kingdom Viridiplantae; phylum Streptophyta; class Magnoliopsida; order Fabales; family Fabaceae; genus Cicer; species Cicer cuneatum. The sequence goes on along the minus strand of JBBPBO010000001.1, from coordinate 10,849,759 downwards.
CTCTCTTTGTTGGAATTATATGTAAGCAATCATACTCTTTTGTTTCTCTTTTGATTTATAGTTATATATTCTAGTTACTCATGAATATCAATGTTTATCACTGGTCTTAATACTTGTTATGACTTGATCGCTCATAATTTGATATTTGATTTGAAGTTTTATTAAAAAAAAAATACTCTTTAGATCTTGATTTAGGGTAAATATCTATTGACTCTAAACTCTAAGAATATATTTAAGTTTAATAGTCTCAAACTGTTGATCGTTAATGCGACTATCTTGGTTAACAAGCTGAGCAATTGTCGTTAAACAAGACAGTTGATCTCTCATCCTTATTAATGAATGAATAATGCGCGAATAGCGACAATGAAGATGTTGATGTTAACATGAATATGTGTAACTGGTCAGTAGGATACATGAGAAAGTGATTGATGAAATCTAATCCCATCAATTTAATCTCACTGTTAAATTTACATTACTTTTGTTGTTTTGTTTTATTTATTTAATTGAAATGAAAAAAAAACTCTTATACTTCTTCACTTAGACCCATAACATTGTTGAACGACAACACACAAGTTCATGTGGATATGATAACCCATACACTTACTTTTGATACTTCATCACTATGCACTATATCCGCCAGAAAAATATTTTTATTCACTACTAAGTTAAATTGATGACTGAATCGATCCCTCAACAAACCCCCTATACTCACATATTCAACCAAAAAGAAGTTCTCTATCCATTCCCCACAACTATCACAACATGCTCCAAAAATCGTCCCCTATTCTCTCTCACGACCCCTTCCAAAGTAGAGAAAATAATTTTCCACCAAACCGAGTCCTTCTTATAACCACTACAAACCTTCCCATCCACACACCCATATTTATGATATAACACTATACCACAAGCTCTCTCTGTCACATTTCAAACGCCAACATCATTTACCTAACAATGCTAAGTTAAAAGCCTTTAAATTTCTCACACCTAACTCACCCTTCACCTACTACGCCACATATGATCTCACTTCACCTTTGAATATTTCACACTACCTTACTCCCACCCTAAAGAAAAGATTTAAAAAGAGATTCAGGTTAGTGACGTTACCTGTAGGGGCTTTGAAAAAAGAAAGGAAGTAGATTAGTAGCGCATACATGACAATGTTAATGAGAATAAGCCGACCAACCATAGACAAATTGCGTTGCTTCCATCCATTCAACCTACTCCGAACCATCTTATTCCAAAACGCTAATTGTCTTGAATTATCCCCTATAGGCATGCCTAAGTAAAGAAAAGGAATTTGACCAACTCGACAATGACTGCATACATCAACCGAGATTCACTTACGTTAATTCCCACCAACACGATGTTGTTAAAATTAACCTTCAATCCAGAAGCTAATTCAAACAACAACAAAATGGATTTGATTGCTCTAACATTTGCTGCCTATAATCACCATTTCATCTGCAAACTGCATATGAGAGACACAACATTTCCCACTTGTGCCCACCTTATAGCCTTCAAACAACTCATTTCTTATAGTAGATTGCATCATTAAGTTAAAATCTTCTGCAACTGATAAGAATAGGAATGGAGAAAGAGGACCCCTTTGATATAGTCCTCTAAAGAAAGAAAATTCATCTATTGACGAATCATTAACAAGGACAAACGCCTTTGCAGAACTAACACACTCCAACATCCATTTCCACCATACTTCCAGGAACTTCACCTTTGCCATAACTGCATTCAAATAGTCTAACTCCACATAATCATATGCTTTTTCAAAAGCAAATTTAAATAGAATCAGTTCCTTCTTATGTCTCTTTGCTTCATAAATAATCTCATTTGCTATTAAAGTGCCATCCAGAATCTGCCTCCCCTGAAAAAAATCGATTAGGAATATGAGATAACCTTTCCAATGACGTTTTTCAATCTATTCGCCAACACTTTTGCTAGAACCTTATACATGCAACCTACCAACGAGATTGGTCGAAAATCATTCATTCCTTTAGGATTGTCTTTTTTCACAATGAGCACAATGTATGTGTTGTTAAAGCCTCTCACCGATTTAGCATTCATATGAAATTCTTCCATAAATCTCACAAAATCAAGTTTAATATCTCCATAGTGAAGGTGCAAATACAAGAAGGGGGTTGAATTGTGTTTGCCAAAGTTGATAACTTTTTGATAATTTATGAATAAATTAAAAACTAGTTTGGTTTTTGGTTACTTACTTGGAGTAGAAGCAATCAGATTCAGAGGCAACAAGCAATGAAAACATAATTAATTTGACACATAGATTTATCCTGATTCACCATTAACTTATGTACATCCAGTCCCCTCATTCAGAAGGCTTTAATCCACTAATTCAAATACCTTGAATTACAAAGCACCTGACCCTCCAAGCCAGTCTTCCCAAACTGCATGACAACCCCATACTTTTGAGGAACAACACCACATTGACCCTACAAGCCAAATCTTCCCCTAACAACCTGACAACCCCAGATTGAAAAGGAACTAAACCACTATCGGGTTGGATACAAGAGATTGGAACTTGAGTAGTTGCTTATGGAAAGCTGATAATAATAATAACTCTCACACTCTAAGAAAAGAATACTTAGAAAATATTTCTAACTTGAAACGAGTATTTTTCTCTCTGAACTCTAAGACTACTCTTTTATGTTTTTCGATGCTTTTTTTTTTCAAACTTGAGTATCTATTTATAGTTGAAATTTGAGCTTCAATTTGGTCCTTATTTAATTATGAATTGTATTTTATTCAGATTTCGTTTGTAAATTCTTCAAATTGATTTTGTTCCTTTTTTTTGTTGTAGATAAATTTTGATCAAATCTTTTTTCAAATTTTGATCAAATCTTCTTCAAATTTTGATCAAATCTTCTTCAAATTTTGATCAAATCTTCTACAAGTCTTGACCATATATTCTTTCATACTCTTTGAAGTCAAATATATTATTCTCATAAAATACTTTTGTTAACATCAAAACTCTAAATGTAAAACCAACTTGGTTCCAACACCTAGAAGTCTTTCAGAAAACCAAAATTCATTCGATCCAGTCCAGGGCTTTTATAACTACCACAATCCCAAATTACCTCCCTAATTTCATCCTTAGAAAATGGTCTTACAAGCAACAAAGACTCTTCTTCACTTAACATAGAAAACTGTAGACTATCAATATCAACTGAAACAGACCTCTGTGACTTAAAATGATTCTCAAAGTGGCGTAAAACCACCTCTCGAATACCTTCCACTGCTTCCACTGTGCCCCCAACCTCCTAGCTCCTAATAGTATTATGACGAGACTTACTAGATACAACTCCGTGGAAGTACCTAGTATTAGCACCCCCTTTCAAATCCAACACATTCAAACTTGGAAGCCTTAATTTTTCAGTAAGATTAGAACAATGAATCTTATGCCAACCCCTCAAAAAGCCATCTTCATTCCCTTTTTTTCTTTCAGCACAAAGCCACCAGAACAATAAACGGATATCAATCTCCAAGTCAGCTTAACAAAATCATGATAACCACAAATCGTCAAACAATTTATTACCAAAATTAGTTATATGTATAGAAACAATTTGGATTTGAACAATAATACACAAATACATTAGTGGATATTGAATAAAAAAGAAATGCAAGATAAGAATGATAATTAATAATAGGAAACGTTTTCAAACCAAATGTTTTCAAAAGATTAAACAAACATATTTCCTATACTCAGTATTGTTTTTTAATTCATTGGATAGCAAGGGAAGGATTGAGCTGCATTACTAAAATGCAAGTTGCTCACATACTAACAAATTAAAGCCATTAAAAACTGAAATACTTAAGGAGATGAGAGATCTACTAATCAATACACACACATTGTATATGAGCTTTGCATTTGATAATATACATGCATTCTATATGTCTATTTTAGGCTTCAGCAAGAAGAGTGTATTTCTAAAGCAGTAAAATTAAGAAGAATAAAAGAGTACAGAAGTAGACAAGAAGAAGAAGCTCTATTTTGCATAGCTATTTATCTATGGACCTATTGGACCCCAAATAAAAATAGCTCTAGCCCTTAAAAGCAATTGAGAAAGCTTGTTTTGGACATTTAGTCTTATAAGCTGATCAACACCACCTATAAATTGTTGTCCAATGAACACTGCTGGCAGACTTGGTCTACAACCAAGCTGAATTAGTGCCCTCTCTATTTCATCACAATTTACCATTTTGTCCACCTCAATAACTGTTGAGTTGGCACCAAAACTACTTATCAGAGCCTTCACAGAATGCCCCATGCAACAACTGCTTTTGCTGAATATCACCACTGGCTTATCAGCTGTCAATGCTGCTAATATATCCATAATTGCCACAAAATTATTCAAATATTTTGAGTTAATACTTTTTTGTTAACTCTAAATTTATATGATAATTTGAATTACTTGAAGAATTTTCTTTGCTATGGTTAAATATTGAGTTCACGAGGGTCTATTTATATTGTAGCTGCTTCAGGTTTTTTTGTTTAGAATAACATCAAAAACAGAATAAATGTTAAAAAAATTATGTCATTGGTGGATTCCTAATATTCTCTGTCATTGCTTGATAGTAACAACCGATATGCTTTTACATAATGAATGAATGAATGAAGAGTAACTTATGGGTTGGTTCCTCGTTGAATCCAACCCAATATTTTGGCTATGTTAAACTTGATTGGCTCTGTAGTTGCTATTGCCAATTTTTGCATGGAATAAATGTTACTATGTTAAGCTTTTTATTAGGGTTAATTAAGGATGGGTCGGGTATGAGTGGATTCGGGTAGAGCCGTTAAATTAAAATGGGTCAATCCCAAAAAGCTTGATAAAACATAGAGTTTGGTCTTGAAATTTTAATAAGACTGACTTTTTAACCCAACCCTAAAAATTATGTATTCTTGGTGGACTATCCTGGTTGGACTTAGGGCTACCCGTATACCAACATGACATGAAAAAATAGTATATAAACTTTATTTAAAAAAAATTATACAAAATATTTAAAAACAACTAGAAATAAATAAAGTGTGTAAAATGTTAAGAATTTTTATATTATATTTAAAAGAGTATTAGAATATATAAAAAATCTAATTTGATTTTTTTTTTAAAATTACAATATTTTATTTTACAAAATGTAAATAAAAAATTTAAAAATAATTAAATGATGGGCTAGCTCGAAAGTCTGCAATCCATTTAGGGCCAGTCTTGGATAGTATATTTAGGACCGTTTTTAAAAAGGGTGTTTTAGCCTAACCGATCAAGCCCGTAGCTCGTTAAGGTCAGTCCTAGCGGGTCGAATAGTCCGTTTTGACAACTCTAGGTTTAGGTCTAACTTTGTCAAATGATCTAAAAATGAGTCTACAATTTACATACCCACCGGTCGGTTTTTGCAGTTGTTTAAGCAGATTTCGGTTAATGCGATTTTGCAAGTTATACAGGTGAGTTGGTTCAGGGGATGAACTTTTTATTTTTTATGGAGATGTTCAAAATTCTTTTATGAAGTTTTTCTTAAGAAAAAAGAATTATTGATGAAAAAAGAGAAAATAATGAGAAAAAAGGAAAACCAAAACAGAAGAACAAAAATATGGAAGGACAAAATCAAAACTCATACTAAACAAATTTAAGACCATACTAACATGAGAGTTGTAATGCTCTGCCTTTAGAAAAAAACATCCTATCTTTTTTAAATTTATATCTTTGTGATTTATATATATAACCACAATAAACTCCTCATCACGTTGGGAAAAAAGACACAGAAATTTACAAGTCTAATAAAGCTCAAAGTTTTATATAGAAGACTTATCAAGGCACCATTTATTTTATACAAAAGTCTATTTTACAGATAATTTAAAACACAAAAGATAACAATTTTTCATCAAGAACTTAAGGATGCTTTATATAGTATAACTTAAAAATGGCATTAGATAGCCATAATGTTAAATTGAATTATATTTGTTACTTGTTAGCATAGGGATAGGAGCTCATCTATACAATGTCATCAAATTGGTGTCATTATTTGATGGAAATATTTATGAACGGGGGAATACAGAAAGCAAGAAATGATTCCTTTGCTATTTAGTTCGGCCACTTCGAAAAGAAAAAGAGAGAGTTTATCAATCTCGATTTAGATTTGCAACCAATCGGATATTACATTACCTTTCTTTTTGAAGCAATCCATTACTAGGTCACAATAAAATCACATTGTAATATGTAGACATTATGATTTATTCGTATTCTTCCTGGTAAAAGAATTTTCCACGTGGCTGCAGCTTGGAAAATCAACCTTGTGGCTCATTGTCTCAAAATATGTGGCTTAATAATAAGTTTCAAATATTAGATACCACTTTTTTTTTTTATATAATAATAATTTTTTTTTATTCAATATATTTTTATTTACTTTTCTATTATTTATAATTTCTAATTGCAATACTAAAAATACGAATAAACGACTTAAAATAAAGCAAAGGGTCACTTTGATCCTGATAATGTTGTCATTTTAACAATAGAAGAGATTATCTGCATGCTATATATGGTGACTTGAAGTGCATAAGCATCAAATCTAGACATAATATTTCCTTTTCTCAGGAAATATTTTAGACTATGCTCGGCAATTGGCAATACAGAATAAACGTGTATGTAGTGAAAATTAAGTTAGGAGTCGATTAGTGTTGGGTAGGAAAAGTCACATTGATTCTTTTTTTAATTTTATTTTATTTTTGAATGTTAGGAGCACAAAGAATATGCCACTGTGTGATTTAAAAAGTGTTAAAAGCCCCAAGTTGGAAATTTTTTATATAGTTTTTATTACTATAAATATTATAGTTTTATATTCGATAATTTACATATATAGATTGTTTTCATCATTATTTAAATAATGTCAAACTCTTGTAAAAAGTATACTAAAGTTATATGTAATTTTTTTTACTCTTCTTTCTCTTTTGTTCGATGCACTTCTGAACCACTTCTCATTTTTTTGAGTGGTCATAATATAATTATTATTTCGATTTTAGAGTGATTTTTGTATCGTTGTCCTTTCGATCTATGAATTGGTATTAAGTACCATATTTTTAGAGTGATCATTATAGTTATATTGTCTCGTTGAAAGTGTAATTCTAAAAAGGTTTTTTAGAATGAAATAAAATATCATTACAATTTTAACTAAGTAAAGAAAACGACATAATCTGCAACTCAATCCAATAATATTTTTAATAGTTGAAAATTATTTTAAAAATAGTTTTTCGAAACTCAAAACCAACTAAATTACTAATTGATTTATGACATCACATTGTTAATTCTGACTTTGCAATTTAAGGGAATGAGTTTTAGTGCCACGAAATTCATTTTTTTTATTGAAATTAACAATTCCTATTAAATACATAAAAATATTTTCTTTCCATGTTAAAAACAAAATATTGAATAGGTGAAAATTTTGAAGAGAATCACTTCGGCACTTGCCGAAATAAAAATCTAAGAATTTAAAGTAACTCTTTCGATAAGCAGCGGGATAAAACAAAATCATGGTAATACTATCATTCTATAGAAACTATAAAATATAATTTTTACTAAAATTACAATGATTTAAATGATTTAATGTAATTTTATCAATTTTCTTTCTAATTTAAACATGCAGTAAGAAGATTAATAATTGAAGCCAAGTTCGACTCTGTTACCAAGTAAACATAGACCATTTTGGAAAGGAAAGTGCACTGAACTAAAGAAAGACCTATCCATAAGATTTTTGTTTATTTTTTCAAACGGACAAGGTCCAACATAAATTCTGAGGTTTAAATGCAATTTTAATTTTTTATTACCATCAATCTATATATTTAGTTCATCTATTTTAAAATTTGATATTTCTGATTTATCTTTCATATTTTTTAATTTAAAATTATAATTTGATAATTTTAAATGATGTAACATGTAATCTTATGATATAAAATCATCTACATACATTAATTATTTATATGTTATGAATTAAATTATAAAAATGAATAATTTTAAAAGTTGAAACTGAAACTTTTAGAAAGTTTAATTGTAATTTCATTAATATTAATCATTCAATATAATTATATCATATGTCACATCGTTTAAAATATATTACATAACTGTTTTACTATTTTTCAATTAAAAAATTCAAACGAAAGAATAAAATAATTGAATTTTAAAATAAAAAGATACAAATTAGTAAAGATAGAGAGAACAATTTAAATTACAATTAACCTACGGTATATTAATTTGTACTTGAAAGAACAAAATAGGGAAATCTTTTTCCACCTCCACGTACACTTTTGAAATATACTTCTAAAAAAACATAGTTTGATTTTCCTCCAAAATTATACTTCACGACAAAAGCACACTTTTTTCTCATCCCAAATTATACTTTTGCATGTGTGTAATTTTTTTAGAGACAAATTGAGATAAATGTAATTCTTAAAAGTATCTATAAACTATATATGTGAGTTGTAATTTGTTGGGCACCTTACTACCTATACACAAACCCTAACTCATTATCCCCATTTTATTTAATTTAAATACTATACTTCTCTGACACTTTATTAACATTAATAAATATGAAAAACCCAAATAATATTTATTAGAGATATAGTGTTATGTTAATTAAGAGTTAGTTATAGTAGTTATTAAGGTGTAAAGGTTCCGTTGTATAAAAATGTAACATATTTTCTCTATTAGACTTTTTGAAAAAAAATATGTTATTATTTATTACTAGATATAAATAAGCTAGCTAAACTTGAAATGAAAACACTTATTCAAGTATATAATCTAGCTTCAAATCCATATAGCTCTTGCATTAATGAGCAATGGAACTAATTCATTCCTCAAATGGAGGGATATGATTCTTTTAGAATCACCAATGAATTGTTGAGCAATAAGCACAGCTAGAGCCCTTTCAATTTGTGGTCCATTTGTCATCACATCAAGTTCATAAACAATTGGATTTGCCCCAAAGCTTCTTATCAGTGACATGATTGAGTGCTCTTGCTGAATATCACCACAGCTTTATCACTCACCATACTTGTGATCATTTCCATGGTTAATGGAGGAGCTAGCTTTAGAAGATTTTAATTTGAGTAATATTATTGGCTCTGTTAAAGGGATATATATATAGGTTGATTCATAATGGTTTGTATTCAGAGAAGTATATGTACATGGCAGAAAACATTAGTTGATCTACATGTTTTTCAACTCCATATGTATGGTATAACGTTAATTCCACTATCATGATTCATGCATGTATTTATTTTATAGTGTCACAAATTTAAATTAAGAAACAATTAAAAGCAATATCTTAATTAGAAGAGTATATGTCAATTACACTATTCAGAAGCTAAAGACAATATGATCCATCTCTTTCTCATCAATTAATTTTTAACTTTAAATTAATTTAACATTTTTCCAGATACTAAATAAAATTCCCTGTACTATTTGTAGTATGCTTAAACGTGTAGTGGAAATATATGTGGCACAAATTATTATTATGGTCGATACACTCTTCTGAATTGATCGCAACACAATGAGCAAATCAATGTATATATGTAATTGCAAACCAATGATTTATTTATAGCCCAGTAAGTTTTTGATGGGATCAAATATATGGGCCGTGTGGGCCTTATTTGAAGCATATAACCTTAAAAGTATTATACCATGCACCTCCACACCTAAATCTCCCACCCCCATTTTTTTAAAATGTCTAAAATATCCTTTTTACTAATTATAAATTTAATTTTAAAAAATTAAAAATCACTTTTTAACATGGTATGTTCGAAACTTTTGGATTTTATGCTATAATTTGAATATTTCAAATTTTCGAAGGTATGTTTTTTAAAATTTCAAAAGTTTCTTAGATGTTGAAACCTTTGAATGGAAATTTTTTCTGAATTCATCAACAATTTCGAACCTTTCGTAGGAAGTGGAAATTTTCGAAACACCTCGAAAGTTTGGTGTCACATGAAAGTTTCGAAATTCCTCCAGATTTGGAATTTTTTGAAACTTTCCAAATTTTCGAAATTATCAACATTTGGAAACTTTCGAAACTTTACAAAGTTTCGAAATTCTGGAATTTTTCTATTTCGAAACTTTCAAAATTTATAAACTTTTGAAACTTTTCAAATTTAAAAACTTCGAAATTTTCTAGATTTGGAAACTTTCGAAATTTTCCAGATTTGGAAACTTTCGAAATAATCCAGATTTGGAAACTTTCTAAACTTTCCAAAGTTTCGAAATTATGAAATTTTTCTATTTTGAAACTTTTTAAATTTATAAACTTTCGAAACTTTTCAAATTTGAAAACTTCGAAATTTTTCAGATTTGGAAACTTTCGAAATTATCCAAAATTGAAAACTTTTGAAAAATTACCTACGGATCTTAGTTCGTGGATAAATTATTAATTACCTACAGAAAAACCGTGAGTAAATTTGTTATTGAATAAATTTATTTTTTTAAGAAGATTCCATGATTAGTGTGTAGGTAACGTTAAAAATAATCTGTGCATAATGTTAAAAAAATGCAACTCAACTTAAGTTTTCAAAATATGCTCGTATTTTATTTTTTCATTGATTTTCCGTGGGTAAAGTTAAAGTAAAGTTTTCGAAGCTTCCGAAATTGTTCGAAACTTTCAGCTTCACACGAAACTTCCGAAAAATGTTTGAAACTTTTTTTAATTATATGCCTTTCGAAACGTTCAAAAATTTCGAAAGTGTTGATGAATTCTGGAATTTGTGATATAAACATTTGAGAGTTTGATAAAACCATCGATAATCTAGGAAAAAATTTCACTTCAAAGGTTTCACCTTCTTCAAAACTTTTGAAAATTTACAAAAATTTAACTTCGAACATTTTAAATATTTGAATTTTATCTAAATTACGTACTTGTTTTATTTCGAAGATTTGAATGTTTCGAATTATGGAGTGAATTCTGTAAGTTTCGAATGAAGAGAGTGAAAAAGTGAATGGTAATTTTTTTGAGATGGGTTTATAGTTAGTAAAAAGAACAATTAAGACAGTTCACAAATAATGGGGGGTGGAAGGTCAAAGTGGAGGCAAAGTGGGGGGGGCTGCACCGTACATTTCTCTAAAAAAGAATATAGGGATGAGATAAATAATCCAGCATATCCCTAGTTATATTTATATTTGTCACTTCAAATGTGTATTTTGATATATATTAGTTAGAAATTTTTAAAAATATAATGGATGAGATAAAAAAAAAAATACCAAAAGAATATAGGGAACTTATTTATCAAACATATTTACTTTTCAAAAAATAAATTTATAAATTAGACAAATACGATAATCTTTTCATTTCAAAATAAGTGTTCTGTAAGGTTTTTTTATCTATTTAGATGAAGAAAAATAATGAATAAATATAACAATTTTATAATATTATCATCATTAAATATTAGCAATTAATTAACAACTTTTATAAATGCATAGTAAAATATAGGAATGATTTGAAAGTGATACTCACCATATTAATTTGAGAGAAAGATTGAAATAAATTAATTAAGTTCACATTAAAAAAAGATAAAACGCTTATTTTAGAAAGAAAAAAAATGAAATTTATGATGAAACAGAAGGAAATGAATAAAACTTATCAAGCAAAACCTTAACATGTACTCATTAATTATGTCCCAAATCAAGTACCATTTTTGTACTGTTTTTTCGTATAGATTACAAAATTGTAAAATTATCCTATTTTTTAAACCAAGATATCCATATGCGCACTTATGACTTCCTCGTTTCATTCCATTTTTATATTTAATATATCTATATATGTTGTCAGCAATCAACAATTAATAACATACTTTAATTTTATTTCAAACTAAATAAGGCATAAATTCTAATTTGAGAGGAGATTTTAAGATTAAATTTGTGATAAGAGGGCGGAGTTAATTAAGAAACAGACAAAGATGATATTTTTGCGGAAAGAGTTGGTATTGACAAAGAATGGTTCAATAAAAAATTGTTTAAAATTATTAGGAATGGGAATCATACTTTGTTTTGGAATGATCCATGATTAGTTGGTAGAGTTTTGTGTGAAAATTTAGTAGATTATTTCTTTTGTCTTTGCAACAAGAGAAAAGTGCAGAGGTTATGTTAGAGCTGTTGCGACTGAAGAGTGTTTAAGGGTGGAGATGACGAAGGCAGTTGTTTGTGTGGGATGAGGAATTAGTGGAGTAGTGTAGGATTTTATTGGCTAACATCCATTTGCAAGTTAAATGTAGCAGATAAGTGATCGTGGAATAATATGCAAGGAGGATTGTATTCGGTAAAAGACGTCTATTTTATGCTGTAGGAGGAGTTTGTCACAAGTGTCATTGCACTTCCATTCAAAGACCTAGTGTCGCATCCTTTGTCTATTCAAAAGTATCATTACTTGTGTGAATGTTGTTTCAAAAAAGGTTGCCTACAAAGGATAATTTGTTTCGCCGATAAATTATTTCTTTTGAAGATCAACGATGTGTAGCAAGTTGCGGAAAAATTGAAACATACTGTCATTTGTTCTTTGTGTGTCCTCTTTTTGGATTCGCATGGTATGGTGTTTTGCATTGGTTTGAACTATCGGGTGCGTTTCCTATAGATGCAATTAATTACGCTAACTAATTTGATGGTTTTTTTCATGTGGTCGTGTAATGCGTCAAATAATTAATTTAGTTTGGTTTGCGGTGACGTGAACGATATGAAAATTAAGAAATGAGGCGATTTTTTTTTCACATGTTTTTGAATTCAAATCTTATTATTAAGCATGTGAAACTTTCAGTACAGAGGTAAATCCAATTGCATGCAATAGGATTTTGTTATTAGCATAATCAATTGTGCTCTCATCCTTGAAGTGCACTGACATCATTTGTGGTTAACTGTTTTCCCTTTTTTTTGAATAATTTAGCTTATGTTTCTAGTTTATTTTGATCATACCGAAAAAAAATTGTAAACTTTATTTTGTTTTTGTTCTAAGCAATTCTTGTGCTTAGAATATTTATTTAATATATTTATTTTTGTCTTGTTAAAAAAAAAAAGAACTAGACAATGATAAAGATGTTGGATGATTTATAATTGCTCGTAACATAGCATTAACATATTAATGTTTTAGGATTTTTTTTATGTTGTAAAAACAAATTGTTTCCCTTTAATTATTGTTATAGACATAATTATTTATTTCAAAACTAAATTTTTAATGATTTTTGTTTACTAGAATTTTATTTAATGATGATTGATAGAACGAAATTGTAATGGCTTATTTTTCTCAAAATTGAAAAAAATAATTATATTTCTTGAGAATTAAACTTTTAACAATTTTTTGACGGACTAAAATTGGTCTTTCTTCTAATATTTATCTTTCCAAAAAATAAAAAATATGAATTATTTTTCCCATCACTCAACTAACCAAACACGATTCAATTTATCTTACCATATTCTTAAAACGTAACTTCTACTATCTTAATCTTTCTGCCAAGTTGTCATTATATTCCTTTTGGAAGACGATTGATTCAAAAAATATGATTACATTAGATACTCGACATTTGTTTTTACTCATAGATACTTGTAGTTAGAGATGTTATTTTCAACTATAAAAGAGATTTTATTTTCAAGGAAGTAAATATTTTCTTGTAAATCAATATTTAGTATTCAAATTGTAATAGTAGTATAATTTATTTAATCAAACTTAAAAAATAAAATTTTGTCCCTTAAATTGACGAAAGTTAATCAATTTAGTTATTTTCTGCATTTAGCACCACAACCTTAAAAGTTCTATGTTTGTCATGATCCAACATAAATTAATCAAAAAAGTATTTAGGGATTTTTTTGATAATGAAAAGTTCAGAATAATTGGATTTCGGTATCTCATTAGTGTCAAGACATATCGAGGATTGACAATAATACTTACAAATTATCTGTTAACAAAGCCCTTGCGCTTGCAACAAGAGTTGAACCAACTCTTTTTGTCGGATGAGTCAAATGTTGGAATTAATTTGAATTGCATTCAAACTTAAACATGCTCAATATATAGATTAATATTATAATGATATTTTAGTGCAAAAGTAAAGTAAACACATGAGGGTATAATCAAGCATATAAGATCTATGACATGTTGATTTTGCAAAGATAACAAGAATCTCAAAATATAATTTATTGCGAATGGTGACTTGAAAACAATCTCAAAACACAAAAGAGAAAATGATGAATAATGAGTTGTTCTCGACCAAGGCTCTTTATGTCTTAAGTATATGGAGAAAATATGGTATATGTTATGTTTGATGTATTAAAACTGTTAATGTGGTACTCAATTAAGAAGACTTTGTAAATCAACTTACGATAGTTAAACCAATCTGTTTTGGGTTGTTATTTCAGTTAATTAGTTGTAACTACTTTTCTTAACTACTTGTGAATTGTAACCAACTAATATAAAAGGGAAACAAGCAGAAAAAACAGAGTGATCGAGAATGCAAAACAAGCTCTGTTTTGACAAGAAACTCAAGCATTATAGTGCAAAACTATTGTAATCATTTCATCTCATATTAATGATATTTTGAAGTTGGATCCAATTCCATAGACTTAGGAGTTTAACTCTAAACTAAGTTAACAATTGTGTGTGTTCAATTTAGCATTGCAATCTTTAATTATGTTTCTGTTAAAATTGCAGAAAGTTAGAAACCAAAAACGTTGAATATTCTCCTTTTCAATTTTGATCAATTTTCGTTTGATCGAAACGCAGAATGTTGTCCATTTTACTTTCTAATCAATCTCTATTTTAGTTTTTAATCAATATTTGTTTTTCTTTGGAAACCAAGAACATTCTTGGTTGAGAAACTCGTTGATCTCCGCTTTTTTAAACAACAACTGGTATTAGAGTCTGGTTCAGCTTGATGGAGGAGCAAGAGTGGAAGATCCTAGTTGTGGATCAAGTCTAGCATTGTGGGTTACTCATACTTGAGGGTGAGATTGTTGTTGGAAATTCAAGTGCGAGTGGTTAAAAAGTTTCACATTGACTAGGAATGAAATAAACGTTAGATATATAAGAGAAGTTGTGACACCTTAAACCCCAAAATAACATATAAAATAATTTATACTAGATTTTTTTTAATTAATTCGCAGCGGATAAAGAAAATATGTTTTCAAGAAAATAAGAATTTTTATAACTAATTTATGATATCACGTTCCTCTAAATACACACGTAAAAATTTAACTTTATTCCTTCATTAAAACAATGCAATCTCAATAAACTTGACTTAACTATAATTTCTTGATTTAATTCCAAAAAATTACTAGTACTTATAAGGTTTTCATACAAAAGGTCTTTTCTAATTAAACAAGTGAAAGTGAAATATAAATTACAACCCTTAATTCCCGTTATCACCTATCAGAGCGGAGTTTCTCCCAAATTTGAACTTCAAGACTCATTAACCTGTAATAACTGTGATTTCGCAAACGCATGGCCAAGCCAGTCAAACACAAACAACGAATGAAGTGAGTTTTGAAATCATGTTTATAGTATAATATAAGTAAGAAGAACACGCAATCAATCATAATAAACCGTATCATTATACAAACATTCTTCAAGAAAAGAAACATCACATTATAAAGTCAAAATCACTAACGAGAAACCAATATATTTCACTATAACATCAAATCATCTAAAAGAAATTATTATCGCACACGGTACATATTAATCACAACAAAACAATCACAAGAAGATGCAATGCTATGCATGAGCTTAGACTCTACTTCACAATGTGGTACCATTCTAACTCTGAAGTACTTGGTTAGGAGACTTGATACTATGCCACCATCCTGGTGGACAGACAATTCAAATTGACCCTGTCCTCATAGATCCGCTCAACTCAACCCGAGACACATATACGCGACAGTCGAGGTAAACGTGTGTTGCACGGTAGCTCCCGACATTTGGAGTGCTACCTCCAAGTCACCTAGGAATTCCCCACCCGAATACCTCCAAGGTCTAACAATCTTGCCCTAAGGCTCAACAGTAGACCGCCACGATCAGGCTCATTCAGTTGTACTTCCCCGGAATCACTAGGCTTGTCAGGCCCTACCTATATGGTGACAAAATAATCTCCACTTCAAAAATTCTCAATATTTATTTTGTCCCCTCGTTGGCCTATGATACTCCATTAAGACCATAGTCTCAAACACAAATTGGAATCATCACCATTTTATCAATTATGGGGTTACTTCAATATCCTCATCACAAATTTATAACATCACAATTATTAATCATACATCGTCATCATCACATAAACTCATCTAATCAAACATACATAAAATTCATTCGACATCCAATATCACAGTAATATCAAATATCACACATTTAACGAAAATAAATCAAATATCACAATAATATCAAATAACACACATTTAACAAAATTAAATCAATCAATACCTCATAAATATTTTTATTCCAAATTTTAATCTCACAATTTTCATATTTTCACAAAGGGCTACTGCTGTACGTAGCAAGCCCCGGATGAATCGTTGGGAAATACGGTTTTCCCGTTCATCTCAAAATATATTATACTCATAAATTCAAATGCTCTCTCACCCCTTACCTTATTTCGACGCTTTCACACAGGAATACAATTCCACGAGCAAACAGCCTTTGTCCTCTGACTCTTTTTCCTTCAATCGATCTAACTCTAAAAATAAATTATGAAAAGACACTCTAAAAAACTTATTTCGAAATTTGGTCAAGAAAGCTTACCATAAATCAGAAATCAATCAGTGGATAATATAGCCACTTTTCACACAATTGTTTTGGCGTTAGTTTCACTCAAATCAGACTTACGGTGAAGAAGAACAGTGCAAAATAACGAATTCTGTAAACCGATAAGTCGGGTATTTTAGACACAAATTGGGATGGTTAAAAATCTAGGAAAGTAAGTTTAATTGACTAACTAAATGAGTGAAACAACATACTGAAATTTGGACGAAAACAGAGAAAGTTTTCGACCACCTGTGCCAAATGATAGGCTTGTTGTTAGTATCATCCTTTTGCTTTTACGGCGACTGATGCAGAACTCTCTTTCTTATTCTTTTATTCTATTTTATTAATACAATTAGTGATTTAAATCATTTATACACATGGCCAAGCCCATTAGTCTCTTTATTTATTTATTTTTTACTATTACTATTACTATTTTTATTTATTTATTTTTAAAACACAATTTCATTAATAAAACATTACTAATATTCCAAAATTAATATTTTATAAAATAATTAATCTTTTAAAATACATTAATAACCAAAATTATCATATTCTAAATAAGCACTATAATAATACTTATTTTTCCAAATACTCAAATTAAAATATTACCATCATTAGTGAATAGTCGAAATTATAAAATAAATAAATATAACATCTACATTTTATATTAATTACTAAATCATAATAAATATATATAAAATCACAATGTCATAACAAGTATATAAAAATAAAGTAAATCAAACATAATATCACTACTATCCCAAGATAATTATTTATAAAATAAATAACTAAAAATAGAAAATAGTTCTAAATAATTGAAATATAACTAAATCACATGAAATCTTATTCTTTAAAATATTACACTAAAATACAATTACTTTTAGAAAAACATATAAAATAATAAAATAAAATATTTATTATTTATATCACTCATTTAATATAATATAATATATATCAAACTAACACGTCATAGAAAACATCCCTATAACGGAAATTAATCACAAAATCTATCAACATATATTCTAAAATAATATTAATATCAAATTAATTATTTAAAATCTTATTTCATTAATAAAATAGTTTATTATAAAAATTGGGGTGTTACAGAAGTGACCTATAAACTTACTGTCTTAAAATTTTGAGTTGAAATGTGGTGTCAAAATCTCGTATGGTTTAAAACATTTGTCTCATTGCTACTCTAAGTGTTTCTCGAACTCTCCAACAAAAACCATAAACTATATATAAGTTGATAATCAATTGTAGTTTTTAATATTATTCTAAAATGGATCCTTGTGACATCCAATATTAAATGCCATGTCAATTAATTAATCAAAGTTGATAATTGATAAATAACTAGTATCATTAATTTAAATATATATAGCTAAACCAATATTTGCCGGCAACTAAATTGGACATCGTGACATCCACTATTAAAGTCCATATCAATTAATTAATCTAAGGTTCATAATTACTAAATAACTAATATCATTAATTTAAATATATATACCCAAATAATAATATTAAAATATAATTAAATTAAATATTTAAGAAATATTCCAATATCAATTATTTATCGACTCAACTAATATTTGTCTACAAATACGAGCGACTAATTTGGAGTCTGTGCCAAATTTGAGAATCATTTGCTTCAAATTTTAAAATAGTGTACCTAAACTTTCATGATATTTTCCAAATTTGAGTTTATCTTATGAACAAGAGGTAAGCAAAACATTATTATGCTACTTATTTTTTAATTAATCAATATTATGCTACTTTTTTTTTAAATTAATATTACATATTTTTGGAAAGTATGCATCAAATATGAAAGTGCCAAGTGTCATATTCATGATTTCAAATTAGTAAATTTACTTGAACAACAGTTTTAAACACCTAATTTTATTACCTTTTACATGACATGGTTAAAGTATTTCACATATGCGTTAACGCAGTTCGATAAAAGGCCAATGGAAATGTCAAGATTGAATAATTCATTAACAATTAACTAAGTTTTTTTAATGTTTAATTATAGATTTAGTTATTTTAATTTTACATATTTTTAAAATTGATCTTCTTTTTTAAAAATTAGACATTTTTTTGTCTCTCTTTAAAATTTTTAAATTATGATTTGAAATATTTTTAATGACGTGACATACGATTTGATAATATAGATCCACGTGATGTATTAATTATTTATATATAATTAATTAAATTACAAAAATGAAAAAATTTAAATTTTTTTAAAAAAATATCCCTTTTTTTTTCTTCCTAGAATACTCTAGTTTCAAACTTATTTCTCATACTGCCCTACTTTTTTGGCCCAGTAGCTCGTCGCTCCTTGAGCCTGCGATGATCTGAATGCCTTTTTTTTTTTTAAACTCAGTTGCTCATCGCACCCCAGGGGTACAATGATGTACCTACTTTTTTTTTCTTCCAATTATTTAATAATTAAAATATGTAATATATATATATAATAAATTATAAATATTTAAAATAATTAATAAATCAAATAAAATGAAATAAAATAAAATAAAATAAAAAACTTTCATAAATAATAATAATAATTTTAATAATATTAATAATTAGAGATTAAATAATAATAATTACATTAATAATTTAATAATAATAATTTTAATAAATTATAAATATTTAAAATAATTAATAAATCAAATAAAATAATTATTAAATGAAAAAAAATAAAATACTTTAATAAATAATAATAATTACATTATAATTATAATAATTATAATAATATTAATAATTACAAATTAAATAATAATTATAATTAAAAAAAAGAAAATTGTAATTTGAAAATCTAAGTGATCGTCGATTTGCAAATATGGTAATATCGCTATATTTGGTAATTTATAAATATGATAATTTGAAATTAATTATTTCCATCACGTGAACAAAAAATCAAATGCGACGATATTACTATATTTGCAAATTACCAAATGCGGCTATACTACCTCCAGTTCCATCTAAATTAATTATTTCCATCACCTAAACAAAAAATCAAATGCGGCGATATTACTATATTTGCAAATTACTAAATGCGGCGATATTACCTCCAGTTCCATCTAAATTAATTATTTCCATCATGTGAACAAAAAATCAAATGCGGCGATATTACCATATTTGCAAATAATAATTTTAAATTACCATATTTGCAAATTATCAAATGCGGCGATATTACCTTATTTGCAAATCGAAGACCGCATAGATTTTCAAATTACAATTTTTTTTTATTATTATTTTTTTGATTATGTTTATTATTATTACAATTTTCTTTTTTTTAATTATTATTATTGTTTAATTTTTAATTATTAATATTATTATAATTATAATGTAATTATTATTATTTATTAAAGTATTTTATTTTATTTCATTTAATAATTATTTTATTTGATTTATTAATTATTTTAAATATTTATAATTTATTAAAATTATTATTATTAAATTATTAATGTAATTATTATTATTTAATCTGTAATTATTTTTATTATTTATGAAAGTTTTTTATTTTTTTATTTCATTTTATTTGATTTATTAATTATTTTAAATATTTATAATTTATTATAATTATATATTATATATTTTAATTATTAAATAATTGGAAGAAAAAAAAAGTAGGTACATCATTGCACCATAGGGGTGCGATGAGTAACTGAGTTTAAAAAAAAAGTTTTCAGGTCATTGCAGGCCCTGGATGCGACAAGCTACTGGACCCAAAAAGTAAGGCAGTTTGGGAAATAAGTTTGAAACTAGGGCATTCTGGAAAAAGAAAAGGGATATTTTAAAAAAAAAAAACCAAAAATTTATGTTAAAAGTTAAGTTTTTATAGAATTTTATTGTGATTTTATGAGTGTTAATTAGTCTATATCATCGTATCATATGTCACATTATTTATATCACTATAATTTTTTAGTTAAAAAATCATAATAAAGAACCAAGACTATTAAATTTTAAAAAGGGAGAACGATTTTGTGATGAATTGATAAAAAGGAGAGAATTAAATATGCAATTCAACCTATTTTTAACTACGAATTTAAATTTTATTAATTAACTGTGATGTTAGGTGTTCAAACTACTTGTAAATTTGAACACTTAGAAAATCGTAATTAATGTCATTCAAATTCGAAATTATTGAAGTTTCATTGATGGTTAATGAACTATGTCATATAATATATCTATAAAATAAATTTAACACTTGACATCCGTAAAATCTAGATCAACAGACAAATATTAATATTATTAGGTTCGATTATTGTCTTACAAACTCAAAATCTTAAAATTATGTACAAATTTTTTTATCATTTCACCTGATAAAAAAACCTAACACTTTACTAACCACATAGATGAACTACATTAAAAATTGTCAAATTTAAATATCCTAAATGAATATTCAAATAACATTTTCTATTTTCATTTCCCGAGCAATATAATCCCCCTACTTTTGAAGCAAACACGGCCCCTTGAGTTAGAATTAACAAATAATGACAAATATTTATGATAAATGGAAAAAAGAATATTGGGAGTATTTTAATCATTCCAAGTGATATCACCAAAATCAAGTTGAAGTAGCAAGGGGTCAAACGATAACACCGAGGGTAGGATTGAATATGGAATAGGGATTCTCTAAAAGTAAACATGATCAGTGAGAACATTCAGCCAAGGAATTTATACCCTAGAAGTTATTGATTAAATCAAGCATTATAAATAGGATTATGATTTTAATAAGACCTTTTTTGGCAACAAGATGAGATCCTTACTTTTGTAGCAACCAGACAGATCCAAAAATTTAAGTCTTAGAGATTTGTTTTGACAGAAGCAAAGTCAACTCATTTCATTCAAGACAATTGGTTCAATGCAAGATCAAATGTAATAAAAAGATTGATAATTAACGTATAATATAGATTCTCTCGTTAATTGATGAAGGACTCTATTTGCTTGTCTCTAAATAAAATTTATCCACCGATTTGGTATGGTTGATAAAATATTCTCAAGTCTTAGAGATAATATATATTACGTGGATCTATATCTATGATTATATATTTTAAAATAGATTAAATAAATTTTTTGTCTCTTTAAATAATTCAACTTTTATTCTAATCCTTTAAATTTTTTCTTCAAATAAAAGTCTCCAATTTTTTTGTCACCAAATGTGTCCTCATTGTTTAAGTAAGTTAAATGTAGCATTGTAAGCGGGACAAAAAAACAAAAAATAAAAGATGATATATATTAATAGGAACTAAAAACTAATTTTTAAATATATTTGCGATCTCTATAAATATTTCATTTTTTATTTTTAGACCCTCTATGTAGTGCCACATGTGCAGCTTTTCACTTCGAGGACCAATTTTTGGTGCGAGAAATTTTTAGAAAAACCACCACTCGAAGAAATATTTTAGGAGACTTAAAAAAAACTGAATTATTTAGGAGCGCAAACTTATTTAATCATTTTTTAAAATTTAATTCATATATAAAAGGATACAAACTTTTTGGGTAACATATTTTCATGATTTTTTTATTCATTTAATCATTTTATTTATAATTTTATCTTTCCCTACTGATCAATAACTATTTTTTAAATAATTGTACACAATTTTATGATTTCTTTTACTTTATAAAAAAAGCGGACATAGGAACATTATTAATACACTCATTTGCTTTCTATCATATATAAATGGAATATTAAATTTTTGTGTTATTTTTTTCTTTTAATTTTATCTTTCATGTAAACTATTTTATTTAGAATATTTATTCTTATTTATTTAATTAAATTAACTATTTTTAAATATCCATACAATATATAAAAAATACTAATTAAATTTTGGTGTAACATTTTTCTTCTACTTTTACTATTCGTTTAAATCATTTTAGTTATAATTTTATCATAACTTACCAATCAAATAACAATTTATTTAAAATATTTGTATAAAATTTGGAACGTTATTTTGATCTAAAAAAAATAGACAAATAGTGATTTATATGTTTATTTACACGCTAGTAATATATAAAGGGAATATTAAATTTTGGTTGGTTATTTTTATATATAAAAGAAATACCAAATTTTAGTTTTTTTCTCCAACTTTTTCCCTCAATAAAAAAGTTTATTTATAATTTTATAACCCAATATTAAACTTTTGAGTACTTTTTTTTTAATTGTATCATTAATTTAAATTATTTTATTTCTAATTTGATTCTTTCTTATCAATCATAAAACTGAATTTTTTTATATAACTACATAAAATCTATAACTTCTATATTTTATTGTTTTATAGATAAAAGTGGACCGACACAAATTAGGACCAAACAATGATTTAAATAAGGCATGATGTTCAAACATCGAATATATTATGAGGTGTTCAAACATTGATATTGCTGCCTAAATCTCAATTGTGGACTTTTTTTCTTCTTTTCAAAACCCCTTGTGTCTAGGGTATAGTAGTACTTTAGAATCCCTTCTATACCCCAAGAGGCCATATTATATGCACATAAGAATAGGATTGTCGACCTTGGCACTGTTTTGTATTCCATGAATCTGATGCTAGGACCAAAGTGAGAAAGTGGAATGGAATTGGATTAACACTTATCTTTTCTCCACATCATCCTCCCTAGAATCAAAGAGAACCAAACACAACATGTTACCGAAGAGGCTAAGAGATAATAAGAACACATCGTTGGAATCAATTAATCAATATCACTTTCTTTTTCTTTAGTATTTTTCATTTATTTATATTTTATTTTTATTTGTAACATATACGACCGTTAAATAAGTGTGTCTTAAATATGTGATCATAAATTTAATTTTTAATTAATATATATATATATATATATAGAAGAATAACTCTTTAAATAAATATTTGTAATTTAAAACATTAATAGTTCCAAAAATACCTTTGACGAAAATAATGTTAGAGGGTAAGCTCTGTCATGCCCTTGATGTATGGGTTCCTTGTGAATAGTCAAGACATATTATACGTATGACACTTGGAACTCTTTGTTGGCCTCTGACTTTTGCATTTGCATATATAACAATGCTAATTCTAATTGGATTGGATATAAAATTCCATATTCTTTTAACATCTTGAATTGACAACGCAACATTGTTTTGTGCCATCTATCTTAGAGAAGTTTGCATAAATCAACATTATTAGAATAATATGATATTGATGCTGCGAACCAAGGCCGAAAGAGTATTTTCGGTTATTAATTAAATTCTATTATATAACATTGTTCTTATTCCTTTCATTGATTGCTCTCAATGCCACTCCAAGTGATTTCAATTATATCACTTAAACAGTAATGTGATGCTTAGATGCTTGTTCTTGTTCTTGTTCAATGTTCATGTTCATATTCACCAAAGGATCATGGGAATTTTCCCTTATCCAAACAAAATATCTTAAGGAACTTTTTTTTATTTGCTATCCATTTTAAGTATATAGTAGTAATTAATTTGTATTCTCCTTTTTCTAGAATATACAATTTAATGCAATCCACTATCTTAACCAACCACTATAAATAAGAGTTCATGAAATCTCAAATTCCACCAAGGAAAAACAAAACAAAATCAATTACACATACAATTCTAGCATCTTAAGAATTTTAATTATTGAAGTATTAGTTATGGATAGAGTGAAGGATTTGGCATCAAAGAAAGCTGCAGTTATATTCACAAAGAGTTCATGCTACATGTGTCACAGCATAACACAACTTTTTTATGAGCTTGGAGCAAGTCCTGCAGTGCATGAGCTTGACAATGATGTCTATGGTAGGGAAATGGAAAGGGCTTTGAGGAGTCTTGGATGTAACCCTTCAGTTCCAGCTGTGTTCATTGGAGGAAAATTTGTAGGGTCATCAAAGGATGTTATATCTCTTCATGTTGATGGATCTCTCAAACAAATGCTTATGGCTGCTAGAGCCATTTGGTTCTAGCAATAAATAACTAATAACACTCCAAAGTTCAAAGTTCAGCCCCATAAAATGAAGGAGCTTTGATCCGATACTTTGGAGATAATTAATATTATGTTAAGGACACTCCTTTTTATTAAGTGTCCTGTTTACTTTTTGTTGTTGTTTGTAGACGAAGTGACGAACACAAAGTTCACACAATTACGAAGTTCTTAATTTGAACTCGAGTGAAGATGTATAACTTAACAATATCGACATTTGACATTTAAAGTAAGTTTAATGGTCAATGTCCTTTTAGTTTTGAAGGTCAAGTGTATGTAAAATAGTTTTGCTTTTTGTAATTTTCCAAAAATTTCAGCTTACTATGGTTGATGTTTACCATGTTCTATGAAACTTTGATAACATGGATGAAAAAGAACTCTTTTTGTTAATACAACTTTAAACTTTGTGAAATATATTATTTTTTTCCGTGAAATACTTAGAAGAAAACATGTCTTGAATTCGAACTTCAATCCTCTATAGTTCATGTAGTTGAGAGAAATTTATCTCTTTTAATCTGATAATTTACTATTGAGTGTACTATAAAATGAAGTATCTAACTTCCCATAATTTGTTCAGTTGCACTCTTTATCCTTTGTATGATATAATTCCCCCACTTCCCAAGGGATAATAAAATATTCAATTAATTTGATTACAAGCATATTTACCCCCAGAATATCACCTTTTGCATTAACAACAGAAGTTTTCCATTAAAATCTTTAACTACCCCACTTAGTGTGTTTGATTCTCCATTTTCACATGTTCTAGTGCCCTGCAAGGTGATGCATGTCTTTAAGAGTTTATAAGAAAATTCACCTTTTGGAGTTGAATCAGCAAAAACATAAACATGCATTTTACCATTAAATCAGAAAAATGTTTGAAATGGATTTATTGCTACCGGCCATAATAGTTAATCCAATTATTTCAATTGAGTATAGCATTTTATTTTACGAAATTACTGAATTTTGATACATCTATTAACTTGAAATTAGAATCACTGTCTACTATATTTTTTAAATTTACTTTTTCTCTTAACATAATTTATTAAACAACCGTCTCTTTAATTAATAATTAATAAAACAATAAAATCATCTAATTATGCACAAAATAATTGAACAACGAAAAATATGACAACCAAATCATCTAATAACTAATGTAATAGGACGGTGACCAAAAGAATAGTCACAATTACAACAGATATGACGTTATCAAATTGTGTCGCGTCATCCATGTCATCAAACCTCGTCAACAACATATCCATGTAAATAGAGTTGTTCCAGAAATTTTGGCTTTGGCTACCCTATGCAATAATGATGTTGCATTAATCATTTAAATAATATTTTCCTTATATTTTTTGTCATAGAATAATAAATAACTCGTTCAAGTTTATTTTTCTTTAATAAATCATTTTTTTAATAGGAATTATAGAAAATTCTCTTACTTTCCTTATTTCCCGGACTTCGTTTGTGCTAGAATTTTGCTAATATGTGTTATTTGTTGAGTGAATATGTAAAATAAGGTAAATTAATTTTTGAATTTTTTATATTGGTAAATATATCTCTTTGTAAAACATCGATTCGGTCTTTTTTTTTGTAAATTTTTTAATTAGATATTTTGACGTGATATTATAATTGAATACGTGGTTTATAGAGGTGTATATAGGCGCGGGTCGACCCGCCAACCCGATCACCCAACTTAATTTAATCTGATTTTTATCCATACTCAGTCACTTTCAGGCCTAATCCGACCAAATCCGTTGAAACCCGCTTATATTTGGTTCAGGTATTGTGTTCAACAATTTAAACTCGTCGACCCAGTAACTAGTTATAATTTTTTTTTTTAATTTTGTTTGGTAGTCCAATAGGGTTTCATTACTCTTTTTTCAATTCTTGCCTTTCATAATTTGAGAAACTTGTTAAGTGTTTGGACTTGAAGTTGACATTGCTTAAAATTGATAAATTTTTATATTTTATTAATTTTCTGTTGTTGAATTTATTTATGTATTTGAACATTGTTGGATTTTTTTTTTTGTAAGAGGTTGTTGGCTTTTTTAAAGAATTGAATGATGTGATTGAAATTTTATAGTTTTTGAGACATTCAAGTATTAAATATATTTTCATTCAATATATTTTTCCGTAAAATAAAAAACATGTTATTATTCATGTATAACCCGTCAACCCAACCTAACTCAACCCGTTCTTGATCAGGTTGGGTCAAGTTAAATGAAAAAATACGGATTAAGAATTTAACCCAACCCAAAAATAATCAATCGGGTCGGTATCGAGTTTTGTCAAAATCCGTCCAACCCGACCCACGTACACCCCTAGTGGTTTATTCACGTTGATGTCACATTAATGTAATATTCCCATTGATAAATTTATACATGAAATTTTATCATATCAAAAATAAATTTGTGAGTAATTGTAATTATGCATGGATTTGAATATTGACAAATTAATTCACGTTGTGATGATATTAATATGATATTAATGTAGAAAAATAAAATATTCAATTAACTTGTCGTGTCATAATGTTTAACGATAAAATTTTAAATATGAAGTATTTTAATTATAATTTTAAGAATATATTTACCAAATTATAAAAATTTCATAAATTAATTTAATTTGCATTTACAATTTGAATCAACAATTTACTTATTCAATAATTATTTATTACTTAGACTTCTCGCATGTGGTTCATCTTGTTTTGAAGCAGATCAATATTCAATATACGTATGGTAATCTGATCTCTCTGTGATGCATAATCTACTGCATCTTCACTGGATATGAACACTTCTACTAGAGAGATCAAAATTAGTATTTTAAAAATGTTATATGATACTGAAATATTTTATTTCATTTTTTTATTGTTTCTATAGGAGATAAATAAGTATTGTAAATCAAATAATTAATGAATTTTGATTAAAAATAAATCAGTTTGAAGAATTTGAATTCAAATATTACTAAAATAACTTTTGATTAAATTTTACTTATCTCTAATCAATTTTTAATATCCAAATTATAAGAGTGTTCTTTCTTAATGAATCTACTCTTCAACAACAACAAAAAGAGAGAGAGACACACGTAAGTACTTTCTTAACCAAAATCCTAATGGGTGTGGCTAATAGTAGCATCTTTTTCATCACTACACATAAGGGCATATTTGATGGACATAATAAGAGATATGATATGAATAAATTATCATATCATGTCTGAATTCAGTGGTTCATGAATCAATAGAATATGATAAGTTAATCCAGAATTCTATTATATCTTGTCTCTCTAGTTGAAATTTCTATCATGAATATGATCTGAGTTAGAAACTAGCATGATAGAATAAGAACATTAGTTTACTCAATTACCCTTACAAAATATAATTTAAAATATAAATTTAAATAAAATAAAATATACATATAAAAACAATTTAAAAAATATACATATAAAAAAAATTAAAAAACAAGGGTACTTTTTATATAATTTAATAAATTAGTATTCACAATTATAAAAATAAGGTAGTTAATTGAAATTTCAAAATAAATATAATTTATTTACAAGGTATTCTTTCCATTTAAATATAATATATATCATATCTATATTTATATTCTAACAAATAAAATATAATTATTTGGTTATTCACAATTTTGATTTTAAAATTTAAATTGTTTATTTAGTAGTGTCAATGGATAGTTTTAATATAAAATTATTTCATTACTTATTTAATTTTTTTGTTAATTTATAATATTTAAAATATAATAAGTTAATTTAAAAATAATAATAACAAAATTATATTTAAATAACAAAATTAATTTCTACTTATCAGAGATACATGCCACTTTAAGATGCCTAAACTCAGTAACTCTGGGTTTAGGTGATTAAGCATTTCATGCATCTGTCAACTGAGAAAGCCGAACAAGCCCGTAGCCAGGCTCAAGCATTGGAAGAAGCCCTTGATGTTGATGACTTAGAGGCTGATAAAAGGCCAGAGGACTTGATGCTGAGCTATGTCAGTGGTGAGAAGGGGAAGGATAGATCTGACAGGGAGGTTGTTACCCCATGGTTTAAATTCCTTTGGGAAACTTACAGGACTGTGCTTGAAATATTGCGGAACAACTCAAAATTGGAAGCCTTATATGCGGTATTCTTTCTTCTATTTTTTCTTGTTGGAGGTGTTGTAGGTCATCTTAAGCAATTAATATTGTTGATGTTTATGTCTTAAGTATGTCATTGTGTCTGAATTGACACCAGCTATCTGTTGTTTCTATTTTAATCTAAGTAAATTTTAACATGAAAATGTCTTACCGTTGTGGGTGCGCGATCTTGTGAGACTGGTTAACATATGCCATCATTGCTGTATGAAATTATTATATTCCAAGTTCTGTCGTAAGTAGATGATAGATGTAGTGCCCAGAGTTACTGAGTTTAGGCATCTTAAAGTGGCATGTATCTCTGATAAGTAGAAATTAATTTTGTTATTTAAATATAATATATATTATATCATATAATGATGAGATGTGTATCAAATACATGACAAAATAAAATGTTATCATGTTGATTATTATGTGTGTATCAAAGACACCATATGATAATGTTTATTCTGTCACTATCTATCATATAATATCATATTCTTATTCAGTTTTATATCCTATCATGCACATCAAACGAGTCATAGATACTTAAAAATTTAATTTTATATGTGGATTTTTTTGTATTGATAATTCCATAAAATTTAGACGCAGTTCTAAAAAAAATAATGAAAAAGTTACTTTCTACTCCTCACCTATAAGGATTACTCTCTAAATACATTAAAGACTTTTTTACTCTGTTTTATTATATATAAAATAGAAATTTTTTCTATTCGCTTTTTTATTCATATATTTGAAACATTACAAAAATTAGAAAATTTTCAAATTTTTAAAACTTTGGTTGATTATAAAAAAATTTAAATACAAAGTAAGTTCAGATTTTTTGAGTATTTGAAACTTTTGATTAATTTGAAAGTTTTAAAATAGAGTTTGTTGTATTTATTAAATAATTTCGAAGCTTTCATCTTCAACAAAATTTTACAAATGCACATTTTTGGAACTTTGAAACTTTTGAAGCATTAAATTTTTGAAAGTTTCCAAAACAAAACTTTCAAAATGCAATATTATATGTTGAAATTTTTGATGATGATGAAAGTTTCGAATGTTTCAAAAAATTAGAATATTATTCAAATTTTTGAAATGTATATATTTTTTTAAAAATAATTACATTATTTTTTTAAAATATTGTATTTGCAATATAAATATTAATTAAATTTGGTATATTTTTTAACTTCTATATTTTTTAAAATTAAACCAAATATGAGTGAAGTTTATGGTGAAGTTCTTGCTATATCTATTGTACATTCTATTAATAAATTCACGACTAATTGGAAATCTTAATATTAATTGATATTATTAGTTTTTAATGTATACATGTGTGTTGATGTTTTATCTTAAATATATTTTGTAGATGTTTCTCCCTCGATAAACTGTATTCAATTGAATAAAAACTATTGAAAGACAAAATTGAATAATAATTGTTACAACTAGATCTTAAGTTGACACCCCTTGTGTTTTTCTTTCCCTTGTGTTAGATCTAAGTTGCTGAAGTAGAGTCTACAATCTGAGGGAGTCAGAAGAGGTAGCAGATTACTTAGCAATTAGATTCAAGGCGTTGTATTTCCTTCTACAATCTGGGGTTGTCAAATTGGTAGGAGAAGACTTGATTTGAGAAGTCAAGGTATTGTATTCCTCAAAAGTCTAGGATTGTTAGACTGTTTGAGAAGACTGACTTGGAGGGTCAGTGGTATTGTTGTAATTCAAGGTTTTGAATTAGTGAAATCCTTCAAAGTGAAAGGAGTGGACGTAGCCTCGTTAACGGTGAACCAGTATAAAATTCTGTGTTTTAATTTTATTTTATATCCGCTGCTAACTCTGTTTGATTCATACATCAGGTTTTGTTATAAAACTGCAAAAACAGAAAAAGTATTCAAGTTAGTCAAATACAATTCAACCCCCTTCTCGTGTTTGCACCTTCACTAGTCACTATAAAATAAACATATCAATAATTTGTATTAAAAAAAACATTTTCTAAAATTTAGAATGTTTCAAAAGTTTCAAAAAATTTGAAAGTTTCATTTTCTTTGGAAGTTTCGAAATTTTCGTTTTTCTAGAAACATTGTAACTTTGAAATTTTGGAGATCGTTGAAAGTTTTGAAAGTTTCAAAAAAAATGTGTTTTAAAAGTTTCATGTTGCTCGGAACTTTCGAAAACTGTTGAATTCTCTATTTCTTAAGTTTTCAATTGCTCGAAACTTTTGAAAGTTGTTGAATCCGTTATTTCGGAAGTTTCATGTTGTCCGAAACTTTCAAAAAGATTTTGAAAAACTGAAGAAAAAAAAAATTAAAAGGTAATTCATCAAAAAGTTTAAAATTGTAACTTACTTGTGTTTCAAAAGTTTTCAAAGTTTCAAAATGCTAGAAAAATTTGTCACATATTCTCAAAGTTTCGAATACTTGAGTGGAAAAGTGTATGGGAAAACATTTCAACTTTATATATAGTAAAAAATAGTAACAATGTATTTTTAAGTGTATTAGGGGTGGAAGGGATAGGTGGAGGGTGAGAAGTAGAATTCTCAAAAATAAGTTTTCGTCGTGGATTGATGTCATTTATGGGGCTAAGAATAATATACGTAAACTTCTTTTTTCACCTCTAAATATTTTTGAAAGTCCCAAAATTTTGTTCTAATTAGCTAATTCAAATGTGTATTTTATATGTTAAAATTGGTTAATCTGAACGTGTATTTTTATATATTTGAGAATATTAAGAATAAAAGAAAAAAGACTATATATTACTATTTATAAATTGAAATTGCGGCACATACTTTTTTATTCGCAGTATCATAAAAGTTGTCTAATAATAATAATGATAAAAAGAATAGAATAAAAATACATAATTTGTATTTATGTTCTCATTTAAAAGCAGCAAGTGTATATGTGAATTTCGTCGAAGTTCTCTTAAAAAAACAGCGAGTAAAATTTCACTAATAATGTTTTTCACCGGTATTAATAGTTTGCAATTTTGCATAACTTTAAAGAGACCGTCTCTCTGCATAACACTTTATTTATTATCGAAAAAAGAAATACTATCGGTTGGAGAGTCCGACTATACAGGGCGTCGACCGATAAAATGTTTAAGAACTCATAAAATAGATTTTGATACTATATATCTATTTTAAATTTTAAAACATCAATTATATACATCTATTATATGATGTTATCTCTTTTACAAATCTAACAATTAATTCATTTAGGGTTGGCTATTGGCTGCGGCAGTCCAATAGCATATTCTTTAATTTGTGAGGCTTTACATTTTTTTATAATATAATATACTTTTATTTTTATAAAGTTACGACTTTTTAAATTTAGTTCTTTAAACTTTTTTTATTCATTCTATTTTGATTTTATAGAAATTCTTTTATTGAATAAATATATTAATTTTTTTACAAAAAATATTTTTTTAAATAGAGACTAAAAGTAAATTAAAAAAATTTATGAACTATAAAGTTGAGAATTTTTGTATAAAAATTAAACAAAATTTTAAAATTTTATAGAGACTAAAATTTATTTTATCATTTTTTTGAATTATTAAAATTATATTTTTTAATTAAAATTTTAATTTTTAAAATTAAAACATCACCTACAAAATGTTTAAGATAGTTCTGAACTCATTCATAGTTATTCATAATTAATATAAAACTCATGAACTAAACAATATTCACTTACAAAAAGGGAATAGATATAATTCCCCAATCATCATAAAAATCAACATCTAGGAGAATATCATGATCACTATTATTCCAAGTGTATAAAAAAAGATAATTTGGTGCTTATTGTTGATCGTTCAATTTGGGCACCTTGACCAATAGTGCAATTAAAGGATATAATCTCATCCCATAAACGCATTTCACTATACTAAAAGGTCGAGTGACGTTCAACTAAACTTGGTATAGTTTAGTGAGGACGTGCATGGGGCTTGCTAAGCTTGAGATTTGTTATTTCTCCCTATTATTCCTCCAAATCCATCCCTATAGCGTCATCATTTTTCTTTGCTAGACGCTAGCTGTAGTGTATAACAGCTTATCTGCATTAGCAATATGATAAATTTAATCCTCAAACTTTATATAATAACTACCGTAGTTCGTCTTTCTTTTTTAATTATGTCTTTATAATTTTAAAAATTATTAGGTAGAGGTTACTGAAAAGATAAAAAAAATATTATTTTTTTGCATGCCAATTAGTTTTGGATGAGGAGGTTACCTTGTTTGAAGAAGTTGCATTTTTTAAGAAATTAGAGGTTGCATTTAAAAAAAAAAAAAATTGATGCTAAAATGGTATAAATGAAAATTGATAAGTCACACACTAAATATTTGTATCTTCTTTATTTATAGAGATTTATGCATATTTATAGCGACCAGTTTATTCATTTGTGAATGATTTTCAAACGACAATGATATTCAAATACCTTTATATTTTGTTAGGTTCAATTATTTTTTTTTATTTCTCTCTTTTTATTATATCATCACCGTACATTATTATCTCTATTTTCATCTCACTGTATGTCTAAGAAGTGTTTGGATATACACAACATTTTTCATTTTCAAAATAATGGAATTATATGCATGAGACACATATGAATGGGATAATCCAAGATAAGGATACATCACAAAAACGCAAGAGAATAAGCAATGCAGGGCGCTAGGCAGTACACATTCCTACAGAGTCCAGGCACCATTTTGGATGATAGAAACAATTATTTTGTTTTGGATTCCAATGGTTGTACTTGTATCTTAAGATGTGTTGTTTTACGATTTTTTTTTTTTTGTTACAAGATGTTTCACGATTTTTACTTGATGGTAAATGAGTAAACACAACTTTTGAATCATACATGGGTATGACCTTCGGTGAAAAGTTAATTTTCGCATGTAGGGGTGTCTCTTGTATTATAAATAGATGAAACACACATTCCAAAATTCAAACTCTAAAAAGCCGTCAATATGAGAACAAGTTTAAGAAATATTTGTGAACTCTCCAATATTTTCACTTGCTTTAAATATTAAAACTAAGACAAAAATACATCATAAGTTATTTTTTTTTCAATTTAGTCATTTAAGTTACATATTAACTACAACATTAGCCTTTAAGTATTAAAATATGTATATTGTGATTCTTTTTTCACTACGCCAAAAATGGTGCACATTTTAAAACGCTTAATAACTAAAAGCACTGTTGTATAATATTTTAAAAATAACGAAGGATACAACAGCGCTTTAATGACAAGCGCTTTAGAAAAAGCGCTGTTGTAGGGTCGTGAAGGGTTTAGGATTTACAGAAAAGAACTGTTGTAGGGTCATAGCGATTTCACAAAATGTTAAAAGCACTTTTAGAGCGCTTCGCATAAAAGCGGTGTAAAATATAGCGCTCTCATATAAAGTTTAGAGCGCTACATTTACAGCACTTTGTATAAAAGCGCTGTAAATGTTTTAAAATTTAAATTATAGCGCCCACACACTATATTACGAACTATATTTACAGCGCTTATGGATAAAAGCACTGTAAAATATAGCGCCCACACACTATATTTACAGCGCTTTTATGAACACTATATGTTCTGTTATGTTTTGATAAATTTGTTATATATTAATTTGTTCTTACTGCATTCATATAGGTCATATAATTAAAATGGACCGGAAATGAATGTCTGTCGATCGATTGTCAAAAGAGTATGAAAATGGAGTGAAGGAGTTTGTTGAATTTGCAGTGAAGAATGCAAAAGACCGAAATTGAATCACTTGTCCTTGTTTAAAATGTTGTTTTGGAAAACGCGTTAGAGCAGATGAATTGGAAGGACATTTAGTATGGCATGGAATTGATAAAAACTATACATGTTGGATAAAACATGGTGAGGAAAAAAAAAGGGAACACTTATTTTGACAGTGATGCAACATATGATTCAAATGATTATTTCGACACAGATACATATGAGCAGGACCAAGTTGAAGATATTGCAAAAGCAGTTGAAGAAGATCTTCGGGAT
The DNA here is from genome assembly GCA_037974295.1 of Cicer cuneatum. Taxonomy (NCBI): domain Eukaryota; kingdom Viridiplantae; phylum Streptophyta; class Magnoliopsida; order Fabales; family Fabaceae; genus Cicer; species Cicer cuneatum. The sequence continues at coordinate 10,814,928 of JBBPBO010000001.1, read as the reverse complement.
TGTCCTAAAATGTTTGAGAGTTTGTTGAGTGATGCAGAGAAACCATTATATAATGGTTGTACTAAATTCACAAGACTTTCGACGATAGTAAAGTTGTACAACTTAAAAGCAAGAAATGGATGATCTAATAAAAGCTTCACATAATTATTAACACTCCTAAAAGATATGTTGCCAGATGATAATGAACTTCCCAGTCGAACCTACGAGGCTAAACGAATTTTGTGCTCTATTGGCATGAGTTACGAAAGGATTCATGCGTATCCTAACGATTGCATTTTATTTCGAAAAGAATATGAATTACTAAAGGCGTGTCCGAAATGCAATGTCTCTTGATATAAGAAGAAATAATCTACTCTAGCAAAAGTCATGTGGTATTTTCCTATAATACCAAGATTTAGGCGAATCTATCGCACTGAAGAAGATTCAAAACACCTTACATGGCATGCAGATGAAAGAATTAGAGATGGAAAGTTACGACACCCTGCATATTCTCCACAATGGGCAAAAATTGATCACGAGTATCTTGATTTCGGTAGAGAGTCAAGAAATCTACGACTTGCACTTTCTACTGATGGAATGAATCCACATGGTCTTCAAAGCATATCACACAGCATGTGGCTTGTGATTTTGTTGATTTATAACCTACCTCTATGGTTATGTATGAAGCGCAAGTTTATGATATTGTCTCTGTTAATTTCTGGACCCAAACAACCGGAGAATGATATCGACGTTTATTTGGCTCATTTAATTGAAGATTTAAAAAAGTTATGGGAGTCAGGTGTGGAAGTTTATGATGGGTATAAGAAAGAATGTTTCAATTTGAGGGCTATGTTGTTCGGCACAATTAATGATTTTCCAACATATGGTAATTTATCAGGGTAGAACATTAAAGGTCAGTGTGTCTGTCTTATATGTGAAGATAGTACAGATTGGATACGGTTGAAACATTGTAAAAAGAACGTCTTTCTTGGACATCGTAGATTTTTACCTTTTAGTCATAATTACAACGCTTTTGTGTATTTTCAATAGCGCTGTTGTATCCTTTTACATTACTAGATACTAGAGCGCTGTAAAGGGCTTAAAAAAAGCGCTGTAAAAGGCAATTTTTAGCATAGTGTTTATTTTTTATTTAACTCCGTTAAAAAAAAAGCTACATAGTTGTTAAAGATAATGGCGTGTTATGAGAGTGTTGAGGCAGCAGATGCAAATAATTAACTAGTGGCGTGTTATGAGAGCGATTAGATTGTAGAGAAAAAAATTCAAAACGCTTAATCAGAAATTGGATAAAAATTAAAGGATTATGGAGTATTTTTGTCTAAAAAACTAAAATCATAAATTAAAATGGTTATTGTTTTTCATCATTCTCGGTTTTCATCATCACCTTAATCAAGTCAAAAAGAAAATCATCTTCCTCCAACAATTTCATCTTCTTTTTTACCATCTTCTTCCTCTTCAAACGGATAATATATAATCAAAGAGATACATGAGACGTCGATAATTATATTTAATTCCAATAAAGAGAAATGCCTTCAAATGTTGAATCCTAACTCAATCTATCGGATTCTTACAAAATGTAATACCCCGTAAATTTCAATCGATTTTTCTTTTATAGTAGCTGAGTAAATGGAATTCCGCAAAGCAAATTTAACAATACTTGTTGGTGAAGAAATTTGGTTGTGTTCAAACTGCCCTAATTTGCTTAGCAAAATTGATATGCTAAGCGATTTTTGTTCATAAAATTGTCATTTCTATTTGGCTTAAATTCACTTGGCGAATCCAATTTTGCTAAAAGAATTTGTGTTGCTTTGGCTACTTTTGTTGATTCCTTCACCTATTCACACAAAAGAAGAGTTTCAGATGCAATTATCAGACTTTCTCATGAAATAAGTATTAATAACAAACTATATATCAAAATGTGGTAAAAATCCCATTTCTCTCATTCTAAATTACTATTGAGAAAATATTTTTATGTAAATTACTATTTAAAGATAGGTTTGTATTACCATTTGCATCTCAATAGGGGTTCAAAAATATCTTAAAGGAGATTTGGTAATATTTTTATTTACATCAAATAATCATATATTTACGAAAGTGAATCCAACTTAAAATTTAGAGCAATAGACACAATTTAAAATTTATACACTAGATGGTGGCATGATGTTAAATTTTTCTGCAAGTAGCTATTTAGATATATATGTATATGCCATCAACATTAGTTGGTGTGTGGTATATGCAACTAATTACACTAGCAATGAATGACACGGATTTTTTTTTGTGGGCTAGTTGGTTCGTTAAAGGATGGGAATTCATTCCTTCTTTCTTCTCAAAGGGAAAAGGTTTTTCACTCTAATAATGGTACACCTGTCACTTTGAAGTGTGATTAATTGTATATATCAATTAATTAAATTAATTATAGTTGTCAGATAAAATCAGCAATAAATCTGTTTTTTTTTTTAACTCTTTGATTAACAGTAATAATGGACTAGCAATTCGAAGTTCTGACTTAGAGATAATTAATAAAGTCCAGCAAGAATTGTTTTAACTATGATTTAAATTCGGATTCTCTTAAACGATTTGTCTTTAACTGATTATCATTAACCATTTAAATATAATTATTTGGTTAGCAGGAAATTTGCTTTTAACACATAAATTAAAATAATGTTGTTTTCACATAAAAAATATTTTTTAGCCATCAAATATATTATTGCGTTGAGTTAGAGACTAGGTTGTCTTCTTTAAAATATTTTGCAACACTATCTAAATTGTGCAAGCAGACTATCTAAATTAGTTTGAATAACTGTTAACCACCATGATTTTATACAAAAGCTATTAACCGTAAATTACTGTGATTGTGACAAACACTTAATAATATTAAACATACACTTAGAACACTATATGCAAGATGGGCACGCAACAAAACGAACAGGGGTCCACAAAAGCTATCTCATTCTCAATCTTTCTGATTCAAATTAAAGCGTTTGATAATATAAGAATCTTTATTCTCACACAAGTTGACGAGCATCCCAGTATTTACTATCATAAATACTCTTATTACCTTTGATTTTTTCTAAATGAATCTTTTCTTTTTATTGCATAATAAAGTGCATGCATGTTTTAACGAACAGCCAATGGTGGTACACGCCAAGTGACACAAAACGAATAGCACTAACCTGGTCTTTGAAAGATATTTTTCTCACCTGTATTTGTTGAGAAAAGTCAACATTTTTTAAAAGACAAAATTTATTAAAATTAATTATTCAGGCCATAAATGTGACACATACAAAGTATAACATATAAGTATATACTCCTCTGGAATAAACTATAACTAAAATTAGTTTTATTTATTTTTTAACGAAATATAAATAAATATCAACTATTTCACTTTGTACTAATATTATATTAATTTCTCTAAAATATTTTTAATATTTTATATTTTCAAATCTGTCTATATTTGATTCTAAAAGAAGTATATGGTTATGGTCTTATAAGCTGTCAATTGATTGAAGCATATGCATGTAAATAATGACTTCCAATTTATTCAGTCTAAAGTGTTATATCTCCAAATAGTTGGGCATCTAAAAAGCAAAAAGTCTTTTGAATTTGCTTTAATTTATTGAAAGAAATAGGTCCTACAACTAAACTAATTTGCACTTCCCTATAAATAGCTTACCATACTTGTTCATTTAAAATAACCTCAAGCCTCACATAAATATATAGTTTTCTATATACTTCAAATTCTCCTATCCTAGCTTTACTTTACATTTATATTTGCTTCTAATATTTTTTGTCTAAAAAAATCAACATTTTTATTTGGAAGTAGTAATTTGATCAATTATATTAAGATGGAGAAAGTGATGAGGTTGGCAACAGAAAAGGGTGTGGTGATCTTCACCAAGAGCTCATGTTGTCTCTGTTATGCAGTGAACATTCTGTTTCAAGAACTTGGAGTGTTCCCTGTGGTTCATGAAATTGACAAAGATCCTGAAGGGAAAGAAATGGAGAAAGCTATAACAAAGTTGGGTTGTAATGCACCTGTCCCAGCAGTGTTCATTGGAGGAAAGCTTGTGGGGTCCACCAATGAAGTAATGTCCCTACACCTTAGTGGTTCACTCACTCCACTAATCAGGCCATATCGACTTTAATTAATTAACTTAATTTCATCTTCATTAACTAAGAACTCATGCAAAACACATTGTTCCTTGCTATCTTTATTTAAAAATAAACAGCTGCCTTAAATCAATATTATCAATAATATGTATGTAGAGTACTCCTACTAGTATTAGTAGTACATTATAATAGTCTATCCAGTGATGCATGCATGTGTCATTAAACTTAATTTCTAGCATTTGATTAGCTATAATGTAATATGCTAAATATTCTTAATAAAATCTTATTTATATACTTTCATTGGTGTATATATGTCCACCGTCTATCTATATATATTTAATTGCACACATCTCTATTTTATTTTTACTATTACACATTTATATTTTTCTTATTCAATGTTGTAACCAAGTCACATAAATATCAAAAATACCACTACAATTATTAGTCAATAAGAATCGTTTTCGTTCGTCCAACACTATTTTTTATTTCTAAATGTTTCGACTATTCTTCTCCATGTCTGCACATTTCTCTTTCCATTGCAATCATAGTTGCCGCTTGTCAATGCAAACGAAGTTCATGAAGAATAGGGAAACGTGAACTAGTATGATCACATTGCACTTGCGCACAACTAGCTAGAGAAAACATAACGAGCCAAAAACGAGTTAGAGATTCTTCTACGTACAAGAATGGCCAAAATAAAACGAAAGAACAATCTCCATGAAATACTTATAAAATATTTTGTCCAAACAAGATATATTATTTAGATATTAAATTTTTAAAAAGGATTATATACCTCACACCTTATCTCTCTTTTTTTTCTTCTTCCATTTTCCTCGGTTGATGTTAATTTATTGTATTAATATGTATTGTGTAGTTTTCTTCAATAAAAATATATTGGGTTTGCAGTTGGCTCTTCATGATAATTACCTATATGTACTTTTCTTATGCTCCACCCAAATGATTAATTTGTTTTATTATGTTTTATACTCCATAATTGAAATTCAACAAAACTTTGGAAGGAAGTTGCTTAATTTGGTGAGAAAATTGTAAAAAAAGTTTCAATACAGTCATTAAATAATTTCTTCCTGTATAAAAATAACCAAGTTATAAATTATAATAATTGGGACCAATTCCTAGGTTTGTTTGAATTCAAGGCTAACGATAATAGCGGCTTTGAACATATTTAAGGTATATTTATATTAAAATTAGAATCTTATAAATGTCTTTATCGATTTTCATAATTTGTTACTTCTTTAGTCCCTTCATTTTGTGAAGTAACAAAAAAAACACAAAATTATTTTTTATAAAAATCTCTTTACCAACAATTATTCGTCTCTATTATCATTTTAAAAGATAAAATTTTATAATTTTTTTAATCTTCGACACATTCTTATATGTTTATAAGTTTATTGAAACTCCACCGAGAAATATAAATTTATTGGAACAATAATGATTTTATAAATACGTAGATAGAGAATTGACAAAAATATTGAAATGTTATTTTACGGTAATTATCCTCTTATCTTATTCATATATAATATATTATTTTACGGTGGCATTGAGATATGTTATTTTACAATAGGAGTTCGACTGCTGTATATAATTATAAGACGTTGTCAACTTATCCCTAATTATAAAATTCTAATTTATTTTTAAAAGCTTGATATAATATGATTTGAACAAAATTATATATGTAATATAACATACTATGAACAAATATCACCCAATATATGAAAAATGTGTCAAGAGGATCTTGACGTCAATATGTGATCTTTTTGCATTGCCATAAGTTTGTAAAGTTAAAAGCGAACTTCTTCTTCTTTTTAATTTAATGCAGATTCTTCAACTTTATACTAGAAAAGAAATATATGATATTCCTCTCTTTTTAGTTTTTACTTTATAATCTTTCTTTTTTGCTTTTTCAATCTTGTATCTGCTTTTATTCCAGGGAAATTATGAGTAGAGTTCTTGATTAGAGCAACTTCAGCATGAGTTTTGTTTTTACTAAAACCAACTATATGAGTTCTTTGTTACACAATATGTCCAGTTCGCATTTCCACTTTAGGGAGTAATTGTCAGATTGATTAGCAGTTTAATAGTTGATTTAGTCTTTTAGTTGGATAATAAACGTGGCAAATAATAGGATAGAGTAATTAGTTTTTAATTATGTTGTTAGGAAACCGAGTAAGCAGGCGCGCAATTCTGCCTCTGGCCGCGTTTTCTGCTTCTGGTAAGTCTGTTTGCTTCTGTTTCGTCTGTTGCACTATACCGCTTCGTCTGATACTTCTGTCTTTGTATTTTTGGCTATTTAATGGCTCCAGCTTTAATTAATAAACAAGTTTTTCCCATTCCAACATTGAGATCATCGTTCTAAGCATTTTAACAATTGGTATCAGAGCTTCGAAAGAGGCCTGATAAATGTGAGAGTGTGTGTGGACAAGTGAAGTCCAGAACAAACACGAGAGTTTGAGTGTGTGAGTAAAACACAAAAGAAATTAACATGTCAACCTCAGAAAGGTTTGTGCAGCCGTCCATTCCCAAATTTGATGGCCATTATGATTACTGGTCAATGACAATGGAGAATTTCCTTAGGAGCAAGGAAATGTAGAACCTGGTGGACGAGGGAATTCCAGCACCAGCAGTTGGAAATACACCAGCAAGTGAGGCTCAGAGAAAGAGTGTGGAGGAAGCCAAACTCAAGGATTTAAAGTTGAAAAAATTTCTGTTCCAAGCTATTGACAGAAAAATATTGGAAACAATCCTCAACAAGGGAACATCGAAAGCAATTTGGGACTCAATGAAACAGAAGTATCAAGGGTCCACGAAGGTACGAAGAGCACAACTTCAAGCCTTGAGGAAGGAATTTGATTTACTGGCCATGAAAGAAGGAGAGAAAGTAGATAACTTCTTGGGACGGACTCTAACCGTGGTCAACAAAATGAAGACAAATGGTGAGGTGATGGAACAAAGTACAGCGGTTAGTAAGATACTTAGATCATTGACCTCCAAATTCAACTATGTTGTTTGCTCAATATAGGAGTCAAATGATCTAAGTACCTTGAGCATTGATGAATTACATGGAAGTCTGCTAGTTCATGAACAGAGGATGCTGGGACAATAGGAAGAAGAACAAGTGTTAAAAGTGACATATGATGAAAGATCAGGCAGAGGCATGAATAGAGGAGGACGAGGTAGAGGACGAATCATACAAACTTTCAACAAAGCTACAGTTGAATGTTTCAAATGTCACAGACTGGGACACTTTCAAAATGAGTGTCCAGAATGGGACAGAAGAGCCAATTATGCATAATTGGATGAGGAGGAAGAACTTCTGCTGATGGCCTATGTTGAGATCAACAAGTCAAAGAAAGAGGCAGTATGGTTTCTTGATTCTGGCTGCTCCAACCATATGACAGGAAACAAGCAATGGTTCGTGGAGCTGGATGAACAATTCAGTCATTCAGTGAAACTGGGAAACAATCTCAGAATGCCAGTGAAAGGGAAGGGCAACATCAGACTTGAAGTAGAAGGTGCAACTCAGGTGATCTCTGAAGTTTATTATGTTCCTGAGTTGAAAAACAATCTGTTGAGTATGGGTCAGCTACAAGAGAAAGAGTTAACTATCCTGATACAAAATGGAGAATGCAGACTCTATCATCCTAGAAGAGGACTAATCATGCACACACGTATGACCTCTAATAGAATGTTTGTTGTTCGGGCCAATGTTCTGGTGGATACATCTTCTGCCTGTCTAAGTGTGAGAAGTGATGATACTGGTGACTTGTGGCATAAGAGATATGGTCACTTAAGTATTACCAGTCTGAATTTACTACACCAGAAGGAACTTGTCAGAGGACTTCCCTAGTTTCAGATGCCAACCATTGTGTGTACAAGCAGCATGAAAGGGAAACAACATCGGAAGATCATTCCAAAGAAAAGCAAATGGAGAGCAACACAGAAGCTACAGCTTGTACACTTAGACATTTGCGGACCTATCACTCCAAAGTCATATGGTAACAAAAGGTACCTACTAACCTTCATTGATGACCTGAGCCGCAAGCTCTGGGTCTATTTTCTGAATGAAAAGAGTGAAGATTTCACAACATTTGAAAGCTTCAAAAATATTGTGGAGAAGGAGTCTGGTCTATCTATTTGTGGATTAAGAACAGACAGAGGAAGGGAGTTCACCTCCAAAGAATTCACAAAGTTTTGCAGACTCGAAGGTATTAAGAGACAACTGACTACAGCCTACACTCCTCAACAAAACGGGGTTGCATAACGCAAAAATCGTACCATACTTAACATGGTGCGATGTTTGCTAGAAGAAAGGAATATGCCAACTCCATTCTGGCCAGAAGCTGTGAGAACGACATGCCACATTCTCAACCGAAGTCCAACTTCTGCTGTAAAGAATAAAACACCAGAAGAATGCTGGAGTGGAGTTAAGCCTAATGTTGGTCATTTTCGAGTGTTTGGATGTGTAGGAAATGTACATGTACCATATGCAAAAAGGTCAAAGTTGGATGCTCGAAGTCAAGAGTGTGTGCTGATAGGGTATAGTGAAGAGTCTAAGGGATACAAAATGGTCAATTCGACTACAAAAAAGGTGATAATTAGCAGAGATGTTGTGTTTGAAGAAGGGAAAAGCTGGGATTGGAGAAACACAGAAGGAGAAGCTAAGAATGACATTCTTGACTGGGGAGAAGTTGATCAAGATACATATGCCTCCAGTGATGAAGAAAGTGAAGAAGAAGGAGAATCTGGTCAAAGTAGTACCTCCAGTGATATTGCTTCTGATCACAATAGTATCTCCAGTGATACTACCACATCTACACTTCCTGAAAGAAGAGTCACTTGAGCTCCAACATATCTTCAAGACTATACAAATGGAGAAGGACTATCAGAAGAAGACGAAGAGGTACAAAATCTAGTTCTGTTTATATCTTCTGATGATCCTATTTATTATGAAGAAGCAGCAAAATTGAAAAGATGGAAGGATGCAATGGATATGGAGTTCAATGCTATTGTAAAGAACGAAACCTGGGAGCTTGTTGATGCACCAAAGGAGGCCAAAGTAATTGGTGTAAAATGGATTTGTAAAACCAAATTAAATGAGAAGGGTGAAGTAGATAAGTGTAAAGCTCGTCTTGTGGTTAAGGGATATGCACAAGAGAAAGGAGTAGACTACAATGAAGTTTTTGCTCCAGTTGCTAGGTGGGATACTATTCGAACAGTGATAGCATTGGCAGCAAGAAATGGATGGACAATCTGTCAGCTTGATGTCAAAAGTGCATTTCTTCATGGTGAGCTGAATGAAGATGTTTACATTGCTCAACCTCCAGGCTATGTGGTCAGTGCGGCAGAGAAGAAAGTATACAAATTAAAGAAAGCACTCTATGGTCTAAAGCAGGCACCAAGAGCATGGTTTAGCAAAATTGAAAGCTACTTCATTAAGGAAGGGTTTGAGAAAAGCAGCTATGAGCACACCTTGTTCATCAAAATAGAAGAAAAGAACAAGATCCTAATTGTAAGTCTCTATGTTGATGATCTCATTTTTACTAGCAACGATACAATTATGGTGAATGAGTTCAAAGAGTCTATGAAAAAGGAGTTTGAAATGACTGATCTGGGCAAGATGAAGTATTTTCTGGGAGTTGAAAACCGGCAGAACTTCAACGGCATTCACATTGGTCAGAAGAAGTATGCTGAAGAAGTTCTAAAAAGGTTTGGTCTGAAAAGTTGCAATGGAGTTAAGAATCACATGGTTCCATGAAGTAATAGACTAACAAAACAAGAAGATGGTAAGAAGGTATATGCAACCTTATTCAAGAAAATGGTGGGAAGTCTGATGTACATGACAGTCACAAGACTTGATTTAGCTTATAGTGTTTGTCTAATAAATCGTTTTATGGCCAATCCTATGGAGTCTCACATGATGGCAGCCAAGAGAATTCTAAGATACATCAGTGCTACTACTGAGCTTGGTGTATTCTACAAAAGAGGATGTAAAGATGAGTTGCTTGCCTACACGGACAGTGACTATGCAGGGGATTTGGATGATCGAAAAAGCATATTTGGTTATGTTTTCATGCTAAGTGGAGGAGCAGTAGCTTGGTCATCTAAGAAGCAGCTTGTTGTGACACTTTCAACCACAGAAGCAGAATATGTGGCAGCTGCTTCTTGGGCATGTCAGTGCATTTGGTCGCAACAAATACTTAAACAGATTGGAGGCACTCAAAGTAAAAGTGTCAAGATACTATGTGATAACTCTTCTACAATAAAACTTGCAAAGAAGAGGGTAGGAGTAAGCACATTGATGTCAGGTTTCATTTTCTAAGGAATCTCACGAAGGATGAAATAATTTGTTAAGAAAAACTCTCAAAATTAATGTTTTGATGAAAACAAACAAAGGTTAATTAAAGATTGTTTAATTATGATTTTAAATGTATTATTTATTTAATCTGTGCTTTTGAGTGTTCTAAATCAAAGACAGGTTTCAAAAGAATCAAAGAAAACAGCAGCAGAAGAACACTCTCCACATTCTGGAAAACAGAGAATGTTTGCCAGACCACGACACCATAAAGACCAAACTTTCCTCAACACTTAATTGAAGTTGTTGGCTTTGGAAGTTACATGGAAATGATCACTACATGGCAGAGAACACATAGGATCTATTCAATTCAAGAAGTCGTTCAAATTGAGAAAGAATAAGGCTCTCAAAGATGCCTGTCCAGACAGTTCTGGAACTGGCTGTCAAGAATGTTAAAACAGTCTTGAAGTCAAGACAGTTTCCAGTATGGCCTAAAAAAACATCCAGATTGATCATCAGTCTCTAGGATACTTAAAGTACAAAGGTCCAGAATGATCATCAATCTCCAGGCAGTTTTAGAAGCTTCAGTACAAGCTTCTTACTTCAAGCTTTCGTGATTGTTTTCAATTTGTTTTTACTGATCCAAATCTTCATATCAAGCCAGCAAAATTTCCACTTATCAGAAGCTTCAGAAGATCATTAACAACTCAAGAAAGATTGATCCAAAACGCATTACAGCTCAAGACTGATCAGAAGAATAAAAGGATTATTTTTAATTAGAAATAAAGTCACTGGACCAGTCTGACACAAGGCCTTTACAACGGCTATATTGGCCTTCATTCACTGCTTTCAAGCCTATAAAAGGAAGGCCACAGCTCAAGGAAAAATAAGAAGTTCAAGTGCTAACACAGCTATTATAATCATTCAAATTCATACTTGAAGTTTTGAAAATCACTTACAGAATCAGTTTTTAGTTAAATTGTTTTACTCTGATATATATTCTGATTTATTTTTAAAGAATCGAATCTCAAACAAGAGTTGAGAATTCACATATTCTAAACAAAATCAATCTCATCATCGTTGTAAACTCAAACTATAAGAGTAAAAGATAGTTTGGGTAGATTGTAAGAAATCCTATCAAGATTGATAGGTGATTTGGTTAAACTTTTTCTGGGTAGGAATTAGTTTAAGTTCTGAAAACAAAAGATCAAGGTTGATCTAGACTAGGTGCTGTAAAACCAAGAAGGTTCTTGTTTTAAACACTTAGTGGAAAATCTCACTTCGTGAGGACTGGACGTAGCCCAAGTTTGGGTGAACCAGGATATATCTGCGTGTTGTATTTCTTATCCCTAACCTCCTTATCAAGTTTGATTGTTTTTAAGATTGAAATACAAAATCGTTTTTCTGTTTTACATACTAAACTGAACGTTCTCCATTTTCTGATAAAACCAAGAACGTTCTCTGTTTTTCTGCTTCCTTAACCAAGAACTTTCTTGAGCTTAAAACTGAAGTTTTTCTGGAAATTTTAAAAAATGAGATTTACAATTCAAACCCCCCTTCCTTGTAAATCAATTTTGCTACTTCAATTGGCATCAGAGCAAGGTCTCTAGAAAGAACACCTAACCAGTGTTTGAGAAAAAGATCCAGAAAATGTCTAAAGCAAAATACATTGTTGAGGGAGGATCCTCTAACAGACCACCATTCTTTGATGGTACTGATTATTATTTTTGGAAAAACAAAATGCAATTGTTTCACAAATCACAGGACACATGCATGTGGAACATCATAGTAAATGGAAATCATGTTCCAAGGATGAATCAAGAAGATCCAGCTTCAACAAAAAAGAAAGAAGCAGACTGGACTTCTAACGATAAAGCTAAGGTACTCCTAAACTCCAAAGCTCATTTATTCTTATCATGTGCTTTGAGCAGGGAAGAAAGTGAAAGACTAGACGAATGCGCAACTGCCAAAGAAGTATGGGACACATTACAAACTCATCATAAAGGCACAAGCCATGTCAAAGAAACAAGGATTGACATTGGTATAAGAAAATTTGAATTATTCGAAATGCAAGAAGGAGAAACCATTGATGAGATGTACGCAAGATTCACAACAATAGTGAATGAAATGCGTTCTCTTGGCAAAGCCTATTCAATACAAGACAGGGTAAGAAAAATCATGAGATGTCTTCTAGTTGTATGGAGACCAATGGTAACAGCTATAAGCCAAGCCAAGAATCTTGAAACACTTCCCCTGGAAGAATTGATAGGAACTTTAAGAGCACATGAAATACTGCTACAAGAAGATAAACCTATCAAGAAAGGAAAAGCAATAGCTCTAAAAGCATCTCAAGAAAGCATCATTCTACAAACTGATGAAGAACCAGAAGAAACTAGACAAGAAGATGTTGATGAAGAAATTGCTCTTCTCACCAGAAAAATACAAAGAATGATGAGAATGAGAGATCAAATCAAAAAGGGATTTCCCAATAAAAATCCCAAAACAGAAGTTGATAAGAGTAAGATTACATGCTTTGGTTGCAATAAACTTGGACATTACAAATCTGAATGTCCATTCAATAAGAATAAACCAAAACGATTTCCTTTCAAAAAGAAATCAATGCTGGCTATATGGGATGACTCTGAAGAATCAGAAGGAGAAGAAGAAGAAGAAGAAGAAGAAGCCAACATATGCTTGATGGCAGACACAAAAGAAAACGAGGTAATAGATTCTGAACCCTGTTCTCTGTGTGAATTAATGGGAAAAGAATTTGACAACTTGCTAAATGATTCGAACACTCTTATACAAAAATGCAGTTCTTTAAAAGAACAACTTTTTAAAGAAAAATAAGAGAAAGAAAAAGCTTAGGCCATGATTGATATTCTTAAGAATACCATTCAAGAACTGAGGGAATCAAAACAGCAAGATTGTGAAATTCAGAAAGATCAAGAACGTTCTGCTGCTAAAACGGAGAACGTTAACCTTAAATCTGAAAATGAAATTTTAAAAACTGATTTGCTTAATTTTATAAAAGCTACTGAAACTTTTCAGAAGATCATGGGATCGCAAATAGGAATATTTGATAAGGCTGGTCTTGGTTTTAATCAAACCCAAAAAACCAAAATGTATGAAATCTTTTTTATTCCGGAAAGCAAGATCGAAAAATGCAAAACAAAATGTTCATACTGTAAAAAACTTGGACATTTGGAATTTGCTTGCTATTTCAAAAAACGGGATGAAAAGATTAAGAGCAGAAAGATGTTTGAAACGAAAAAGCCAATTTTGAAAAAACCAGAACGTTCTCCAGCTTATTCTCAAAACGGAGAAAGTTCAAGAAGAAAAACTGAACATTCTCCAGAAAGTTTGAAAAAGGGAGAACGATCCAAAATCTTTACACAATCAAGATTCAAACCTTCGAAAACTCATATTTCAAATACAACACCAAGACCAACTGTTAAATGTTCCTATTGTCTCAAATTTGGTCATCATGAATCAGCATGCTATTTCAAAAGAAAATCCAATCCTGAAACTAACTCTCAAGGACCCAAAACCAAGTGGGTACCTAAAGTTAATGTAACATGTTATGCATAATGGATTTCAACTTGTCAAGAAAAAGCCATGGTTCTTGGACAGTGGCTGTTCAAGACATATGACAGGAGATAAAAGCTCCTTCATGTCATTTGAAAAGAAAGAAGGAGGTTCTGTAACCTTTGGTAACAACAACCAAGCTCAAATCAAAGGTAAAGGAACCATTGGTAAGAAAAACTCAGCTCAAATTTCTGATGTTCAATATGTAGAAGGTCTGAAACATAATCTCTTAAGCATAAGTCAAATATGTGACAATGGCTTCGAGGTTATTTTTAAACCAAACTTCTGTGAAGTTAAACACAAAAATGGCGAACTCATTTTTTCAAGTATAAGAAAGAAAAATCTTTATGTTCTATACCTTGAAGAATTACCTGATGAATCCTGCTTCATGTCCATAAACAAAGATAAATGGATTTGGCACAAGAGGACATGACACATCAGTATGAAAACTATTTCAAAGATTTCAAAACTAGAACTTGTTAGAGGATTGCCAAAAATCAATTTTGATAAAGATAAAATATGTGAAGCTTGTGCTAAAGGAAAACAAGTTAAAAGTAGCTTTCATCCAAAAGATTTTATTTCCTCAAATAGAGTCCTTGAGCTGCTTCACATAGATCTTTTTGGTCCTATTAAAACAACAAGTCTAGGTGGAATGAGATATGGTTTTGTTATTGTTGATGATTATTCTCGATATACATGGGTCTTATTTTATAAAAAAAAGATGATGCATTTGATGCTTTCAAAAACTTTTGTAAGAAGGTTCAAAATGAAAAAGATTCCAGCATCATTTCCGTAAGAAGTGATCATGGATGAGAATTTATAAACTCTTCTTTTAAAGCATTTTTTGATGAACTTGGCATTTCCCACAATCTGTCATGTGCTAGAACTCCTCAACAAAATGGGGTTATTGAACGCAAAAACAAAACGTTGCAGGAAATGGCAAGAACAATGTTGGAAGAATCAAATGTTGAAAAATATTTTTGGGCTGAAGCCATAAACACTTCATGCTACATCTTAAACCGTGTAACAATAAGAAAAATCATCAACAAAACACCATATGAAATCTGGAAAAATAGAAAGCCGAACATTTCATATTTTCACATCTTTGGGTGTTATTGTTACATTTTGAACAATAAAGAAAACCGTGGAAAGTTTGATGCTAAATCAGACAAAGCCATATTTTTGGGATACTCAACTGAATCTAAAGGATTTCGTGTGTTTAATCTCAAAACAAAGGTTGTTGAAATTAGTATACATTTATTATTTGATGAATTTGAAGATCTGGAAATGAGCAAGAAAGATGATGAAGAAGAAGAACATTCTGGACAGCAGCAGCTGAATGTTCTCCAGGAAAACCAGACTGATAAACAGTCTCCACTTCATTCTCTTCCAAAAAGCTGGAAAACAATAAGTAATCATCCTCATGATCAAATTATTGGGAATACAGCTGATGGAATTCGAACCAGAATGTCTTTCAAAGAGGATGACAACAACAACATGGCAATGATCTCCCAACTCGAACTAAAGTCAATCAAAGAAGCCATTGTTGATCAATCTTGGATTAATGCAATGAAAGAATAACTTCATCAGTTTGAAAAGAATGAAGTCTGGAATCTTATCCCAGATCCTCAAAACCAGACCATCATAGGAACAAGATGGGTGTTTAGAAACAAACTGGATGAAGAAGGTAAGGTTATTCGTAACAAAGCCAGACTGGTTGCCCAAGGATACAATCAACAAGAAGGTATTGATTATGATGAAACTTTCGCACCAGTTGCAAGGTTAGAGGCTATACGAATTCTTCTTGCATATGCATCTCATAAACTCATAAAAAAATTTCAAATGGATGTTAAAAGTGCTTTTTTAAATGGTTTTTTAACTGAGCAAGTTTATGTACGACAACCCCCTGGCTTTGAAAATCAATCAAAACCAGACCATGTTTATAAACTTATCAAAGCTCTATATGGTCTGAAATAAGCACCAAGAGCTTGGTATGAAAGATTAAGTTCTTTTTTAATCAAAAATGGATTTTCCAGAGGAAACATTGACACTACACTCTTTAAGAAAAATGATAAAAATGATTTACTCATAGTTCAAGTGTATGTTGATGATATAATCTTTGGTTCAACAAATGACAAAATGTGTGCTGCCTTTTCAAATCTCATGCAAAGTGAATTTAAAATGAGCATGATGGGACAGTTGAGATACTTTCTTGGTTTACAAATCAAGCAGCATGATGATGGCATTTTTATTTGTCAAGAAAAATATACAAAAGATCTTTTATCAAAATACAAAATGAATGAAGCCAAAATCATGACTACTCCCATGCATCCATCTTCTTCATTGGACAAAGATGAAAATGGAAAATCTGTCTCTGAAAAAGAGTACATAGGAATGATTGGTTCTTTGTTATATCTAACTGCAAGTAGACCTGATATTGTATTTGCAGTAGGATTATGTGCTAGATTTCAATCTGCACCCAAAGAATCTCATTTAACTGCTGTAAAAAGAATTTTTAGATATCTTGTTGGTACTACTGATCTTGGCCTTTGGTATAGAAAAGGTTCACATTTTGATCTTGTAGCTTACTGCGACGCTGATTATGCTGGGGACAAAACTAAAAGAAAGAGCACAAGTGGCTCATGCCAGTTCCTGGGAGAAGCCTTAATCAGCTGGTCATGCAGGAAACAAAACACGATTGCACTGTCAACAACTGAAGCTGAATACGTATCAGCTGCAAATTGTTGCTCCCAAGTAATTTGGATAAAGAATCAACTTGAAGACTTCTATGTAAGTTATTCTAATGTCCCAATTTACTGTGATAATACAAGTGCTATTAATCTGTCTAAAAATCCAATTCAGCATTCTAGATCTAAGCATATTGAAATTAAGCATCATTTCATTCGAGATCATGTTAGCAAGAAAAACATTGAATTAATCTTTGTTGATGCCCAAAATCAGCTTGCTGATGTATTTACAAAGCCTCTTGTTGAGGAGAGTTTTAATTCAATAAGGGAAAGACTGAAAATCATGAGAAATCCAGTGAAATCTCATTAAAACTGCTTCTACAGAAAACGGAGAACGTTTATCAATCTCCGTTTTTCAGTCAACTTTCTCCGTTTTTTAAATCAACTTTCTCCTCTGCGTGTCACTTCTTTTCTGCGCAGGCAAAAGGAAAAGGGGAGTTTTGGCATTTAATGCTATTGTCCCCTGCCTCCAAAAATGCACTAACACTGCAAAGTTTCTCACTCATCATCCATCCCTAGGTTTTTCACTCATCATTACTCTTTTCCCTCTGAATAAACATTTCTACCTTTGAAGCTTCTCACTCAACATTCAAAATCCTTCCTTTCGTCTTCCTCAAAAACCCTTCTTTGTCTCTGAAAAAATGGCAAGAACAAAAACCAGTGCTCGTAAAAATGCCGACGTAGAATCAGAGGATACCTCACGAAACTGTCATCAGAGGATACCTCACGAAGCTGCCATCAGAGGATACCTCACCAAGCTGCCATCAGTGGATACCTCAACCAGAGGATATCAGAGGATACCTCAACCAGAGGATATCAGAGGATACCTCAACTAGAGGATATCAGAGGATACCTTCTGCCCCCCAAAACGTTCCTTCTGATCCCACATTATTCCTTCTGCCCCCACACTGCTCCTTCTGCCCCCCAATATTCTCCTTCTGACCCTCCATCAATCAGAACACCATCCCCATTCCCTCATCTTCTGCCTCCATTCCTTCAACTTCCACTCACCCTGCTTCTGCAATGCCTCCTCCTCCTCCATCAAAGGAGCCTACCAACTCTGAGATTATGGCTGCCCTTCAGACAATTATGGCACGCCAAGCTCAGCAAGATTTGGAGTCAACCATTCTGCGCACATGGATGACAGAACAACTAGCTCCAAAGCTTGGTCTTATTCCTCCTCCTATTAATCCTTCTCCGCCTCCTCCACCAGTTGCTGATCCTGCACGATCCTCTTCTTCAGAAGAATCTTCACCTTCATTGGCTACGTAGGATCTTTTTCTCCTACCTTTTTGCTATGACAAAGGGGGAGACTTAATTAGGAAATTTTTGATTAAGTTTGTTTTAATTAGATAGAAGTCCTTTTGTATTTGGTACTTCTGTATATCTTCTAAACTTGATCTATCTTTGTAATTAATCATTGATATCTAATGAAAAATCTTTATGAATCTATTTGCTGAAATTGTTTTATCTTTTGAATTTACATGATTTATCCTCTGTTAAATTTAAAACACTGCACAAATTGAGGGGGAGCTTTCAAGCTCTTTCAAAATTAGAATCAAAATTAAAATCTAAATTAACATGTTTGTCATCATCAAAAAGGGGGAGATTGTTAAGACAAACTCTCAAAATTAATGTTTTGATGAAAACAAACAAAGGTTAATTAAAGATTGTTTAATTATGATTCTAAATGTATTATTAATTTAATCTGTGCTTTTGAGTGTTCTAAATCAAAGACAGGTTTCAAAAGAATCAAAGAAAACAGCAGCAGAAGAACATTCTCCACATTCTGGAAAACGGAGAATGTTTGCCAGACCACGACACCATAAAGACCAAACTTTCTCCAACACTTAATTGAAGTTGTTGGCTTTGGAAGTTACATGGATATGATCACTACATGGCAGAGAACACATAGGATCTATTCAATTCAAGAAGTCGTTCAAATTGAGAAAGAATAAGGCTCTCAAAGATGCCTGTCCAGACAGTTCTGGAACTGGCTGTCAAGAATGTTAAAACAGTCTTGAAGTCAAGACAGTTTCCAGTATGGCCTAAAAAAACATCCAGATTGATCATCAGTCTCCAGGATACTTAAAGTACAAATGTCCAGAATGATCATCAATCTCCAGGCAGTTTTAGAAGCTTCAGTACAAGCTTCTTACTTCAAGCTTTCGTGATTGTTTTCAATCTGTTTTTACTAATCCAAAGCTTCAGATCAAGCCAGCAAAATTGCCACTTATCAGAAGCTTCAGAAGATCATTAACAACTCAAGAAAGATTGATCCAAAACGCATTACAGCTCAAGACTGATCAAAAGAATAAAAGGATTATTTTTAATTAGAAATAAAATCACTGGACCAGTCTGACACAAGGCCTTTACAACGGTTATATTGGCCTTCATTCACTGCTTTCAAGCCTATAAAAGGAAGGCCACAGCTCAAGGAAAAATAAGAAGTTCAAGTGCTAACACAGCTATTATAATCATTCACATTCATACTTGAAGTTCTGAAAATCACTTACAGAATCAGTTTTTAGTTAAATTGTTTTACTCTGATATATATTCTGATTTATCTGTAAAGAATCGAATCTCAAACAAGAGTTGAGAATTCACAGATTCTAAACAAAATCAATCTCATCATCGTTGTAAACTCAAACTATAAGAGTAAAAGATAGTTTGGGTAGATTGTAAGAAATCCTATCAAGATTGATAGGTGATTTGGTTAAACTTTTTCTGGGTAGGAATTAGTTTAAGTTCTGAAAACAAAAGATCAAGGTTGATCTAGACTAGGTGCTGTAAAACCAAGAAGGTTCTTGTTTTAAACACTTAGTGGAAAATCTCACTTCGTGAGGACTGGACGTAGCCCAAGTTTGGGTGAACCAGGATATATCTGCGTGTTGTATTTCTTATCCCTAACCTCCTTATCAAGTTTGATTGTTTTTAAGATTGAAATACAAAATCGTTTTTCTGTTTTACATACTAAACTGAACGTTCTCCATTTTCTGATAAAACCAAGAACGTTCTCTGTTTTTCTGCTTCCTTAACCAAGAACTTTCTTGAGCTTAAAACTGAAGTTTTTCTGGAAATTTTAAAAAATGAGATTTACAATTCAAACCCCCCTTCCTTGTAAATCAATTTTGCTACTTCATAATTGACATAGAATACTGTGGTACAAGTGAGCAGATGGCAGACATTATGACTAAACCCATGAAGCTAGAAGTGTTTGAGAAATTCAGAAAAGCACTTGGAATGAAGTCAGCCGAAGAAGTAAACTGAAATGCCTCTGACATGTTCAGTTTAGGGGAGCGATTGTTAAGTAGTATGTCCAGTTCGCATGTCCACTTTAGGGAGTAATTGTCAGATTGATTAGCAGTTTAATAGTGGATTTAGTCTTTTAGTTGGATAATAAACGTGGCAAATAATAGGATAGAGTAATTAGTTTTTAATTATGTTGTTAGGAGACCGAGTAAGCAGGCGCGCAATTCTGCCTCTGGCCGCGTTTTCTGCTTCTGGTAAGTCTGTTTGCTTCTGTTTCGTCTGTTGCACTGTACCGCTTCGTCTGGTACTTTTGTCTTTGTATTTTTGGCTATTTTATGGCTCCAACTTTAATTAATAAACAAGTTTTTCCTATTCCAACATTGAGATCATCGTTCTAAGCATTTTAACATTCTTAAAACCCATGTGTAAAAAAGATTATTATTTATATACGTAAACTTTTATTAGCTTTAATTAGGGAATCCAACGTTCATGCATTAGAAATATTAGTGATCTTTAATTAAAATCAGATGATCTAAAAATACATGTTTTTTAATTTATATTTTATAATTTAAAATATTGAGATTGAATTTAGAGTATCTTATTTATACTCTCAGTTCTCAAATAATGTAAAACTTTTTGGTATACTAAAACAATATTGCCCAGTTGAAGCTAAACGACTAAGGAACTTGTCGATCTTCGTGTGTGGCTTAGATAATTATTCTCCACAAAAGGTGACGTCGATCCTAAGGTCAAAATTTAAGAGATCCAATGAGAATAATCTCGACGGAATTTTCACTATCACCGTTAATGTCGATAATGATGGCTGGAATAGGGTCTAGGCCCATTCCGAAACAGATTCTAAGGGAGATGGACCGTGGTAATCTGAGTTTAGTTGAAAAATCATTCACTATACTTTTAATTTATTAAATAAAAATATGTATTTATTATCCTTTAAATGTTTGTATTGTAGCATGTTATATTTTTCGTAAAAATTGAGTTTATATCATTTAGTTGTACATAGTTTTTTTTTCACTAAATCAATTTTAAATAGAAAATTTATTTTTCTTAAAAAAATATTATTCTTAAAATAATATTTATTTTTTTCAGAATTGTAATTAAATATATAATGTTTAATTAATGAAATAATAATATATTTCAGGAACTTTAACCATTAGGCCAAGGTTTATCCTTTATTTTAGAAGTATTTTTTTTCTTTAAATTGTTGTGTAGCTCAATATTTTTTTTTAGGAATGTAGCTCAATATTTTTTTTAGGAATGTAGCTCAATATTAAATCAGATGTTTACTGTCAAAGTTTTAATTAAAAAATTAACTACCATACTAATTAAAAAATCAAAACCTCTGTACCCAAAAATAAGAACCTTTTTTTGAAGAAAAATAAGTTGAGGAATTGCAAGCCAATGTAAAATGAATCAATTCTATTTTTATTCTTCTTGCTTGCATCTTCTAAATTTTTTTCCAACGGTGTGGGAAATAGCTGTCAGCATGTATTAGAAGCACAGGTATATTTTTTTCCTGGAATTCAACTTGAAGTCAGTCAGAGAACTAAAGTGGTCAATTAATGAATTATGTATGTCATCTCATATTCGGAAATACTAGATCAATAAAAATTGAGATATGTAGTCTAAAAAATTATGTTAATTAAATATAAATAAATTTAACTAATTCATTATATTCAACAATAGGTTTTTTTATTATTATATTATTTTCTTTAAAAAAAATAACTAACCAATATATTTTAAATTTATATACTAAAATGTCTTACTTTTTTTTATTTTAGAAAATTTGCATTCCCGTCCTACGACCACATGAAGGATTTTTTTTTCAATAAAAGGTCACATCCGCGAGATGCGACTATCTACTAAAAAATAAAAATTAAAGTTTATAGATGGTCGCATCCTGGAGATGCGACTTACTATTAAAAAATAAACAAAAATTAAAGTTTACAAATGATCGCATTTTAGGGATGCGACATCCTATTACAGAGTAAAAAAGTCATCCTTTAGATAGTTGCAGACAGGGATTCAACCTCTTAAAAGTCTAAAATATTATAGCGTTTTGATATATAAATTTCAATATAGAGTATATTGAATGCGACCTCGTAAAGGTCTAAAAAGTAAGATATTTTGGTATATAAATTTTAATATATTGTATATTGATTACTTTTTTTTTTTTTAAATAATAAGAAGAAGAAATAAAAAAAAAAAAACCTCAACAATATCACTACTATGACTATAAAAATAATATTACTACTAAAATATTTTAATGACTCTACTCTCATGGAACAAATTATCCATAAAGAACATTTTTTGACAAGGACATATTTTTTATTAGATTGAAAGTATTAATTGCATTAAATTGATCAATACTTTTTTTATAAATATGAGTTTAGACAAGGGATATAAGATTGGGAGATAAGAAAGAGTATAAAACTAGACTCTTTTAGTGAAACCAAGATTGTCGTCCAATTAAAATTAGACATTTCAATAATTTTTCCAGCCATTAATTTTAGATCGGACAGCTCAAAGTAAATACAGGAAATCCAATTCCCTTTTAGCAACACAAGTGTGAGTTGATTGATGGCAATATCTTGCAGATTTGCAAATGGGCCATGGAGTGTCATGGAGACTCTATATATAATGAGACCATAAATAATGTAAATAAATAAATTGAAATATCAATTGGGATATTTTAGGTTTGGAAGCTGAAATGCCTCCCATTCCTGATCTAGCGGACAGAACAAATTTTGATTCGCAAGTCATTCATGCTCAGAATCTTATAAATTTTTAGAGGTAAAGATATGTTGTTTGACGCAAATCAAAACAAAGCTGAATAACTGAAGGATTTGAAGAACCCCACAATGTATATTCTGTTTTATTCAGTCAGTGCATGTCACTCTAGATCGAAATTGAAAACAAAAATAACATGTACTTGCATCAAATTCATACTTCATCTAATTTCAAATATAACAAAAATTTGGTCAAAGAAAAATTAGTATATTATCTTTAAATTTTTAAATTTTAATTAATTCATTTTTTTATTTTAATGAATTCATTTTTTTATATTTAAAACTAGAATAGTAGATTATTATGTCAGAAAAACGTCTAGATCTCTATATATTGTAACATAAATAAAGCATCCT
This sequence comes from Cicer cuneatum, assembly GCA_037974295.1. NCBI lineage: Eukaryota > Viridiplantae > Streptophyta > Magnoliopsida > Fabales > Fabaceae > Cicer > Cicer cuneatum. Next base: position 10,791,763 of record JBBPBO010000001.1, on the reverse strand, counting down.
TATCAAAAGTTGAATAAATGGTATGTAAAACACTACTAGTAAATTGAAGAAGCGTCCAAACTTAACTAAAATGAATTAATCTTTGTCCAAATAGGCCAAATTCATATTCACTCGGCAGCATCCGCTTTGTGATGGGCCTAACTAGCGTGCATAATTATGATGGAAAATTCTACATATAACTCATATTTATAATTTTATTTTTAAGTTTTTCATAACACAAATAAATGTTTTTAGAAAAAAATTTTGAAACATAAATATATACTAAAAAGACATAAAATTTAAGGTTTTTTAAAAAAAATGTAAAATTTGATTTTATTTAAAAAATTTAAGGTAGGAGTATAATAATAACAAGCACGCCAAATAAATGGTTTATATATGTCTTTAATTGCGACAAATATATATAATTTTGATTTTAGTTCTTCTATTTTTTTTTATCTATTTACATCTTTGCAATTTCAAATTGTTTATGAAAAAGTCCTTCGTTGTATTTTATTAATTAAAAATTGTTGATGTGGTAAATTTTTGGTGACATGCGCCACGCTTACCGTATCATTGATGCTGATTGGGTATTTTTTTAACATTTAAAATTAAAATTAATTCATTTAATTAAGTGATTAAATATACTTAAATATGTAAATTCTCAGAAAAAATAAATAACCCAGAAAATCATCTACTTCTTCATCTCAATCCTAAATTCCAAAACCTCTAAAGACACTCTAAATGCAATGATCTTTCTAAAAATCTCATCCTAAACATTAATAAAAATAAGCAGATAAATCTTTTTTTTTCACAACCAATCAAATACAACATCACAAAAAAATATTTCAGGAAAGAGTAAAGTAAAAAAAATAAAGAAGGAGAAGCTTAAACGCCGCTGCCGATGGATGGATCTCCACCATGCTTGTTGTTGTTGTTGTCACTCGTTTCATTTCCAACACATTTTTTTTTTCATTTTGCAAACTGCTTTTTTTGGAACAGAAAGAGGAAAAGTAAAAGGAAGAGAGAAAGATGGAAAAAAAAAAGGAAGAGGTTGTTAGGGTTGGATGAATGATTGTGGGGAAATGAATGGGTTTGATTTGAATCTAGATCTTAGAATATGTGGGTTGAGGATGAACATTGCTGTGTTTTTAGGGTTGAGGATGAAGATGATCAGATTTTTTTATTATTTAATTAGTTTTGGATTTTTAATAAAATGAATTTAATTTAAAATTTAAATTCATCATTAATGATACATATCATCCGAATATTTTCCTCATCAATATTTTTAATTAAAAAATACAAATAAGGATGTTTTTCAAAAAAAATTGAAATTACAAGGATGTAAATAAAATTTTCAGAGCCTAAAATTAAAATAACTTATATTTATAAGGACAAAAAACGTATATAAACCAAAATAGATTTTTAATCAATGTTAATTTTGATGTTTAAAAAAAAAATCAGCTCTTTTGTGAGAGTTTGTTTTCTTCTCTCCTCTTTACGAAAGATGTTTCATTTTAAGTCTCTTTGAAAAGTACAACCGAAATTCATGGCTTCATCATCTCTCTTGTATTGTTGACAACAATGACAATGGGAGAAGAGAAAAGGCAAATATCTCTAATTTGTGTTTTATCAAAGTGACGTCGTGCTATTATAAAATCATCTCTGGTTCATCATCTCTCACCTTATTTGCCATCTCTAAAATTGGCCTTTATAGTTGCAACCTCAGCAGAAAGAACCTTGAAGCGCACCCCAAAAAGTTGCCATTCCAACTTTGCGTGTTGATCACTCCATCAATATCCGGTTTGAGTTCTAATGTTTGTGTTGGTATTATTATGTTTTTTTGGTTTTGTTCATGTGTTTGTGTTTTCTTGTTATTTTTAGTTTGTAGTTCATTTGTTTTGTTGAAATGTCCGATGATAACTTATTTTATCGATATTGTTTTTTAGTAAGGGGATTATGGAGGTTATCACTAAATTTAGTATTGTGTCAACCTTAAAGATGATTGTTCAACACGTAGTTGAATTGATCATGTTATAGACCACTTAAAGTGTAACAAATATTTTTTTTTCTGCATATGATAGATGACTGGATTAAATATTGTGGATCTTGCATTATTTTCGACAATTGACTATATGTAGAAGAAATTAATTTGATTATTAGGATTAAGATTTTGATTTTTTTTTATTTCTCATTGACTTCTGAAATATTTTTGTATATTGTTTGTGTTTTTTACTTTCTTGACCAATAGTGTTGATCACAAAATATAGATGGGAATATTTGAGAGCAAGTTGAGCTTTCCCAATCAATTTTACGACTATTTAGCAAAATGTGTGGGTTCATATGGGTCGAGTATTAATGAACAATGAAAGAGGGTTTTGCGTGGATTGTTATAATCGGTTGTGGATTTGAAAATATGGACCATGGATAATCGAACTCAACCAATCAGAGGTATAAAGTTGAGAGTTACAAGTATAAAAGATAACAATGGTTTCACTTAGTACATTTTCATCTTTTTTTTTTATAATAATTGAAACTGCTCAATGACACTCAATTCTCTCGCACAATGGATCGATTTGAAAAAAAAGAAAGACCAAAATCTAACCAAAAAATTTATGACAATTTATTTTACTTCAAAAAATAAATTGAAATTAACAACAACAAAAACTCGGGGTTTATACCATGCACCCCTACCCCTATACCTCCCACCCCCCCATTTTCTCAAAATGTCTAAAATATCCTATTTTCCAATTATAAATTTAGTTGTAAAAAATTAAAAATTACTTTTTAAGTTCGGAACTTTAGGATTTTATTGTATAAGTCGAATCTTTCAAATTTTCGAAGGTATTTTTGTAAAAATTTCAAAATTTTCATAGATGTTGAAACATTCGCAGTTAAAATTTGTGTGATTTCGTCAACAATTTCGAAATTCCGTCGTCTGTTTGATGCTATAGGCGGAATTCTATCTGCAATATTGCGAATGATCTGTCCAAATGCACCTCTAGTTCTAGCCACTGCAAAATTTAGTTAATGTTATATCAATATATCAATCTGATAAATATAATCAACTACACAAAATATGTACTTTTACAAAAATCTAGAAAGTAGAAAATATGTGAAAATCTGGAAAATCTGGGAAATTCTGGAAAACTTTAGAAAGTTTGGATGAACACCAAACTTTCGAAGCATTAAATCTGGCAAACCTTCGAAACTTTCCAAGAAAACCAAAGTTCATATTCTGGCAAATCTGGAAAACTTTCGAAAGTTTGGATGAACACCAAACTTTCGAAGCATTAAATCTGGCAAACCTTCGAAACTTTCTAAGAAAACCAAACTTCCGAAGTTCATATTCTGGAAAACTTTCGAAAGTTTGGATGAACACCAAACTTTCGAAGCTTTAATATCTGGAAAACTTTCGAAAGTTTCCAACAAAACCAAACTTCCGAAGTTCATATTTTGGAGAATCTGGAAACCATTCGAAGGTTTGGATGAACACCAAACTTTCGAAGCATTAAATCTGGCAAACCTTTGAAAGTTTCCAACAACACCAAAGTTCCGAAGTTCATATTCTGGAGATTCTGGAAAACATTCGAAAGTTTGGATGAACACCAAACTTTCGAAGCTTTAATATCTGGAAAACAGAACTTCGAAGGTTTGAAAAGTTTCAAGAACATAAAAAAGTTCGAAATTTACTTACTTTTCTGGGTTTCTGGAGATGGGAAATGCTCGAATGTTGTTGGAAGATGGATTTCTAAGCTTTGAACTTTTCGAAAGTATCAGAGAATGCACTAAAGTTTAAAATCTGAGGGGGTGAAAAAATGAGGGGATTTTTGTTGATTTAGGGTTATAAGTTAACACTAGGGGTATTGTAGACATTTCACAGCACATGGGGGTGGAAGGTATAGGGGTGGGGGTGCATGGTATAAACCTCCAAAAACTCCCTAAAAAAAAAAGGTACAATCAAGGGTCGATAACTCAATTTAACTCGTTCGGCCCACGAAACCAGTTTACTCACAACCCGCTAAAGCCAGTGACATGATCAGTTGAAATTGAGCTAAGATATGCCATAGTAGATTTTAGTTGGATTGACAAATTTGGATTATAATCCCATAACCGACCGATGTCTACACCTAATAAAAAATGTTCCAACTCATAATCAATAATTATTCTTATTTTAGTACTTAAATGAATTAAAAAAAAAAAAAGAAGAAAGAAAATGATCATTTGAAAGGGTTCATACTTAAATTGAAATTTAGTCCAGAAATAAAAGAATTTAATTAAAAATAGCAATTAAAATTTTGAATTATAAAGGTCTAGAATTAAATTGAAATGGTAATTAATAAAGCGTGCACATTAAACATTTTTTAAAAATTTATTGTCTTATCAATATAATTTACAATGAAAAATTTAAAATTGTGTCAAAAATGAAAAATTGTAATTAACTTATAAAATTTCCTCATGTAAACACAGTGACAATGAGCCCAATTAGTGACCGAGGATGAAAGACATGATAATGTGGTGAACTATTTAAAAATAATTTGTGAATGCTTAATTAGATTTTGAATTAACCATATTGAATCTTGAAAGCTGATGCCAAAGGCAAAGGGTGTGGCCACCTACTGCAAAGTAAAATTGATAATTAACTTTAAGCAGCTGCATCATTGTAACTTTTCTAATCATACAGCATCCATTTGGCACTGTAATATAATAATGAGTGTGCTAAAGAACAGTAAAATTCAGAATGAATGATACTACTATATATGAAGTAGTGAAATGAGAGAGTGAATTTAATCATCGAAGGGCCATTCCATAGTAATAAGGGGGAATATAAATGATGATGATCATGAACATTAAACGTGCGGCCATCATGAACCAATGAAACGATCCATCTTTAATGTCAGACATATCTTACCCTTTCCTTCCTTTCTTTGAACACTTTTTCTTTATTTTATCAGATAAGTTGGTGGGGTGGGCATGTCCTTGCAATGTATTGTTACTGTCTCGCCTACTTCTCCTTCTCGCATTAATTCTATATTTCATATTACACTTATTTTCTAATGCAATTTTACAAATATTTATAATTGGTAATTTTTTTTATTATTATTATTAAAGGAAAGACAAACATCAATATTGATGATATATATTTTTTAATTTAAATTTTTAAACAGTTTTTTGTTATAGAGTTTTCTTTTATTATAGTATTTATTTCAACTTAAATTTGAAAAAACTAAATTATTATTATTATTACTATTATATATAAAGTGTGATTGGCGTTTTCACTTTTTTTTAGTCAAGATGTTTTCACTTGTATCCGAGGGAATTGTTTTACAATTATTATTGCATTTGATTTGACATGTGCAATACATTAATTAGCCATGGCAATGTGGCATTACAGTATAGGATGAAGTTTAACATACACTATGAGCTGAAAAACCGTTAGCGTACTTATATTCAAAAAATGGAACCCGAATAACATAAAATAATGAATTATGTCACTGTCATTGGACATAAGCCTAGTAGAAAATATATCTAAGGCATCAATCAAGTTGAAATTAGGACGATTTTGGTAGTTAATACTTAATAAAAAATTAGGTCCAATTAGTCTTGTTTTTACTTTTTGAACAGAGCTACCTATTCTGTCTCATGAGAGGCTAGAATAGAAGGGTTTCTTCTCTTTTGAATATTATTACTAGTATTAGTATTACTGAGACACTACTCACTCACTCTCACTTGCCTGAATAATCAGGTGGTGGGTGATTGTTGTAGAAGTAGTAGAAAAATAGAGATTGAATGAAGGAAAAAGGTGTGGACACCATCCAATGTCACCGAATCTATCACGTGGCTCACCAGTCGAGGCTCTCCTAATCTCTTTCCCCAATAAAACATTGAATGAAAAGCCAATGTCACCACACCTGAGGCCATTTACTACTGCACTTTGTACATTTTTTAACCTTTCCATTTTTAAATGCCATTGCTGTAAATATAAATAATGTGTATTTTCACCTTCTCTGATTTACATTGATTGGTAAAACTCAAACACTTCTTCTGATGAAGAATAGGCTTCAAAGTACACCAGAGATGCCATTTGCAGATGTTATAAGACACTTCTTGGATTTGGGTTTTTACCTACGGTCTAATCTGAAGCTCCCATATAATATATACGACAACAAGTTTAGGTTCCCTAGGATGCAAGATATTCGATTTCGGTAACAGGTCTACTACACGTATCTCGCTCAACAGAAGGAAAAAAATCTTCGAAGCCTTGACGCAGTTCCATGCAGTAAAAATAATCAGAAAAGACAACAGAGAGAAAAAAATCTTGTTTTTCTAATTTAAATAATTTAAAAATGAAAAATACACCACTTGTAAAAAGAAAACACCTTAATTATTGACAGATAATAATTGTTTCTTCCATTGAAATGCAAAAACCTTCTCCCCGCAGAGCCATTCATCAGTTCACCTGCGTAGGGACACGATGGCCCACTTAGCCATTCCAATTTTATTATCCACAGTTCTCATAATCGAACAAGCGAAACGAAGGCATATACATTGCAAACAACAAACCAGGATGTACTTGAATATTGATTTTATTCCTTTGCAAAGTTTAATAATAACAACGAGTCCACCAATATCTTAATACTCAACCGAAGTACATGCATATAAATTATGCAAAAGTCTTTAAAATATCATAATAAGAAAAATAATTTGACATGTTTAACAACTAACTCTATTTGATACCACATACAACAACAAAGTTCCGGTTTTATTTGTGTGATCAGAATCCGTAGCTCAGCCAATGTGTAAAAAATGAATGGCAATCAAGCTCAAGCTCTCTGTATACCTACCCATTCTGCTGTATCTAGCTCAAAATCCAACCATAACAGCATAGGCCGGTCATCAGTTCAAATTCATTGAAGGGTATGTTGAACATGTACCTGCCATCAACAAGTCACACATCAAATGCTCATCGCTGAGGAGCATAATCATTCAACATAAGCAGAATCATCTTCCATTGTCCATACATAACCAGGCATGTCCGATCTAGGCCCAGAAATCGTCCTGTATATGTATAGCTTCTCAACAGGACTACTCTCTGGCCTTGAATCTGGAGGTCCTCTTTCATCAATGACTTCAACATTGAGTCTTGGCAACTTCTGACCCAACAGCTTACATGCTCCATAACTCACTGAGCAAGAGGACATCCAAAGGGATCGCATTGTCTCCAACTTTGCAGCGTTGGCTAAAAGAGCTTTGTCGCCAAAGGGGCAGTCCCTGATCTCCAGCTTCCTAAGGTTGTCACACCCAGACAGCACATGATGGAGTCCCAGATCACTATCTCCAGCAAATGCCACAGAAAGCATCTCAAGCTTCTTCCCATACGTCCCAATATACTCAAAAACACGGTCAGTGAGAAGACCTGAAAGGGAAAGGCGCTGAAGATTCTTACAATGCTCAACAATAGCTCCAAAACCAGCATCCAGGGGTTGAAGGGTAAGGTAGTCAGGAGTATGAGGTTCAATGATACAAAGTCGAAAACGAGTCATATTAGGCCTGTTTCGAGCAATTGTATTTAGGGCAGCATTGGACATTTGACGACAAAAATACAGAACTGAATGGAGCTTGGGACAACCTTCAGACACAGAAACAAGGCCCTGCTCTGTCAATGCTACATTTGGATCTAACCCAAATGGGTCAGAAGGAAATACCCTCAACTCTCTCAGATCCTTACAAGATGCAGCAAGCATGTCAAGGCCGGCATCTTCAATGTAATCCAGCACCTATATATAGCAATAACCTTAATCAGCATGCATTTACAATAGAATTTTGGGATAGTGACCCAAGATACAGACATGACAATGTATTAACGGAGAACATTATATGAACCAACATACCCATAACCGCTGCAAACTTTCACATTGACCAACAAGCTTGATGAGATCCGGACTTTGGATTGTAGCATAACTCAAGTTTAGTGATGTAAGCCTGGAGCAGACAGGATAGACGGCTGGAAGGTAGGATGGTAGCACATCCCAAAAGCCAGACAAGCCCTTCAATTGCTTGCACCCAGAAAATGCTGCGGCCAGGTTTGAAAAGACCTCCGGCTGCATCTCAGTTGTGTAGGCTCCCGTGCCTAACTCAACCAGCTGCGGAGCCCCACGAAGAAGATTGGCAAGTCTATCAAGGGGAAAAGCTCGACTGAGGCGGAGAGTCTGCAGGTTAGGGCACCTGCTAACCAGACGCTCTAGACCATGCAAATTAACCTCACTTGCTAAGCAAGAGATGTTTAGAGAAACCAAGGATGTGTATGAATCAGGAAAATGGCTTAGCCAATGACCGCAAATGTCATCCACTTCACTCTCCCGCAAGTCCAACTCCCTCAAATTCCTACAATTACCATTAGCAGCAAGTAGATTTGTCAATGACAAGTTAGAGCACACCAGCTCAGAAACCAGAAATTCTTTAGCAGACTGAACGTTCAAAATTAGACTCCATAACCCATACCCAACTTTTACAATTACATTTTAACATTTTAGATGTACCATGGCAGGCATAATAAAAAAAAATAGGACAGAAAGGAAACTAAAAGCTCTACCAGATCTACAATAAATTTTCACTTAAAACTCAAAAACTCGTAAAAAACAAAGTTATTCGGTTTTTCATTAAAGAACCTAAGCCAAATATGTAAATTTTTCGGAATGATAACGAGTCCTTATAATTTCTAAATATATATCCTAAGTGGGTCCTTATTAAAAATAGTACTCCTATATTATTAGCAAATAATATGGATAGTAATTTCTCCCATCAGAATCCCTAATTAGTAGTTGTCAAAAAAATTCCCTAATTTGTATATCGTTTTTATAGCCGTGTAGCAGTATAGTGTAGAGTTGTAGATACGAAGGGGCAAAGAATCAAATATGCAAAAAAACTGAACAATTCATTTCACTTAACAGTCCTAAATAAATAAACAAACAAATAGAAGAGGCAAAAGTGAAGAATGACTGAGAACGACAAAGACATAAATAATTAAAAGAGAGAGAGAAGGAATGTGAGAGAGAAATGGAAAAGAAACCTGCAATTGGCAGCAATGGCAGCAAGTCCATCAGTAGTGAAACCTTCACAAGAAGTAAGAACCAAAACAGTGAAGTTCTTAAACGATTTAGCGATATGGTCCAAGCAATCATCAGTGATAACCATCCTCTTAAGCCTGATCTCTTGCAAACACGGATACGCAACAGCCATAGCTTTGATCCAAGGACAAACATAACCACCCCAACCTTCCGGTACCAAATTGAAGTCCGCAAAGTGCGGTTTCCCTTTCAATGTTATAGATCTCACCTTCGGAAACCGTTTTATCACCATCGCCGGACTCACCGCGTAACAGTTACCGACGAACACCCTCCGCCTGCACCACCGTTCGATCTCGTACCATGACTTGCATACAAGAGAGATCGAGCCTCTGTCTGTGTCTGATTCAATGAACGAGAACACATGTTCGAGAACTTCTTCAGGGAATGAGTACGCTACTCTCTTCATAACGACGTCGTTTTCTGAATTAACGATGAAAAATCTTCTAGTACGCTGCCGTACGAAGAAGTAATAGGCCTTCGCTCGTGGTTATAGTAGGTTCCAGTGTTTAGATCTGAGACGCCATTGAAGAGCACTCTCGTTTTGCCAGAGATAGAGAAAAGAGAATGGAGAGAGAGAGAGAGAGAGAGGATAAGGAGTTTGTGTTGTGATTGTACTTGTATACCCAGTGGTGAGGTTAGAAAGTAACTAGGGTTAAATAGGTGTTGTCGTGTGGTGTTGTGGTGGGGTTTTCTGTCATCGGCGATTGTAGTGGAGACGCGTGGAAGTGAGTTAGTTACGACCGTTGGATTATCTGTTGAAGGTTTAAGGGAAATGGAGGAGAAGGAGATGGACGATAAATTAGTGAAAAATAACGAAAGAACGGTTGGATGGATGGGGATGTTTTGATGAGGTGTTATCATGTCTAGTGTAATGGGTGTGGAACTGTGGAAGGGAATCTTATGATTCTCATTGCACCGTTTGATCTTCAGTTGTGGATGCTAATGTAATGTGGACCTCATCTTCTTTTTTGGGTAGGATTAGGTATTATTTGGTTATTTAATCGTTTATATAAAATTTTAGTATATTCAATTAACACGATAATCACCTGTCCAAAAAAATTGTATAAGCCTTTCTGCATTTCTTAAAAATATAAATAAAATATTAAAAGTATGCAATTTAAACTTTAAAAAAATTTATTTAAAATATGTTTTTTATTTTTTTTTAGATATTTAATAAATGTTCTAATGACACAACAATTATACAAAGAAAATGAGTTTTACGTTATTAGTAAATCACAATTTTTATAATGTAAATATAGAGACTTTTATATTATCAATAAATTAATAATTTATATATCTAATTTTAAAAATAATTATAATTAAAAATAAATATTTTTAATATTTTGATGGTTATAATTAATTGGTAATAAAATTATTATTATTTTAATAATGTACATAAATTAAATTTTTAATTCATAAATAAAGTCAATAACTTCTCGTGGTATTTTTTAAGAAGCACCAGAATGTCATGAGTTATGAAACAATTATTTTTCAGTGGTAAATTAGTTTGTATTCCAACCTTTGTGGTGATAAATATGGATATTTTATATGTATATTTTTTTTAATTAAAAAAATTCTTCAATGTACCTGAAACTTATATATAAAAATAATTTTTTTTTTCCTCACATATTCACTCTGTGACCATGATAATTTTTCCTCAAACACCGCATATCTGGATGCAACATTTATAAATTTTTTATTTTTTATTTTAATAAAGTAATAATATAGTAAAAGGTCGCATCTCCGACCTTCTAAAAGTTAAAAAAGTCATGATTTTTAATTTTAATGTGAGGTATATTGGAGAGTTTAAAAATAAAAGATGATATATATAAAAAAAATGATAAATATTCTTATTTTTATTCTTAAAAAAATCAAAATTTTATAGATATTATGTTTAAAATAATATATAAATAAAATTATTAGTGTTATAAATCATTAATGGTTAGTCCGTAAAATATGAAGAAGCTGATTTTTTTCATTTATTAGAAAAAAGGACTAATTTTAATTTTAGATTTTGTGAAAAATGTTACAAGTAATTAATTTGAATATAAAATCTTCGCGAAATTCTCGTGACACATATTATCAGTAAAAAATATATAATAACTGAAAAATTATTATATCTAATTATATAATTAAAATAACATACATGAATTTTTGTTATTATTTTTATTTATATTTTATTATGAATTGAATGTAAAGTTAGTTTTAGTAGTTTAATTTTGTACTCCATTGAAAATAAAATATAAATATAAATAATAGTTAAAAAATTAATAGATATATATATATATAAACAAAAAATTTGATCAGATATATTAATATATCAACTATTTTTTGTTGTTGTTTATATTGTATTCCAATTATAATATTAAACGATGTAATTTAAAACTATTTCATCAATTTTAACTCAAAAAGTCTTGTTTTTTTTTCCGAGCAACTCAAAAAATCTTAAACATTCAAAGATAATAAACTCTTATTATTTGATGGAAAATAACTGTGTTCTCAAAATGTTATTCATTCTATCTAATAATAAATATTATTTTGATAAAAAAATTATCTCAAAATAAATATTATTATAAATTTTTAATTTAATTTTAATTATTTTATATGCAATTTACAAAATATTATTATTTCTTACATTAATAGTAATAAAATACTCGTTAATAATCAAAATGTATCATATAATAAAATGAATTATGTTTTCTTTTAATTATTTTATTTTTGAATAGTTGTGTATGTAATATGAATTAGTTATTGAGGAATGAATGAATTAGGTGAAGAATGGAAATGATGACAACATGGGCGTCCAATCATATGTGACTGTTTTCATTCTAATTTTCTGACAGTAAGATATTTGTTTCCACAACAGTTATATCGAACTCATTAACTCACACAATCGGCCAATCTACCCAAAGTAATGAATTCACGCTAGCGCCTCTTCTAATCATCAATTACATTATTTACCTTATGGTACTATACTAATATATCAATGAATGAATGAGCCAGCTATCATATTACAAATCTTTTTTTGTTTTGTTTAAAGCAAATAATCATGGAATGAAATACTCTATGAATGTTTTTTTTTTTTTTTACTGTTTTGCGAATGGATTTTTTTTTACTATTTAATATATATATATATATATATATATATATTAATAGCCATTTTGATTCTTAAATGCTATAATATTTGAAATTATATGTAGTAATTCAATTTTGCTTGATTAATTAAAAATAATTAAAAAAAATAAGTAATAATATGTTTAAAAAACATTTTACAATTATTATTAAATAAAAAAAAGTTATTTTATAAAATCTAACCAAATATTGAGTGCATGTTCTCTTGTTTGGTGCCCTCTTCTTTCTCTTCAATCTAGTTTCTCCTTCTTCTTAAGTTTCTTTTTTTACTTCTTTGTATTGACAATGCTAAAAAATCTTCACTCATAATGCACTCAATCATAAGTTTACTTGATTCCCTAATTATCTAAGTTTACTTGAGGTTTGATGCAAAACAATAAAAAACTCATACATCAATTTATCTCGTGAACATAAAGATTCATCATTGTAATTTATAAATTAAGACAAAAATTCATCAAAAGAAAAAGGAGCAAATTTGATTGAGTAAAAATTTGGTTGAAAAATAAAAACATAGAAGAAAAGAAAAGATAGATTTTCTTGATAAAAAATAAGAAACAAAAAGGTAAATTATTGAACAAGAATGGAGTGGAGTAAGAAGAAACATCAACTCAATTTCGTCCTCAAAATTGTATATTTCAAAATTAAAAGAGAAAAAAATAAAAACTGAGTCTATCTTTTTTTTCATAAGTTAACTACACTATTAACTACCGCCGACCACGTTTGTTTCGTTCTCTATCTCTGTAATACTGCGCTTCATCTTATTGTTTGTTTACTACCATTTTTTATTTCACTCTTAAAAATAATGTCTTTTATTTGTTGGTTGTTAGCTAAAATTTCTGATATAATGCTCAAGAATGATATATTTGTATGTGTTTAGAATTGAGAAGAATATTGTTAAACTGATATATTGAAACTTGGGTTATAGATACACGTTTCTATCATGTTAGACAGCACACAGTATATTTCAGTTTTTTTTTTCTTTCACGCAGATAGCTTACATTTACTTTTTATTAAATTATTATATTTTATAAATAAAAAATTGCCAAATAGAATTTTGCTTCAAGTGTGGACGTAAATTGTTATATCATGACAATTCTAAAATTTGTTTTATTTTTAATAAATTAATAATTATACAAAAACTATTTTAAAATGATTTATTAAATATGACATCTTCTAAATATTTGAGTGATTATAATCATTTTTATAACCAAAATAATAAAATTATTTTTAAAATAATTAACTAAATCAAACATCTTTTTATTTCTTGAGTTTTTTGAGACACGAGTTGTACTCCTTAATAATCCTAACATTCGCATTTCAAAATAATTATTCAAATTAAACAAACTCATTTTTTTCCCGTCAAAACAACTTTTTTTTATCAATAAGAAAACAAATTTTATTTAAAAACAATCAACACATCCGCATTTTCTACAAAAAAACTATGTAGTTTTGATTTCTCTATCGCACTGGAAGATACGTAAGAGTAAGATCACACTCTTGTGAAACACCTTAATAATTTGTTTTCTCTCCTTCTTAAGCACACATTTATTTCAAAATCATATTCAGAAAATTTGATATTCATATTTAATAATAAAGAAAAATAAATATATTTAAGTTAGTATTAATTTTGCACAATTAATTATAAGTAACTGCATTTTAATGGATGTCGTATGCTAATACCTTTTCTGCACATAATCGACTCCTTAACTCAAAATTTGGTTTTAAATACCATTTTTTTAAGTGTTTTCTAATATTTTCTCTATTTTAAAATAAATTTTAGTGGCAACTCCATTGAATTCGAGAAACACTCAAAATTTTAGACTGCGATATTATCAAAATTACTAGCACATTTTAAAATATCTCTCTTGTTAATGATTTTATAGACAAAATTAATTAACAAAAAATACATTTTATGATTAAATTAATTAATTAAAACACGTTTAAAGATCAAATGACTAATAAAATACGTGTTAAAGTTTATTTTATAATTTTTAATACATTAAAAAACTATTATAATAAAACTCACATTTTTTTAACAAAATCAAAACACAATAGAGACAAAATTCGTTTTTTATTTTTGTTATAATAGTAAAGGTAAAATCTATAACTTAAATCTTTCTCTTTGTCATATACTTAATTTTTTAATATATTAAATACTAAAAATATTTTGTTTTCTAAAATCAAGTGGAGGCCATTTGCCTACATGAACCCATGCATGGTCTGGCCTTGATCAAATGGAGGCTGCTTTTCGAGAAGCAAATCAAATTGTTAATGTTCTGTATAAGATAGATAGGTCTTAACTTAGATGCTTCTTTTAAAGTATAATTTTGTTTTAGTTTTTCTGGCTGTTGCTCTGTTAGAAGATCGACTCTACTAGAGTTTATTTCTTAGAGAATTTTAGTTTTTCTTGAGCTTATGGCTCCCTTTATTTAAAAAAAAAAATATGATTACACGCCAAAGAAAGACTTTAGTGGATTCACGAAATTAAAATCACCATAAATAAGGAGGTGAAAGTGCCCAAGTCTAAGTCTTTTAACCATTTGTATCAACTTGATTGGTCAAATCTTTCAATTATTATCAACAAAATGAACAATTTAATACACAGGATAAAAAATAATTAATTGTTAATATTATACATAAACTTCTTGAATAAATTATATATAATATTATAAATACATCAACCAAGTATTTAAATATCATTCTTTAATCAATGATCAAAGTTTCTTATGTAATAATAATCTTATAAGTGATGTTGTGGCACAAGTTTGACCTTACATATATAATATGTAAGTGTGAGTTTCGTTGTTAAACTTTTTAATAAATAATTATTTCATAGGTAAAATTATGTTTTTATCCTTTAATTTTGACTTATTTTTAGATTGATTATTTAAATTTTTAAGTCTTTTAAGTATCAAAATTTTGGATTAATCTCTTTAAGTTTTTTTCTCAAATAAATCTTTTTAGTATCAAAATTTGTATGTTGCAGTCAATCTATTGAATTTTCGTTAAACTATGTTAGAAATAAGCTTACATGGTTGTTAGACATTGACTTGTCCATTGCTGAGATGATAACTTCAACTCACCAAATTGTTCCAATATTTAGTTAAAAATGACATCAAATTTTATATTTGAAGAATTCATTATGATCATAATGGTATACTATGATGATTAATTTTTTTTAAAAATTCTATAGGATTAAATTATAAAAATTTAATAGTCTATTTTAAGGTGATCTTTATAAAAAGTTTCAGCTTTCAAGAATCTTACGTATATATTTTTTAAAATTTTTAAAATTTTTTTACATATAAGGTAAAAACATCAAGTATGGAGATAACAAGCAGTAGAAAAAGGGACACCAAGAGGACATGGCGGAGATGGGGGACAAAGACGTGTGAGGGAAAGTGTACTATTGTGTGGAAGGTTGTATGATAACACCAATGAAATTGTTTAAAATAAAGTTTAATTCCATTTTTAATTCTTCATTTTTATTATTTGCAAAATTAATTTTTTATTTTAGAATTCAACATTTTGATATCTCTCGTATTTACTAACTAAAAAATAATTATGTGACATGTTTTTAATGACACGATGATATTAATAGATTAATATTTACAAACTTATAATAAAACTCTTTAAAAAAATAATTCCAAGAGCATCTCAACCCCAAAATGACTTTATTGCAGTTTTCAACTATTTTTAATTTACATAACTTTAATGTATTTATTTTATCAACAATATTGAATTTTGAATATGCTATTTATTAATTTTATTAATAGGAAAAAGAAGTAATATTTCATAAAAATAATTAAAAAATACAAAAATATTTTCATACTCTAGTAGACTATAAAATAGCAAAATATTATCTTTTAAGATAACGAGTAATTCGTCTACCTCACAACAATAGTCTTATTTAATTATTTTACGTAGATTAAAAAAAATATATAAATTGTACTATATATATATATGGATTTCCTAACGTGTCTATTTTTTAGAATAAAGTTATAACTAAAAAATGGTTGTATATTGTTAAAATACTCCTTCTAAAAATAAGTAGATGTACATTAGCACCTGCCATAACCATGTGTTAGAATACATTCATTATTTTTTTTAGAAGGAGTATGTTAACAAGTTATAACTAAAAAATTGTTAACTGTGTACCTTATGATGCTAAAACACTCCTTTATAAAAACTAACAAGTGTATTTTATAAAATCCGCCTATTTCAAAATCAGATTTCATTTTATTAGATAAGATAATTTATTAAGAGTCCTACGTTTAATTAGAAGATGAAGAGTATTTTTTTTCGTTGTGATATTTAGTCTAGATCTTATCCTGTTTGTAAGGGTCTGAGTATCCCTTATAATCTCGTTAATACTTGCTTATAAAAAAAACGACGAGACAATATGCGGGAACGATACACCATATTATTTTAAGCCTAATAATAACAATATGTTTATAAGTGAAGTCATTTTTTGGTTTTGTAAGATAAGTTAGGCCTAACCTAAATTATAAGATGATGTTATAGTTTATTCAATATTAATTGGCCACATGCTATGAGATACCATTATCGAGTCACTCGAATTATGCTCCAGACGTCCAATCCAAGTGGAGACACTTCTCATTATGTAGCGTAAATAACTTATTCACGAAATTTGACGACATAACACCAAAACTAACCATACAAGATTATGTTGGTAAAATGCAAGGCAAATCATGGTTAAAATAGTAATTAGAATTCAAATATAATATAATTTATTAGTTTTGTAGAATCAATTATCGTAAAATTCAACTTTATTCGATCAATTTTATAGAGGTTAAGATATCACTACCTTTTAAAAGAAAAGAAAGTTAGCACAACTCAAATTTTAAAAACAATATATATTGAGGGAGGTGAGTTGTCTTGCACGTATAGCTCATTTTATTATCAGCAAGATATCGTGATTAAGATTTAAAGATACATTATTTAATTGATGATTGAGATAATTAATTAATGGGTTTAATATTAAGCCCACGCACGGTTCTCCGGGAATCTCTCTATGATCCCTCGAACGGAACTGGCTTGGACTTTATTGTGTAGCTTTGTTTAATTTAAGGTAGTACTTCCCATTATATTGATTTCATAAATGTTTCTGAAATTTGAAAAACAATAGGAGTAACTCTTTCCTAATCCACGTTGAAATGCAAGTAAAATAGAGTCAACTCATATGAAACTCATTTAAGCCAAGTAATTACCATTAGCTGTAATGAGAATATGAAAAGAAATAGTATATTTATTGCATAAAAATAATTATAACTACTTTTAAAAATAAAACTCCACAAATTAAAACAAAGACATTAGTTGAGGAATCAAAATTTAGATTTTAATATTTAAAGTTAAAGTTGTTATTGTGTATTATATTTATCAATATAACTTTTGGTTATGATCATTCCTTAGCTAGTGTGGATACTGATTAGTGATTAGCATGACTCTAAAAGCTTTTCATATATAGTCGACTGTCCACCCATTAATTAGTATAATTAATTAATTAATTAATTAGGAGTACATAAGAGCTTCGATTGATGAGAGACATTAAAATTATTGTATTGTATTAATTGGTTTGCTCGTGCTCTTGTTGATTGTTTTGAATAAAATATAAAATATTTGAATTTTATAATGTTTAAAAATGACTTGGGTTTCTTGTTTTGTGGAAATACCCTCCTGTACACGTGAAGTGGTGCAAACCAAGGTCGAAGATGGGAAGGAAGAAAAATATAATGAATTGATTAATTAATTAATGAAATAAAAAGAAGTAAATGCAGGGGAAGAGTAGAAGCAAGTAATTAATTAAGAACCCCCCATCCCATAGTGATATATAGATCGGAATGTATGGCGGCACACATGCTGATTAAATAGTATCATAAATGGGATGATGATGATAAAGACACAGCTTTGCTTCTATATAAGGAATTGACATATTGAACACGACTTCGGCTGCTGTAAACAGCTCAATCCTCTTAACTTCCCTCTACCGACAAATTTAATTTTACTTTAAATCATCATATATATATATATATATATATATATATATATATAATTCACTCACCTTAATTACTTGATGTTGATGTATACATATGTGGCAAAATGAGTTCAGTATGTGGGATCACCCATCAACAATGTACCACTATTTTTAACCACGTCACTTGTCTCGACATGCCACGTTTAACGGATAAAAAATATAATATGTTTAAGTGAGCTGATATGTAAGATTAATTTTTATCTAAATAATTAGATCATTTTTATTGCATTCTCATGTATAATTTTTTTTTAACCACATATCACTAACAATCAATACATTTTAAATACTCACAACATTTTTGCTTTTGAGTGTGAAGACAAATATGAACAAGTATGATAATAAGTTACAAAAAGTCGGTAGTATTGTATATGATCAGAAATATACATAATTTTTTGCAAAACGTACAATGTTATTGTGTTCTTACGCACAACTCATCAATTTAGAGATCAATTTGATGATCCATTTGGAGACTATTTTAATCATTTGGATATTCAATTTGAGTCTCTTAATTGCTCATTTGATTTTAGCAACCTTGTATGCAATTTTGACATTTTTAACTTACAATTTAGATTTCTCAAACTGATGTGTCTTGACTCTTTCTTTTATGAAACACAATGAGCATGTTCTTTTGAACATTCTCCACTTATTTGTTGTGTAATATAATAACCAAAACATTTTGCTAAATGTTCTTCTATAATTCTTTTAATAAATGACTCAATTTTAAAATGGGTTTTTCATTAAAGTTGATTTTTGTAATTTTACTGAATTGATAGAAATATTTATGTGTATAATGAACTTGTTCACCATGAGAATGTTATTTTGAAGACTATAGAAGAATAGTAACAAAGTGAATACATCTCAACTATATTGTCACTCATAACTCAAAAACTACAACACCCTCAAATATTACTCATAGAAAAAAACGAAATTTTTTTTTTTGCAGAAACTAGACCCAAATATAAGGAGACAACACAATAAACAATTATCTCATTAAAATATTAAAAATATTATAAAAAACTAAATGTGATAAAATAATGGTGAATAAAAAAAAATAACGTAAACAACAAAAGAAAATGAGAAAATCCTTAGGTATGCAAACTAAACCAAAAAAAGTAATATTACAAAAACCGAAAAAATGGTAATCCAACCCGTTGGCGAAAAGGTTCTCCAATGAAAAAGAAATAATATTCCACCTAGTATAATATTTTGAAGACATTCCAAAAGAAGACTTATTATTTTATTATTGTCTTTACTTTATATTTATAACAAATAGAATACACAAATATTATTTTATTATATTTTTTTAATCTATGTTAAATAATCAAATAAAACAAATATCTTCAGAGACAAAAAGTACTTTGAATGTAAATTTAAAATAAAATAATAAATGTGACATTTTTAATGTAAATAACTAATATCTCATGCTACGTAGATTTATAAGAGGCTAAATAGACCTAACAAAATGAGAGTTTATTCTCACCCCTTCAATATTTTTTGAATTGATTAATTCAATTGTTTATTTTAATAAAAAAATTATCTCAAAATTAGTCAATTCAAATATAAATTTTAGAGTTTTAAAAACATAATCAGGTGTGAAAATAAACTACACAATTTTATTATGGGTATATTTATGGAACCCATCTTAAACAGCCCGACTCAAAACTGCATGATATCAGTACATAAGAAATCAACCCTTAAATTGTGTTCACATCACAATGATTTAAAAATGAACTAGCAAGAAATCTATGCTCTCTAATGGGTGGCGCATCTTTAGTATTTTACAGTGTGTTGTTTAAATTTTAAATTAAAAAAAAATTATTTTAAATATCAATGACAAATATTTATTTATTTTTTTATATTTATTAATAATAAATATTTTTGTTGTATTTCTGTATATGACAGCGGAAATATTTGTTCTATGGTTTTTTAATATTTATGAGTTTCAAATATTTGTCCCGTATTTTTTAATGTATTAATAGAAAATATTTGTCATGTGATTTTTTATGTATATCACTTATAAATATTTGTATCGGATATTTTATATATCATTTATAAATATTTATCTCATATTTTTTTAATATTTATCAAAGACAAATATGTGTGTCGTGTTTTTTACATATGAGTGGTAAATATTTGTCCCATGATTTTTTATATTTATCATTAATATTTGTTTTGTGTTTTTTTTATGTATCGGTTATAAAAATTTATCACGTATTATTTTAATATTTGTCATTTGTTTTTTTTATGTATCAGTGACAAATATTTATTTTATGATTTTTTATATTATTTAATTAAAAAAAATTGTCCCGTATTTTTTATGTAATAGTTATAAATATTTATCCCTTATTTTTTTTTAATATTTATCAATAACAAATATTGGCGAAACCTATTTTTTATTTATAAAAATGACCTTTTTTAAAAAAATAATAATAAGTTTTCAATTCCTAACTTCTAAACACCACTTCATTCTCTCAATTATTAACTTCTAAAAAAAATTTATTCAAAAAGAAAACCTAACTTCTTTTTAGTCAAAAAAGTAAAATGTGTTTTTTTATAGTTTTTTTTAAGGGTAGTTATATGTTTTTTTTATATTATAAGGTAGTTATTTCTTTTTTTGCTATGAATTTTGTTTTTCTTGATAATTTATTAACATTTGTATTCTTTAAAATTTGACAATGATTAAAAATAAAAATAATAATATTTATTCTTTAATAACTATTTCTTTTCTATATTGACATTTAATTGTGTACCTTAGAAATAAATCCTTAATATTTTGTATGACAAAAATATGTTCAATATTTATTTTTTAATCATTCAATTGAAGTTAAGTGAATTGAATCTAGACCTAAATATTTTGTCTTTCTCTCATTAACTTTATTAAAACATTGCTGCATGATAGGAGCTAGAAATCGATCAAATGCAAAAACTGATGAAAAACGAAAATCGAAAATGACTTGAACTTTCATTTTTACATATGAGCATACGTCAAATGGCTTTTCCACCTGTGAACGGTCCCTAACTTATCAAGTTAACCATGAATGATGTTTAACCATCACTTTCGAATTTTCTTACACTAGTGGTGATGCATTTTTACAATTAAAGAGCCTATAATTAATACACAAAGTCAAATATTCATTTGATGAGATAATTGTTCAAAAGATTATACTAACAAGTATTCTTAAAATACATACTAGTTATTCATTCAAACAATAGAAATTTTCACGCATTAAAAAAATAAATTTTGAATCTTCGAAAATTAAACATACAAATTTTAATATAATATTTCTATATTTATATTATTTACATGTGCACTATAAGGATAATTGTTGGCATTTGTTTAATATCAAGTCAACAATTATCTATGACTCACGGATTAAAAAATAAATAAATTTATATACATTATTAATATAAAAAAATTATAATGTCAATTAATTATGCTCATTAAATTATTAAATATATATATGACTTTAATTATAATTAATTTAAAAGTCACGTATATAAATAGTTATAATTTAGCTAATTGTAATACACATTTTTTTTATGCTAACAATACATAACAATTAAACTTAAAAAAATTATTATTTTATAAGCAAATATTAATAAAATATGAAATGATATGATACAAAATTTGGGTATTGTGACATTCCTAGAGATTTTCAAAATAGTAAAAGTCAGGGAATTTAAAACAAAAACAAATTATATTTTATTTGTTTCAAAAAGGTTTGTTTCTACATGAATTTGAAATTTAAATTAATAAAGGGTGATTTATATGATTGAATGTGTTTTTTTTCTCTCTCAATTTTCACTCTCCAAAATAATGAATGTAATTTCTCGTGAGCATTAAATCAAACAGAAACTGCAGCAGCTAACTTTTGTTGACCTAGAGGAAGATAGAGAAGAATAAAAGGAGGAAGATAAAAAGGAATAAAAGGAGCTATTTTTCAAGGCCACAATGTGCAGAAGATCATTGACTACTGTATTGTATGGACTATAGAGTCCCACTTGTGAGAATCTTTACAAAAATTAGGTAAGTATTGATTGATTAATATAATGTTCAATCGGTAACAAGTCTAAAAAGATAAGAAGATTACCATCATTTCCATTTCTATATCCATCTTTAACTAGTACATGGGTTTTTTTTTTTATTAAACTAATTCAACCATACAAAATTTTTACTTTTGATCTCTCCTTAATTATTAGTACATTAAGAAAGAAAAAAATATAGCACCTTAAATGTAATAAATGTTTTTAATTTTAAAATATATTTATTAATTTTTCTCAAATATACCACTTATTAATAGTACTAATTTTTTGTTAAAATAATTTTTAACAAAAATTAACTTGAGAGATGAAAAATTAAATTGAATATATTCATATATTAGTAGATATTTTAAAAACATCTACGCACAAAATAAAATACTAAATACACTACACACTTATAAAAAAAGGCAAAAATAATAATTAAAGTATTTATTAAAAAAAATAATAACTAAGGTGAAATATATTATTTTATATTTATTTTTAATGTGAAACCTGGATTTTTTTTTTAATGTACATCTCAAACATATCACTAGTGGTTTTAATGCTTGAACAATAAAGTAGTTCGATCAAATAGATAGGATTGAGAAAATTTACTTTATATCCTTACATGGTTGTCATACGGAACAAACCATTTAAATTTTCAAAAATGTCCTTAAGATGTTTAAATAAAACTCAATTTTATTTTAAAAAAAACACGGAGGAACAAGAGTGAAAATTCTAAAAACATAATGAACGTTCGAAATTTTTTAGTTTTAAAAAACATCTTAACATAAAGAATTAAAGATGTTTCAATGTTTTAACTTTTTTGAAAATTTGAAATTCCGAACTATTTAAGATAAAATCTAAATGAGTGGATCAAGATTTCAATTACATGTTCTTCTTAAAATAATCTACATATGACAATGAACATAATTTTGGTTTGATATTTATTTTATGGATTATATATTTAATTTAATTATGTGTTATATACACTTAAAATACTCTACATATGTGATCTTTCACAGATTCTCACTAAAATTACGATGATGTTTAGTATTATATTTCTCCAAAATATAATATAAAACTAAAATTCAATTTTAAATAATATGCATCAAACAAATTTTCTAGTTTTAGTTTTAAAACATAAGCAATAAAAACTACCGATCAACCTTTTTTGTTTCCTCATTTTTAAAATAGTTTTCAAAAATTGGATTGCCAAACAATTTTTATTTTACTTTTTTTTTTGTTAAATACTGTTTTGAAAAATCAATTTACGAAAAAGTTTTCAAAAACTAGAAAGAAAAATACAATTAAATATATTTCGAATTTTCGAAATTAAAAATTTTCAAAATTTGTGATTTAAAAAAATATGAGGGCAAAGTGTAGGGGTTCGGATATTTTTTTCCCAATATTTTGTACCAATTTCTGTTTTTAGATTAGACCTATCTCACACAAAACTCATTTGCAATTTTTTGATAAATGGATAGTATGGCAAATGATTCAATAGGAGACTTGATTGTATATATGGTATGGGTGGCCCAAATGAATAAATGGTACTACTACCACTACAAAATCATTTATAAAAGCAAGTGATGTCTCTTTATGTAAACTTTTAAAAATTTCTTTTTAAAGTATGATTTTCGACCTCAATCAATTTTTTAAAAAAAGCCTGATTTTGTGAATTGAAAAACACAATTTTTTTTTATGGAAAGAAATTTCATTTAAACTCCATAAAAAGAGTCATTAGAGGAAATAACTGAAACTGATTTAACCCTTCAGGGACACATTCCACCCAAAATTGTGAACCATACTGTCTGACCATTGCTTCTTCTATTTAGAAACTAATTTAACATTGAATAAATTTACTAACAAAATTATACAATCAGAAATCATAAAATCCATATAGGCCACATGTAATTTGCCATGCACACATTTGATTGTCACCTCAAAATCTGATTCAATTATGCAGGGCACAATTTGACTCTAACATACATTGAACAAAAGTAATTCAGGGCACAATGCAGGTGAAATTTAGTATGGAGAAGTATAAATCTAGTCCACTATAGTCAAGTTGTTATTTTAATCATTAATTTAATATATATAATGTTGAATAATTGATATTAAATAAGAGGTATTTGTTGTATAGTTTTTTTTTTTGCACACTTTCGTTATTTATTAATTGAGAGTTTAACTTTTGAAAAAATATTAATTGTTTTATGTATTAATTATAAAATTTATCATTTTTGTTTCATTTTGTAGTTGTGGGTTATTTTACTATGTAACGAATATAAATTAGCCACAGTTTACATTGCTGCAAATTGATTTGGTGTAAAAAACTATTTATTAGATAAACAAACCAACTAATGTCATTAATTATTTGTTTTTCTATTGTTAGCATGTAAAAATAGTTTATAACTTAAGTTAGACTAAAAATAAAAATTTGCTTCAAATTTATAACTAATCATCCTAGTATTTAATATTAGTGTCATTTTTAATTTGTTTATCTTACATTTAAAAATGACTAAAAATAAAAAGAGTTAAAAAGAAATTTTTTACCAACTTATTTAATTTTTTTAATATTATAAACGTAAAATGAATTGTAATATTCTGAGAATGATATACATAATAATTAAAAGAAAAAAATAGATAAAATTACATTTTTTATTATTTATTTTACAGATTTAATACCCACACACTATCAATATGTAACATTTTAACATCAACAACAAAGACAAGTGATGATGAATTTAATGATTACTAAAATTAGTTTATATTAACTGTATCTTTATTTTTCTCTTATTATATAATAATTCTTTATTTTTATTTTCATTTGAGTAATTTATCTCTTAAAATATGTACAAAATTGTCATTTTTTACATTTTTTGTTTAAAAGTCTTGACATGTTTTATGTTATTTCATCATTTTTTTAATTGTTTTTTTTCATGTAATTTTTGTATCACTTGTTTCTAATATTCTGAAGAAAAAAAATCTAGAACCTTAGTTTTAGTCATTTTTGTCTTCGATGTTTTTTGATTTTGAGACCGTGTATGCTAAACACGGTAACCCCAAATCTAAAACAACTCACACTTTCCATTTTCTGTCTACATCCCAAAAAATGAAACACATGTAAAACACCACCTATTGTTCCTTATCTTTTCTCTAATTCTCCTCCAAATCACCTCCTCCTTTATTTGCCGTCAGTCAACTAGTTTTTTCTCAAACAAATTCTTACTATGTAAAAATCATAAATAAAGAGAAAAAAAAATTGAAAACTGAGTAAAAAAAATTGTTGTATAGTCTTCAACATTTAGAACATGTAGATATTATGAGTGATACAAGCTACTTGTAAAAAAATTAGTGACAGCGTAGACGAAGATTGTGATTCAAATAAAAAACTTTTGTACTTGAAAGAGTTTTATCACATACTAAATTCATATTACCCATTAACATAATGGAAAACATTTAAAAAACAAAGTGATTCAAATCAGAAACCTTTGTACTTGAAAGAGTTTTATCAATTATCACATACTAGTTTCATATTACCCATTAAAATTATACTTGATTATCCATTAACATAATGGGAAACATTTGCACAAAAAAAAAAAAAAGTAACAGTGGGAAACAAGATGACCCACTTTCATAAACCAGTAGATGAAAAGTGAATTAATTAAATATGAAAGGGGTAAAAATAAAATAAATTATTTGTAATAATTATGTATGTTAGGTATATTTCATAAATGAGCATAAATCGGTGCAACAATGTCAGTAAAAAAGCCACTTGACTATGATGGACAAGTTTTATACTTCCTCGTACTAAATGACACCATAATGCAAATACTTGTTCAGCAAAAAATGAGTAATCATAGTAGATTCAATAAAAAAGCTCCAATTATGCATGTTAAAAGTAGAATAATGTGAATTTATTAAACTATTATGCAAAGACTTTCATTTGAATTTTGTTTTCTATTATATAGTGATGGGCCGACTAAGATTGATGGGCTTATATAACCTAAGCAAATAATTTATTAAACTATTATGCAAAGACTTTCATTTGAATTTTGTTTTCTCTTAAGTGGGTTATGCAATGCAGCATTTCTTAGGAAAATAATCAATAATATTGTTTATTTGCGATGAACAAAATCTCTAAACCATGCATGTTGAAATTTTCAAGCAATCAATTGAACTATTAGTATTATTTCCATTGTTCAATTGAACTACTAGTATTAATGGAAGTTGTATATTCAGTGATTCAGACAACAATATACTCTACCGTTTTGTTTTATTACATTTAAAATTGTGATTATCTCATAAAGGAGTATATTTTGTTGGTATTTTCAGGCACAATTGGAAGCCCCTTAGTTGGTTTGGTTGGGGATGGGGAATCATATATATCAATGTTGACATTGACCAATCAGTTTAACTAGGAAGTCATCATATATACAGTTAATTTCCATCCTTAAATTAAAAGTAACACAACAAACCCATGTTATGGGGACAGTCTTTTCTAAAAGGGTAAATAGCTTTATCCTACAAAAGTTACGTGACAAATTCTGATTCGGCACGCCTATTAAATTGGAAGGTCAATCCTACCTTTCATTTTCCCATTGAAAAATCCTCATACTAAATTTTAATTTTTGTATTTTTGTATCGTGAGCTTAAAGTGGAACTATCTATATACTCATAGTTAACTATATGCAACCTAGTGTTACTGTCTTTGATTCCGCAGTTAAAATCAATTTTAAATTATTTGATTTTATAAAATTAATTTTTAATTAAAAATGAATTACATATAAAGATTATATTTTGACTAAAAAATTATAAATTTTAACTTTTAATTAAAATAAATTTTTAAGGTAAAATTAATTTTACTCACGTATATTAGTTTTATATATTCAAAATTGATTGTAATTTGTCTGAAAATGAATCAAATATACACTCAACTTCGTTAAAAAATCTTGATGACTGTGGAGAGATTCCAATTTAATTTAATTAATGGTTATTTCAAATATTTTTCTTTATAAGAAAAGAGGATGTATTTACGTGATAGGATGAATATATATATATATATATAACATAACAATATGAGGTGTTTTTTTTAATACCCCTTATTTAAAAAAAAATATCAAACTATTTTCTTTTTAAAATTATATACTAAAATACTATTATTTTTTTAAATATAAATTGCTTTTTTGATTGGCAACTTATTTAAGGAAGTACGAGTTTGCAAATGCAACTTTTTTAAGGGAAATTTTTAATTTTTTTCAAGTTTTTTTTCAAATTAACAAAAAAAAAATTTTTTTAGGGAAGTTTTCTTTTGCAAACTCGAACTTCGTCGAGGAAGTCTCCATTTACAATGAGACTTATAAGTAAAAAAAAGGAGTATTTTAATATATAATTTTTAAAAAAAAAAGGGAAGTATTTTAGTAATTTTTTTTTAAAATTGGGTTATTGAAGAAAAAAAACCCACAATATGAACTTCTGGGCAGGAAACAGTGATCATATATATTCATCAGAACCAAGAACAAGATTCTTACGGAGAAATAGTATGAATAGTAATCTACCATATTGAATCAAATTTTGTAGTACGGAAACTGGTTTATTAGGTGGCATTATTTATTATTTTTTGTTTCTGTGAAATATATGTGCAATTATTTGTCTCTGTCATCTGTTAGTTTAATGAGAAGAATTTGACTTCGATATATTACGGAACGAAATTCAAATCGCGTTCAAATGATTCCAGTAAATTGCAAGTATACCGTTGGTCCATTAGTAGGTCAAAATGCTGGCTGAATGAGCCTGAAAAATCCGATAAAATATAGAATTTAAACTTTAAAATTTCAAGCATGAATTTTAATAGGTTTTTTTTAGTCCAGCTCTAAAAAGTTAGTATTTTTTTACTGAGTTAGTCCGATCGGGTTTAAGATTACCTTTATAACGTCAAAAAAATTGTATATTAATATTATTTTTAAAAAAATATGAAAAATATTTAAGTAGAACTAGAAATAAAGTATATAAAATGTTGATAAATTTTATATTATATTTAAAATAATGTTAATAGTATTTAGAAAAAATGTTAGAATATATAAAATTTAAATAATTTTTTAAAAAAAATTTGCAACAATTAATATTACAAAATAACTAAATGACATGCTAGTTCCAAATTCGGCATTTAAAACTGAATTTAGATAATATTTTTTAAGACCGTTTTTAAAAAAAAGGTTTTTAATCCGATCAGATAAAATCCATAACCTGTTAAAACTGATCCTAAATAGCTCGGATACCTTGTTTTAACAACTCTAATACCATTTGTGTCATTTTTAGTGACAATAATTATCCTTTCCTAAATTTTGAAAGAAAAAAAAAATACAAGTTGACGGTATTTATTGTATTAATTAATATGTTACTAATAGCTCTCAAACTTTTATTCAAACCAATTAATATGTTACTAACTATCTCCTAAACTATAATTTTATATATCTATAATATTACTGATACAATTTTGATTGGATACAATACAACATTACAAAATTAATTTCTAAAATAAGGACTATCTCTATTTATAAACTCATATTTAAATTATATTTCATATAATGTTAGGTTTTTGACACATCTATGATATTTAGAATTGAACATCTAGAGTGTGGCCCACGTGGTTCTATTTGTTAGTTTATATTTCAATGTATATGATTTCAAAACATCACCATCTCGTAGCACAAAAAATATCACCATTAGTTCTTAGATAAACTCTAATACCATCTAAAAATTTGTGTTTGATCTAATATAATTCTACAAAGTCAAGTTTGTAAGACAAAGATTGTTCCTCACTATAAACTTTTCAACTATATCTCTTCCAATATGAGATTCTTAACCTATACATAATTGATATTATGTATATATATATATATATATATATATATATATGTATATTTTGTTTTTTGAATTTCGAAAACTGTTTGAAAATCAATTTATGTCACCAAAGATATTATTGGGTTGAGTCGCAGACTAAGTCGCTCTCTTGAAGATGTTTCGCAGCACTGACCAAATTGTGCAAGACAGACAATCAACCACGACGTTCACAGGATAAAACAGCTCAGATTCACTGTATCGGAGTTCCATTACACTGTACAAAACCGTTTAAGAATTACACCCTCAATATGGTTGTTAAAGTCACTCTCAATATGACGGTTAAAGTCGCTCTCAATATAGCTGTTAAAGCCACTCGCAATATGGTACTCTGACCACTCATAATCGAATAACTCAAAAGGACTTCGACACACAAAACCGCTCAAAAAGGACTGTGGTATGAAGACCACTCAAAACCGAAGGGACTACGATATAAGAACCGCTCTAAAAGGACAGTGATATTATAACCACTAAAAAATCGAAGGGACTACGACATAAAAATCGCTCTAAAAGGGTAGTGGTATTATAACCACTAAAACTCGTAGGGACAGAAAGAAATGGGAGAAGGGGCTAGTAAAAAAGAAAGTTGGGAAATGCAGTCAACTTTGGTATACTTTTCACATTAGAATGACATTCTTTATATAGTGATGGAAGTAAATCCACATATGTTTTCTATCAAATATGAGACTTCATCAAAAGTTTGAAAAATCTTTATATAATAATGAAAACTACTCAACATATAAGATTTTTTTCAATGTGAGACTTTGACAATTTTTAAATTCACACATTATGTTTTTACATTATATATATACTCTCTTTGGAATGAAAAACAATTTAAAAGTCGGTGTATTTGGTATAAAATTTTGTCTAATTACATCATTTTTTTCAATTAATATATATTTATATTTCATTCTAAAATAATATTTAGCTATCAAATCTTCCCCACCACATGCTAATTAAAAATGAAATAAAAGAACACAAAATTGTGAAAAGGAAGGATTTCATAAATAAAAAGTTGTAGCTATGAGTTATCAATTTCACTTGTTGATTTATGCAGCATGCAATTATCATGGTACCACGAAGCTGTTGTGTTCATCGAAAGTAAAGTGTGGTCCAGAAGTTAGAGTTAGAGTGGATGGTTGTGATTCATGGACTACGCCCTTTTTGGACATTTAATATTATAGACCACTTCATAAGAGGACCACTCATTCAAAATGTATTTGTCTATTGGGGACCAATTGGTGCTGGTGACATTGACTTGTTCGTGCACCCCTACTACATTTGGATGCATATCCTAATTGAATGTTCAATTCATCCCAAAATAACATTATACCACTTATAATCATCAATTTAACTTCCATCTCACTTTCCTGGCGTAGCTCTAATTAAGTACTTCTTCCATTTCATATATTTGTCTTATTTAGAATAAATCTCTCATT
Source organism: Cicer cuneatum (assembly GCA_037974295.1). NCBI lineage: Eukaryota > Viridiplantae > Streptophyta > Magnoliopsida > Fabales > Fabaceae > Cicer > Cicer cuneatum. The sequence continues at coordinate 10,761,110 of JBBPBO010000001.1, read as the reverse complement.
GGAAATCCTATGGTAAGTTTGAGTATTTTCAATTCCATTTAAAAAAAAAAAAATGTTTGTTTCGGTGCAAGTTGGCATTTATGGGAAATCAGCAGTGTGGTCATAAATATTTGTTGATTTGGGGCTCAATCAACAGCTTTTCGTTTTCCTTCTGAGAATCAATGATGTGGGTCACTGCATGGTCTATTAATATTTAATTAGCATTCATATTTTTCAAGCTCCATACACATCCTTTTCTTTATCTTTAAATTTTCCCCCCTTTTGTCCAATGAATTCCGAACTGTGATAACATCGAGCATGTTATGTCACTCAACACCAAATGTGAGCCGTAGAATTACGAGAACAACAACAGACTAAGATCATGATCACTAAAAAATATTATTCTATTCGATTTTTATCTAAAATTTTACGTAATTGAATATATGAATTACATTTATTTACTATTTTTCATTTAACTCGTTTTTAATCCTTGCGTAAACTAACTACTCAAATTTTAACTTGAATTACCCTTAAGTGTTAATTTTTTACATCACTATTATTATATTGTTGTTACCAACCATCGGAGCACCCACCTAACTAATGAAACATTACATCAAACTATACTGTCAACAAAATTTTTGATACAATAATTCATTACCATAGTCGTGTAGTAAGCAAGACAAAGAAGGCCATTGCCTTAGGCCAAAAAGAAAATAGTACATACTACAATATAAATAAAGATGGTCTAGTTTATAAAATTTACAATCAATGCCACAAGCCACTTCTCGTATGTGACTGACTACGTGGTGATAATAATTAAGTATTGATAAAATAAAATGTTCAATTAATTATGCCTTTGACAATTAGTTTAGGAAAAACTTAATTACATATTTACAATTAAATGTTTTTTCTACCATAAAGTGGACTATGAAATAATCATTGACCAATCAAGTCTTTATCAGCTTTTATATTTCTAAAAATTTAAGTGTGTGATGTTTGTTTCTTTTTGTAGAGATCCTTTGACTTTATGGAATAATGATTTCATAACTCAATTAGGATTTTGATCTTACTTTTTAATAAGTCGGAATAGTACAAGAGCAACAAAGAATCAAAATTCAAAACCATCTATTGAGAAATTTGGACAATACATTTTTCAAAATTTTAAGATAGTTATATGAATTATATGTTTTATATATTTTTTAGATATTTCTACTCGATATTAGACTAATTATTTTCACTTAAACTCAAAATAAATATTGGAAAATATATAGCTCAATTATAATTACATACGTAATTAATGTCTGTACTCATAAAACAAGAAATTCATATCTATCGAAATAATTATCAAACACAAAATAAATCACATTTCATTTTGTTAGAAAACAATCATATACATGTAAGAAAACTACAAGGTCGATTATTGGGTTGTCCTTCCAACACAATAATACAAAGCTCCCAATTAGTGAGAGATACGATTTTTTTATACTATAACAAAATGGTGGATTTATTAATTTATCGGTTAAGGATGATTTTACGACCTTTTTAATTTAGTCTTTAAAAAAGTTTTATTCACTATTAGTCTCTATTTTGATTTTATAGGGATTAAAAATATGATTTATTTTCGTCTATATCCTCTTTTCAAAAAAATAAAATTTTTTAGAGACTACAAGCTTGAAAATAGAGACTACAAGTTAATAGAAAATTTTTAGAGACTAAAAGCTTGAAAGCTTTTTTATTGGAACTAAAAATAAAATTTTAAAATATTATAAAGATTAAAATTTATTTTATCATTTTTTTTAATTATTAAAATTAATTTTTTTTTACTATAAACTCAATTTTTAAGATTAAAATATAATTTCTAAAATATATAAGACAATTATGAAAAATTATATAATAATTTAATATGAATTAAAGTTAATAGGTTAACATTATCACTAGTAGTAACAGTATTAAACTATTCATTCATTCACAAAGAGTTTAATTCTTATGTGCAATCAATATAAAAAAGTTTTATCCATGAATCAAATCATATTTTACAGTGATTTTACTTTGTTATTCCACCACAACTACCGAGACTATGTAGGTCCACTATGTTTATTTGAAATCTTCAGGCCCAGATAAATCCTCTCGGTCTAAAAGAGCTGGCCCAGAGATAGATACAACACGCACATAAACTACGTCTTATTAAACGCTTTCCACGTAATTCTCGAATTGAAATTTGAACTCAACATCATATTCTCGTCTTATTATATTTAATATTGTCAAATTTCTATTTATATTTTTCTAATAGATTTATCTAATTTTTTTAATATTTATTAATAATATATATTTATCTCTTATTTTTTTATGTATCACTGTAAAATATTTATTTTTTATTTATTTTTATTTTTCATAGACAAATATTTGTTTTGTCTTTTTATGCGTATGTTTTTTATATTTATATATGATAAATATTTGTTCTATATATCATTTTTTGTGTTTTTTTCTATTGTTGAAATTGAAGAGGGTTGTTTCGATTATTTTAATATTGATTTTTTGCTTTTTTCATTTTTATATTGATAATTTGAGATCAAAGAAAATATATAGTTAAATATATATATATATATATATATATATATAATTG
>JBBPBO010000001.1:10618112-10758410 GCA_037974295.1 Cicer cuneatum | reverse complement strand
AATAATGTCACAACAAATTAAATGATCATAAATTTATATTTTTTATAGTTGTTTCTTTTATTAATTTTTTGTAGTTATTTTTTTATAAGATAATTGTTTCTTTCTTATTAAGGTAGTTATATTCTTTTTAGTTATTTTTTTAAATTTACTTATTTACCTTTAAATAATAATGTGGAAAAAAATTAAATAAAGATGCATTTGTGTTTTTGATAGTTTATTTTTTTATTATATTGATAGTAAATTGATTAGATTATACTTCTGTATAATTTTAATTCTCTAAGTTTTTTCGAGCATTTTTTTATAAAAAATATTTTCGAGTGATTTTAATCCTTAAAACTCTCAAATTTTTACAATTCATTGAAAAAAAATTACAGAACTCAATTTTTTAAACACTATTTCACTTGATATTCACCGATTAAAAATGTCAAAATAAAAGTTCAGAATTTTTTTTCTTGAAATCCTAATGTCACGCTCTATAAAGTTCTTTAAATATAACCAACTTTTATTATTATTATTATTATTTTTAAAAAAATGGATTGATGTTCTCACCTACAACATTGATGATAATAATGTGTCATATAAAAATTTAGTATTATTTAATAAAAAATGAATTAAATATGCACTTTTAAGTGATTAAGTTTAAAAAAATTCTATTTAATTCATCACTCGTTAAAAAAATTTAAATTTTTGTTGGAGAGATTCTTATAATATTTTAAATATGCTTAAAAAAATCATTCAAAATTTTATAAGATACACATAAATTGATTTAAAAGCAGAGATCAAAATTGTTGACGGAAAATATTTAAAAGACAATTTTTAAAAATATTTTTAGAAGACTAAAAATAAAATATAATATATTTTTAGGAACTAATTTTTTTTAACCCTTTTAATTATGAAGAAACATACTTTTTAGCATTTCATGAAAGAAAGAAAATTGATATTTAAATCATGTCTATATATTATATAATTTTTAAATAGATAGATATAGATTAAGAGGTCAAAATTGAACTTGTCCAAATCAAAAAAATTAAAAGAATAATTAAACCTCTTATAAAAGAAGAAGAAGAATTAAACTTAGTCCTTCCAAAATGAAATTGAAGTAAAAAAATTAAAAAATATATCAATACTTTAGATATTCTTTTTATTTATATTTCAATAAAGAGTATCTTTTACACAAGCTTCTTCTTTTTTCAATTCGTGTTTTCATTAGAAGCATTTTGTTAAGTTTGTTTGAAGGCGCCTTCTACTGTGCATGACCGCATCAAATCTCTCACGGTGGGAGAGCATCTGTCACCGTTGGATTAAAAGTTCCACATGATATTATTGTAGACTTTATACACCATGTTATTTTTTTTTCCTCTCATTCTTAATTTTTTTTAAATAGTCAGTTTTAATAAATAGTTGTTAATTTTAATAGAGGAATGAGTTTAACTCGTGACCTTATTTTTATTCCATCTCCCTTAAATCACCAAACCACCTAATAACTCTATGATATGAACATTATTAATATTTGGTTTTATATGGTTTTTTTGTGGAAAAAATACTGAACAATAAAAAATTCTAGTTTTTGATGATAAATCAATAATAACATAAAGAAGAAGAACAACACCTATATCAATTTGGAAAGAAAAGAAAAATAAAGGAAAGAGAGAAGTAGATTCAGAGTTTGAGGAAGGGGAAGGGGAAGAGTTTGGATCTGAACTTGGTTTTAGGCGCTAATTCGGAGTCGGAGGTGTTTGAGAGGAAAATGTAATTCTTTTATTCTTTCAGAGGGAGGATTGGAAGAATAAAAAATCACATGGACATGGAGTGACGGTTGAAAAGAGGAGAAGATAATGAATAAGGAAAGATAGTATATGATAAGCCTCCATGTGATATTGCTATCCAACCGTCAATCAAAAGTGATAGATTTGTTAGATGGTGACTGTTTTTGGCATGAGAGGAGAGGGGACAACATTTTCTGTGGATCATGTTGTATACTGCTGTTGTTGCCGTGACCGTCAAGAATGTGCTAAAAATGCCCAAGTCCACCAAAATTAATGTGATGCAGCATATTATATTACCACCAGTAAAATATGGGATTTCTTTGAAACCTATGTAGCAACAAAAGCATGCAGGTACATTCTCAAAACCAAAGCCATCAAACGAAAATAACTGAAAAGCACACAAACCAATTGCATCTAAAGGTCGACGACTACAAGCTCGTGGCCGAAACAAGATAAGTTGGTTTACAAACTAACACACGAAAAATACAACGTGAATTCCATGTTTGTTAAATATAATAATGCACACACATACAAGTAACAACAACCATATATACAAAACAGAATACATTGCCTATATCAGACCTGCAATACTATGTGTGCAATTCCAACCAGCTAACACCTGCCAAATAAAATCAAAGCCTTCATTAGACTCAATGTTTACACAAAAGTCCCTAAATTTGCAACTTTCATGTTGACATTTTTTGTCAATGGTTATTAAAGAGATGTCAGAGCAATGACATTTATACAAAATGAAAACTTTCCAAGCTAGGCATACTTTTTAATAGTTAAATTGAATCAAATACTTCAAGGTTATTTTTTTCAAAAAAAATACCTCAAGGTTATTGAACTTTATTAAAAAAAATTATTTGGGTAGACTAATAGATATTATTCTATTACCACTAAGAGTACCTCTCTGTTGATTCCAACAATCATTCACAAGCAATCTTGGTGTCAAAGCTGCTAAGGCATATTGCAAATGCTTCAAAGGCAGAGATCGGATACTGATAATCCATGGTGAATACATCCTTTCCAACTTTTCCAAACTGCAGAATAACATTTTCCTGAGCCTGCTCAGAAACTCCATTTTTAGGAGAAGCAACCAGCTGGAAATTTTTAACTGAAGCAACTGTCACGCGTCCATTGAAGTTCAAACACCAGCATTGGAGTTGTTCATGCCACCTAGGAGCCTTGTTTCTTAACACCAGCATTCCGTCGTTTTGACTAGGACTCGAAGGAACTGGTTGGAGATTCTCTGTCCGGGTTGATTTTGATCTGAAGAATGGGATAGATGGAGAAGTATCAATTCTGCTATGAAGAAACCGAGTCTGTGTTGGGGCCACACCTCCAGGTTCAACAGCTGAGACAGGGATGGCATCCATAACGCATTGCATTATCCGAGGGCCCCTGTTAATTAACATTTTGTAAACTAACTTGTAGTTGTTCTAAATAATGCAGAATAGAACGAATGCTCTATTAAGAAATGCAATAAATAGACGAAAGATAATAGTCAGTTTGCCAAATTATCCTTATTAACTATTGATGTGTTTTCTACTATCATAAATACAAAGTAGAACGAACGCTCTGGAAGTTGTGTACATAGTAATAATTGAAGGGAACACTTGGGAAAAAAAATAATTTAAGTTACATTGAAAATTGAATATGACATTCATTTTGAAACAAATTTATTTGCTAAAGTGACACTCATTATGAAACGGAGACAGAGGGAGTAATACCTAGAGCCCAAAACATTCAAATCATATGAGACATGCACAATGGGATAGTTGAGAGCAGGAACTCTTGGAGACACTTGCTTGAGACTAACTAGCCTGGTGGTGCGAGACTTTGCAACTTTGGCTCCAAAAATTGGAGGGTGTGCATCATACACAGTAAACTTGGTGCCCAGAAAGTTTGATCTATTACCATTGAACAAGGAAGAGATTTCAGACATAGAAGATAATAATTAACAACTGATGTCATATGTCAACTAAAATACCTCAACTTCCCAATATAGGTGCTACTCCCTCTTGATACATCATCGTAATTTAGAGAAATGATGTAGTCAGTGTGGGTTGCACGTCGACACTTGCGTGCAGCAAGAAGGAACTTGCCGTCATCAGTTGAGGCTGCAAAATCAAATCAACATTACATATATATCAAAGACTACATAGAAAAATAGATGGGAGATCTTCTCCTAATATTATACTAATTCAAGCTACAAGGTAAAATGGATGACTTGACTACTAGTTGAATCTCTGGTAGCACTCACCTTGGTTCAAACTGAGAAAAAGATAATATGTTTGGTTACTCCGATTTCGTTTAATATAGCACTGAATGAGAGAATCCCTTGGACCAGGCTACATGATCAAAACAATAAGTCAATGATAGTTTGGGAATGAAAAGGGGGACAATTAACAAAAGTAATGGCATTCCTAGAAATAAATTAAGAACTTCGTAATACTAGGAATCAAAATTTTTAGAAATAGTAGATCATGAAGAATATTTTTAATCGTAGCACATGGTATTTGCATGCCACTTTTGCACGTTTTCTTATCACCACTGTCACATTCAATCTTGTTGGCATGTCTCACTTAAACGATAACATGAAAAGTCATTAAACAGGAAAGCAATGAGGTTTATATATTATCATTAGCACAGAATGCTGCTAATCACAAGGAAGCTAATTGAAAAAAGAAGCTTCCATATTTCATAAATTTAAAACTCAATATCGAACAATTTCATTTACAAAAACACTCCAATGCCAACAATCATTCTTGCTCACTCACTAACTCACTCCCTTTCGGTGACGTGTGACTGAGGAATTCACCACACCACACACAACAACCAAAGAAACAACCCATCATTCAACATACCTGCTCAACATACACAGGTTTTATTCATTGTAATTTTATGAATGTAAGAGCAGCATCAAACAGTCAACAACATTTATAAAACAGCTTAACTCATCAACCTTTCTCAAGTCAAGCATAGTCATCAATCAAGATCACACATAAAAGTAAAGAATAAAATGATATTACTGTCAATAAAACCAAACCACATCAGCTGAAAACGATGTCTAGACAATCACAAAGTTCTCCGAACATAACTCAAGAGGCTATATATAACAAAAGAACAATAGCAAGTTTGCATCAGAGAACTTGAGTTGAATTGAATTGACTATTACCAACATCACAACAACAACAAAAAAAAAGATACAATGAGATAATGGTGGTAACAAATGCTACCTGCTTCAATGAGATAGGGAATGTCAACTTGCATGATGTTTGAGGAGGTTTAACAATTTCCTTCATAATTTCTCTCCAACTCCGGCAAACACCAGCACACGCAACAACATGTTTCCGAGCAGGCCAAGTATCCTCTGATGCTTCAATTCTCAAAAGTACATCTCTCAAAAGCTCAGGAGGCATATTAGCCCAACAACTCTGCTTCAAACCATCAACCACGAAAGAACTATCGGTAACATTAACATCACAGTGTGACTGTGACCTTGATCGCATACCATACCCAAATTTCACCTCAAATCCCTTCCTATCCAGAATCATATTCCTAAACGACATCTTCAACCCCCAACCCTACCCAATTCTACTAAATTACACACAATTCTTCTAAACCATTAGCTAGTAGATAATAAATATTAAATTTTTAACAGAAAATTTAGCTTTTGTCGAAGAAACTAAGCAGTAGGAGTAACCAGAGTTGCATGCGGAAAATTGAAGTTACATTAGGGCGAATTTAGCGGAAAAAATGGAAGCAATGTAAAATCAAGTAAACAAACCGGGAAGTTGGAAGAGAAACGCATGAATCATGATGATCACCTTTGGTTCTTCCATGAAAGTGATATTGATATCATGATATGAGAGTTGAAGCAGAGAGAAAGCAAAGTAAAGTAAGAAACTGAAATGGGTACCGAAGAAAATGGGATTTATTTATGTCTTGACGAGGGGATGCTGTGGATTTGGGCTGCTTCGGACTTATCCAATGGGTTTGTTTTTGTGCAAATCTAACAAAAGGATTCCACAAATTAAAATGCAAAAGAACCACCACGTGATAATATACTAAAAATCATTTTCTTTTATTAATGTTCCAAATAAATTCTTTAATTATATTATTATTAAATTAAAAGAAAATATCACAAAAAGGCACATGTGCCATTGCTTTGAAATATTTACTTAAAATATATATATGATTGTCTATAACGTTTATCAAGTGATCATCTTATAAAATCTCCACATCAGTAAAGTTAATCATCAGATAAACGTGTTTTAAGTGGCTAAAAAATGAAATAGTTTAGTATACATATAAAAACTAATTGACATTTTGAAGCGAATATGAATACAAAAGGTGGTGTAATAGATGCAATATATTCATGATGTGATAGAAAAAGAGATGGAAATAAAATGAAGTATTAAATAAGTGTATGAAAATTAAAGGTGCATAAATATAAGAGTTGAAAAAATAAAATATAAATATGTAAAAGTTAATGTGTTCTACCACAACTCCATGAAAATGAATTACATCAGAAAAACGCTCTAATAATTCATTAGTCATGATATACTATTTTATTACATTAAAGGACTTCAAATATTACACATTAAATCTAAAAGAGTACCATTACGGCATGTTTGTACATGTTCTATAAACTGATTATTGAGTTGTCTCTGTTTTCTTCAATCTCTTATATTAAGAAAAAAAAACACAAAATTATAAAATAAATCTAAGTGTGCTTTAAGCTTGAAAACTGAAAGTACCCTGCAAAATGGCAAGAATAATGCAATAAGTAAAGATAAAAAGATATACCAACGAGTGTGCTATAGCATTAGTAACTAGAGCTGTCAAAAAAACCTCTAATCTTAAAGTTTTCTTTAATAAACTTCTTATTAAGTCCCAAATTTTAAGACTCTCTTAATGAAATTTTTTCTTTGGCCCCAGCCCCCTATTTTTTAATTTTCGTGGGTTTGGGTCGGAGGACCTATGGCCCATTTCATGTTTTCATTAAGAAAGACACATGAAATGACTTTGTAAGAAATAGTTTACTACAAAATATTAACAACATATTTTAATTTTATTTAGATTTTTTAATTATTAAAAAATTCGTGAATTTGTTAATTTTATTCAGAACATAAAAAAAATCGATAATTTTCTAAATCGAATAAAATTCAGAAAAAAAATCAAAATTAAAAAATTATTGAATTTGTTAATTTTATTCGGAACATAAAAAAAATCGATAATTTCTAAATCGAATAAAATTCAAAAAAAAAATCGAAATTGAAAAATTATTGAGTTTGTTAATTTTATTCATAACATCAAAAAATAAATCGACAATTTCTAAATCGAACAAAATTTGGAAAAAAAATCGAAATTGAAAAATTATTGAATTTGTTAATTTTATTCAGAACATAAAAAAAATCGACAATTTCTAAATCAAGTAAAATTCAAAAAAAAAATTGAAATTGAAAAATTATTGAATTTGTTAATTTTATTCATAGCATAAAAAATAAAAAAAATTAGAAAAAAAATTGAAATATTTTATATTTCAAAAAAATAATTGATTTTTTAACGGGCCTATGGGCCCTATAAACTCACACAATTTTGTGGATTTTTTTTTTATATTGGGAGCTTTCTTTTAATGAACCTTTATATTATAAGGTTTTTTTGTCCCTCTAATATATGGGCTTAGACCAATATAGAGGAGACTTGACAAATTCACAGTTCTATTAGTAACATATACTTCAAATTTGTCGCAGGTTAAGGTATGCACATATAACAATAAGAAAATTTAAGATTGCATTTTAAATCATAAAAGCTACTTAGCATGGTTAACATAAATGCAAATTTTGTGAATACAGAGTATGTAAATATATACACATTCAGATGAATAATCTATTAGAAAAGAATAAACCGGATTCAAATAAAAAATTCAACAACTTACCTGAAGCTTGAACATTATATGCGATATATATGGCTACAAAGAGAATGAACTTTTATCTTTTTCAATGTGTATATGAGGAGGTGCATGCATTTTCCTTTCATTGAGACTTACAATTAAAAGGTGCAATATAATTAATAGGGCGCACATACATTTTGGTTTTCTAGCCTATCATGTAACTAAGTTCATGTTTTTTTTATTCTCAGCTGTAAATGAGTTCTTCTAATTTTTTATTGTTTTATTTTTTATCGTCACTTTTTGAATATTTTTATAAATATATTTTTTATAGAAAAATACGAGACATTAAATATATTGATTAATATTTAAAAACCAAATATTAAATAAAGATAAAAAAATTTAAACAACAAATATATTTTATAAATCACAATATTTTTTTTTATAAATGAGAAAATGTTCTTATATTGAGACAATATTATAAAAGTAAATGATGAGTTTTGTGTTATACGAAGAAAATGGAAAAATATGCAATTTGATCTGAGATGAGCAAAAATATAAGGAGAAGAAAGGTGTGATGAGCTTTTCAAGAAAACTGCTCTCTCCATGTTTCTTGCTTTTTATGACTCATTGCTGCACTAGTGCACATTTCTTAAATTTTGCATGTGGCTATATGTATGTATAAAAGCGTGGTAGAAGTGCAACTTCCAAAAAAAATTTACATGAATTCATACTCCAATAATTAATCACCAAAATTTAACTGCGAAAAATAAAATTAAGAAAAACTAATGACTTAATTTCTACTAATAGAAAGATTAATTTAATGAATAGATAGATGTATAAATAAATGTGGATATATTTAGGCAGGTAAATAATAAATGAGGAGTTGGAGAAGTTATTGCTTGGTAATGTCTACCGTCACTTATGTTTTCAGTCACTTGCATATTCTTATATTGCAAAATCATTGGATTTGAAATTAGTCATATTTTGGTTTAGTGTTTGGTGATTGTCAAAAGAAAACAACTCTTTAAATTATGTTAAACATACTGCTAATATTTTTTTCTCGTCATTTAGTTTGTTTTGCATTAGATTTCATATAGTAAATCTTAAATTGAGAATTGTCCTTCTTATATTTTTATTTTATTTTATCTGATTTAACTGCTTAATAAAATTCATTTTGACGCAAAAAAATAAAATAAAATTTATTCATTCATTTTTTAAAGATTATTTCACGTACCAATGAAATTAATAATTTTGTTACTTTTGATAGAATTGTCTATTTTTGTCTCTAATACCATTCACAATTTATTATCTAATTTCATCCTTTTTTTACTTTATAATAAAAATAGTTAACGATATTTTTTACCAAACATTAATTTAATTTGTATTAAAATTTGAAAATGACAACTAAAATAGAAACAATTTTTTTCAACAAAAACCACAATTATAAAAAACAAAGGGATTTCAATGTATATTTAGAAGTCATCTCTCTCAACTTAGCCACAACTCATCTTTTTATTTTTCCCTGTCTAGCAAGGAATCACTTATTTACATAATTATTTTCTCCCTCTTTTTTATTTAAATAAGTGGTTTTTATATAAATTTAGTTTTTCTTTTGTGCGTCTTTATTTGAATTTGTCGTGTGAGTGCATCATTATTTAATTTTTCATTTTATTGCGGTGTTTTCTTAGTTCAAATTGATGAAGCAATTTTAATCTATTATATATCTAATCTATAACTTGATCATCAATTTACAAATTCAGATACACGAGTATTTCATCCACTTTAATTTTGTTACATTATTGATATTCTCTTTTTTATGTTATTAACTTAAGTGTTATAAATTTGTTCATAAGATCATCTTTTTTAATTTTAGTGACATTGAATTTATACTATTTTTTTATATATTCTATTTATTTGAATTAACGAATATTTTTTTAGTAAAAAAAACAAACAGACTAGCTTATATATTATGGGAAGATGTTGTAAAATTTAAACGTTTTTTAAGACAACATTGTGTCACGAAAAAAATGTAGGCACAATTGTCATTATTTTCAATATTTTGTGTCAAAATAATTTATTTTAAGTATTTAATCAACTATTTTTGTAAGTGCTTTTGTTGAAGAAATACATGTAGCTTTTTTTTAATCTTATTTATAAAAATAAAAATAAATTTTAAGATAAAATCATTTTATATCCTTATTTTATTATAACTTTTAATTTCATTTTTTTTGCTAATAAATTTTAATTTCATAGAAGTGAGTGTAGTTGATTATTTTATATATTTAATTTGATGAGATTGTGAATGTAGTTGATTTGTAATCCGTCTTGCTGCGAATTAATACAACAAGTGCTCTTGGAATAAATTTAAAATTAATTAATTTAGATGTATTTATTTGGTATTGATGAATTATTATTTTTTATTATAGTATATAATTATTTTCTTGGGTACAAATTATAGTATATGTATTTGACCTGATTTATTATTCGAAAAACTCATAAAATTTTATTTGTATGTTTCTTTTTTTTAAAACTTGTTAAGAAAATAAATATTTTTTTTAATTTTTTTCAGTTCTAATTATTTTGTGAAGATATTTTGTATTTTTATTTTCTAAAATTCATGTTCATTTTAATTTGTTAATAATAAACTAAAATATTTTTTAAGTAAACAATCGCAATGGAGAGAAAAAAAAGATAAATGAAATGATGTTTTTTAAGAAATTGTGCAAATTATTATGTTGATATTTTTTTTAAAATGTAGATAATTATCTCCTTCATATATGTAAAATAATTTAAACTCGCACATGAAAATAAATTGATACGGTAATTTTGACTCGAAGAAATTCATGCTCTTTAGTATATAATAAATATTTATATTACTAGAAGTTTAAATTGTTTATAATTAATTACATCATTATAATAATAATTGAATTGGTCTTTGAATGAATCGAGGAGAATGTGACATTTGAAGATGAAGAGGATGTTATGGATTAAGTAGATGGACCGAATGAGGAGGAAGACTTGCACAATGGGCTTGCACTGCTTAGAAAATTCAAAAGGAATAAAGTCAAACTCAAATATTTCAATGATTTCAAGATGTCTTAGAGTACGAGTCACATAGAATCTATAAGTTTCTCTTTGCCCTTATCTACTCAAATATGTTATTTTGAGTCACTAGTTTGTTAAGAAATGCATGTGCTATAATGAGGTATCAATGGAATATTGCTTATGAATGGTACTATATATGTAATGATGAGCATATTGAATAAATGGGAGAAAATAAATTCAGAAACTAGCTTAGTCTTGTAGAACTGTAACTCAAATTCCATTTCAGCACTTAATCCATAACAAATTGGTGCTTTCATTGCATTACCATGACCTCACCACCTCACCATTCCATTGATGACCTTTTTGCTTCCATCAACCAAATGATTCACAACCAACAACAATTCCAAACCAATATTCAAAATAACATCGCTACCCTTACCACTGAATTCCATGGTCTCCGTGCTCGTCTCGGTCTGGATTTTCCCTTCAATCTCCTAAAATCATTCCTTTCCCGTCCACCTCCATTAAATTAGACATCCCTTGTTTCGACGGCTCTGATCCACTCGGGTGAATTTTTAAAATCACTTAATTCTTTGATTTCCACCATACTGCCGACGACCAATGTCTGCGTATCATAGTGTTCTACATGGAGGGGGAAGCTTTGACATGGTTCTGGTGGTTGCACGCTAACAGTCAGTTGTTGACAGGACCAGTTTTCCTCCATGCTTTGGAATCTCGTTTTGCCCCTTCCCTGTACGAAGACCCTAAGGGGGCTCTGTTCAAACTTTGCCAAACCGGCTCCGTCAAGGAATATCAAAATCAATTTGAGACGTTGGCAAATCTCATTGTTGGGTTATCTCCCCTCTTTTACTTAAGCTCTTTCATCTCCGGTCTCGAGCCGACGATCCATCGCGAGGTTTAAGCCTTTCAACCAAATTCATTATCCCAAGCAATCAGCCTTGCGAAGCTTCAAGAGGAAAAGATCCTTGACCGACCACCTCACAGACCCCCATTTTCCACTCCCCCGACCCCCATTCCCCATAACTCGTCCTTCAAACCCACACTTTCTGTCACACCACCAAAACAACAGCTGCCAATTAAGCGTTTCTCCCCGGCTGAACTTCAGACTCGATGCGAAAAGTGACTTTGCTATAATTGTGATGAAAGATTTCAACCCGGTCACCGATGCAAACTTCAGTTCCATTTGTTGATTGTGGAACCGGAATCGCCCATTGAGGACGACGATTCTGCGAGTTTACAGCTACAAGTTGTGACCCCAGTTGCTTCTTCATGTGAATCTTTCACCTTGGACCTGAATCTAGCCCAAACTAGTCTTCACGCCTTAATGGGCCACTCGGTGCATCAAACACTTTGCGTAATGGGCCATATTCACAAAATTACGTTGACTATTTTGATTGATAGTGGGAGCACCCCACAACTTTCTCCAAGACCGGGTCGTGAAGCATTTAGGCCTTATGACAGACCCGACAAGTTCCTTCAGGTGCTTGTGGGAAACGGTGAAGAGCTGTAGTGCTCTTCTATGTGCAAAGGGGTGTCGTTGATTTTGGGCTCCCATGAATTCGTTGTGGATTTGTTTGTTTTACCTCTCAGTGGAGCCGAATTGGTCCTTGGGGGTCCAATGGTTAAAAACCCTATGCCCTATTGTAATGGACTATAATCAACTCACCATGCAGTTTCAGCGTTATGGTAGACCAGTTCACCTCTCCGGAATACCAAAACCCATACCCTAAGAAGCAACTATTCATCAACTACAACGATTAGTTGATACCCACTCCATTGATACATGATTGCAGCTTCAGCTACTCACTCCTGATACACACTCTGTGCCTCGTAATGTGAAACAACTTCGAGGTTTCTTAGGCCTCAATGGATTTTAC
Source organism: Cicer cuneatum (assembly GCA_037974295.1). Lineage (NCBI taxonomy): Eukaryota > Viridiplantae > Streptophyta > Magnoliopsida > Fabales > Fabaceae > Cicer > Cicer cuneatum. Next base: position 10,745,799 of record JBBPBO010000001.1, on the reverse strand, counting down.
CGTAAGTTTGTGCGAAACTAGTCCTCCATTGTAGCCCCTTTGACTGAGCTTCTTAAGAAAGACACATTTGTGTGGACTGACGCGGCACAAGCTGCCTTTGAAGGTCTAAAAAGCGCCATGATGGAGGCACATGTTTTGGCCCTATCGAATTTTGAGGAGAAATTTGTTTTGGAGAGTGATGCATCTGGGCTTGGTATGGGTGCAGTTCTGATTCAACATGGGCATCCCATTTGCAATTACAGTAAACAATTTTGTCCCTGGATGCTTAATGTTTTGACATATGTTCGTGAATTGTGTGCTATTACATCAGAAGTCAAGAAATGGAGGACGTATTTGCTGGGCAACACCTTTATTATTCATACAGACCAAAAAAGTTTGTGTGAACTCATGAATCAAGTCATTCAAACACCAAAACAACAATTCTATCTAGCTAAATTGTTAGGCTACTCTTATGAAATTGTGTATAAGCCAAGGGCCCAGACCAAAGTGGTTGATGCTCTATCTCGAGTTGACTACTTGGTATTGACCATTCCTTATATGGATTTCCTGTCCAAATTCAAGGAATACTTGTTGTTGGATGTTGATTTTCAGACCTCAGTGGACAAAATCAAGCTTGATCTTTCCTCTTACACCAATTTCAAGTTGGCTGATGGACTCTTGTTCTTTAAAGGAGAATTGTTTGTTCTTTCTACTTCACCTATGAAGCTAGTTTTGTTGGAAGACTTTCATGCTTCCTTAGTTGGAGGCCACATGGGTATCCATAAAATGTTTCGTCGGTTACATGAGGATGTTTTTTGGCATGGCATGCTAAAGGATGTTACTACTTTTGTCAATGTTTTCTTAACATGTCAACAAACTAAAACCCCTACTCACACCCCATATGGTTTGTTGCAACCTTTACTTGTTCCAAACAAGGTTTCGGAATACATCTCTCTTGATTTTATAGTAGGGCTTCCTTCTTTCCAAACACATACGGTGATTCTTGTCGTGGTGGATCGATTATCTAAAGATGTTCATTTCGAGATGTTGCCTACCCACTTTAATGCAGTTAAAGTTGCAGAATTATTTGCTACTACGATATGCAAGCTGCATGGTATGTCCCAGAGCATTGTGTCCGATCGTGATCCCATCTTCTTGAGCAATTTTTGGAAAGAACTATTTCACCTTAGTGGCACGAAATTGCGTATGTCCACGACCTATCACCCACAAAATGATGGTCAAACTGAAATTGTCAACAAAAATTTGTAGCAATATTTGAATTGTTTTGTTCATTACAAGCCAAAACAATGGGGACTCGTGCTTCATTGGGCGGAATGGCATTATAACACACCCGTCAATACTTCCACTGGGTTCTCTCCATTTCAGGTGGTTTACAAACGACCCCCAACTCTTCAAACGTACATTCAAGGTTCCACATTGTTACAGGCTGTTGACTCCATCTTAACAGAAAGGGATCATGTTCTAGCTACCCTCAAAAGCAAACTGCTCAAAGCCCAAGAGACTATGAAAGTTTACGCTGATCAGCGACACACCCCTCATCAATTCAAAGTGGGAGACTGGGTTTTTGTCAAACTCAAACCATATAGACAGACCTCAGTAGCTGGTCGGCGTTGTCACAAGCTATCTAAACGTTTTTATGGTCCTTTTAAGTTGTTGCATGCTGTAGGCGAGGTAGCTTTTCAACTAGAATTGCCTGCAACTAGTAAGATCCATCCTGTTTTCCACGTTTCCCAACTTAAGCCATGTTTCGATCCAACACTGATTCCCATTGAGTTACCTTTGGCTGCTGAGGACAACCAGCCCCTTGTGCAACCTTTAGCAGTTCTGGATCGGTAGCAGGGAACTACAGGAATTGAACATAAGGTCTTGATCCAATGGAATGGTTTATTCCCTGAAAACACTACTTGGTAATCATATGGGAACATCATTCGCACTTATCCTGATTTCCACCTTGAGGACAAGGTGACATTTGAAGATGAAGAGGATGTTATGGATCAAGTAGATGGACCGAATGAGGAGGAAGACTTGCATAATGGGCCTGTAGTGCTTAGAAAGTCCAAAAGGAATAAAGTCAAACCCAAATATCTCAATGATTTCAAGATGTCCTCGAGTATGAGTCACATAGGATCTAGAAGTTTCTCCCTGCCCTTATCTACTAAATTAATTCTGTTATGACGACTTACTAGTTTGTTAAGAAATGCATGTGCTATAATGAGGTACCAATGAAATATTCCTTATGAATGGTACTATATATGTAATGATGAGCATATTGAATAAAGGGGGAAAGTAAATTCAGAAATTAGCTTAGTCTTATAGAACTTTAACTCAAATTCCATTTCAGCACTTAATTCATAACAAATCATTCTAGAAACGTCAAATATAATTAACCTTTGTTTATCAACGTTAATCTTAAATACAACTAGGTGATTGATTATAGTAAAATATTTTGAGTAAAAACAATTTTAGTAAAATATTTATATTATTTGTATAGTGTAATAAAAAGTCATGAAAAAAATAAAGTATTTTTCTCTAAAAGAAACTAAAAGTATTTTGCCATATTCAGCAAAAGAAAAAATCATTTTGACTTAAATATTCAAATAATTTATTTTTTGACTGTATTTAAATCATTTCCAAATCGATGTTAAAAAAATTCTATTATTCTTATAAAACATAAGAGATGAATTATCGATATAAAATAGTTTTACTCAAATATACAATAAAAATCTTATATTCTATCAAATGACTTTACAACAAATTAATGATTTTTCATTAAATTAAATGACAATATATAATTATTTTATACAAACTTTATTCTTATCTTATTGTCTTTAAAAAGGGTATTATTCTTTTCATTTTATGGTTATTATATAAATAGAAGTTTCTTTTGACTAATATATAAATGGAAGTTTATTTATGATATAATTTTGACTCTATGATTCCAACCGTTACATAAAAATTCTCCCTCATTTCACATCCAACGCCCACAGTTACAGTTCCTCCTGTTTTTTTTTTCTACCAAATAAATTCATTCATTAGATACCAAATCTTTGCCAAACCATTCTCATTCTCTAATCACAATTTTAATTAATCACCATATTAACAACATTATTTTGACGTAAAAAAAGAACCATTATTTTTACTATAAATAATTATCCCTATTATTCCAACCAAACATTTACATGTTACACCTCGTTTCACACATTTTGAATTTGAAACCTTCGACTGTTACATTACAGAACATACTCTGTCTGTACTTGAACTCAAATCAGTTCACAAAGTCAAAATTTGAATCTCAGTAACTGAGTTGTTATATTGGCAATTTGGCATTTGGCTCGAGGATAGGTGATTTGAATGTGAGGCACACGTGTCACAACATCATAGGTGGAAACTTCTCGAATGAAACAAAACAAAAATACTATAGTACTAGTTGTTCCTTTCACTTGACTCTACTTCTACCATTCTCTGCATTTGTTTGAGGTGAATTCAACCAGGTGCGTGCTTCTCTTTTTTCTTCTTGTTAATGGGCATTGTAAAGTTCTGATCTTTTTTACTTTTTTTCTTTCTTCATGTTGGTACTAATTCGCAATGTTTTTATCAACTGGGTTAACGATTAAAATTCTACAATAAAAAAAAAGTTTCCATTTTTATTGTTTTATTTGAATTTGTTTTCATTTTAATTTTTGAAAGTTTTTCTTTGATGTGTTTTTCTGTGTGCTGCTTTGTAAATAACGAAGAAGTGGTGTGAGTGTAGTATAACGATGGATTTGTCTCTTCATGTAAATTCCATGTTTTTGGTTCTTTTCATTTTTATTATCTCATCTCTTATTTATTTTTTATTTTATTTTTATATTCAAAAAATTACGTTTTGTGACTAGGACGTGCTAATTATTAGTCGTTCTCTTAAATGGTGATTCCACAATTTTTGTTTGTGAAATTTCAAGGTTCTTTATGTTTTTTTTTTTTTTATATAGGCTTTTGGTGTTGGTGATATCAAAGAAAAGTGAGAAAGAAGTTGATGAGTGAAAGTATGAAGAATCAACCGTTACAGTCACATTGGTGGTGGCTTGATAACGACAGCACCGTTAGAAGATCACCATGGCTTCAATCTACACTCACCGGTATCCATTTCTTCCTCTTTTTGAAATTTGTATAACAATTTATTTTCATTTCATTTGTTTACTTTTAAGTTTTGCCCTGAAAATTTATTTTCTTTTTAAAATATTTTTGTAATGCATTCGACCATTTGTAGTGATTAATGATTGATGATTGCAAGGAATGTATTCAATGATGTTTTGGTTGCAAGAAGATTGATACTTGAAATGAGGGCATAATAACATCCTCCCTTCTTCCTTCCCTAAAGATAATTTAGTAATTTTTCTATAGAAAATGGTCACATTAATTACTTTACCAATTTCTTGAAATATGCAATAGAGACTTATATTTAGGATTGGAGGAATAACCAACCATCTTTCACCAATTATTCTTTGTCCCAAATATACCCATAATTCTGTCTTTGACCCACATGAGTCCCTATACTATTAAACACTTAAAAACCATCCCTTGTGTAGTTGTGTTTGAGAGGTATATAGTTATATACATTCAACATCTAAACGGTAGTTGAATAAGATTACCTCCAATGGACGCGCACCCGTGAGAAAAAAAATCCTCTTTTCAGAAAAAGTTTCAAGGGCATAAAGAGTGTTATAGTATGCAAAAGTGAAAAAGGCTATGAGCCTTTGTTATTATTTCATATGAGTGTTACTTTTCAAAACTTTTTTGGCTGTTTCCCTATGCACTTTAGTGCATATGGTATCTAGACTTTTGTGAAAACATACTAGAGTGTAAAAATGAATTTGAAATATTATATGTTTGTTTATGGCAGAGCTGAATGAGAAAACAAAGGCAATGCTAAAGTTAATTGAAGGAGAAGCAGATTCATTTGCGCAGCGAGCCGAGATGTTTTACAAGAAGAGACCTGAGCTTGTGAGCTTGGTTGAAGATTTCTACAAGACTCACCGCTTGTTAGCCAAACGCTATGATCAAGTTAGGCCCGAAACAGCAATTCGTCAGCTGAAGACCGGAGAATCCCCTACTGCTTTATTCAAGCATTGTCAATCAGAGAAGTTTATGTGTTTTGATGATCATGGTTATGATAGCTATTATGAGAATTGTGATGTAGAAGAATCTGTGGAATCTGAAATCGATGATCCCGAGCATGAAGAAGTTCATTCTGTGGCTGCAAATGAAGTGGTGAAGGAAATTGAGAGACTTGGTGAAGAGAAGAAGGCTCATCAGGATCAAATCAAGTTGAAAGATGACATTCTTGATGAAGTAATGATGCTGAGGGAACAAGTAGAACGAGCCCGACAAGAGAATAAAGTGCAGAAGGACGAACTCGAGAAGAAAGATACGATTTGTAAGGAAATAGTAACGAAGTTGATGGAAGAAATCAAACGACTCAAGAAGAAAGATACTGTTTGTGATGAAGTGGTAATGAAGTTGATGGAAGAAATGGAACAAATCAAGAAAGAAAATGAAGTATTGAAGAATGAACTCAAGAAGGAAGGTGCCATTTGTGATGAAGTAATGAAGTTGAGGGAGGAAATAGAACAACTCAAGAAAGAGAATGATGAAGTGAAGAAGAATGAACTTAAGCAGAAAGATACAATTTGCAATGAAGTAATGATTTTGAGGGAAGAGAAAGAAAGAGTGAGAGAAGAGAATAGGACACAGAAGAATGATCTGAAGCTGAAAGACAGAGAGAAAATAGAGGTTATAAGACAGTTGAGTTCAACAATAGATGTTTTGAAGCAAGAAAATTTGTTGATGAGAAGCTTCATATCTAAGGAGTTTACCAATAAATGGAAGAAACCATTTGAGTTCAACAAACTCATTGGAGATTTGTCAAAGAAAATGTTTAATGGAATTCCAAAGAATAAGCCTAGTATTGTAGCTCTCTAGATATGGTTTCACAAATTAAAAATACTTCATAGTTCTGTAGAACAATATTATAAAGGTACATATGTTAGAGCCTTATGAGATGACAGATATTAGCATATAAATCAATATAATATGTTCTTAGTCTTAAAATCCTAGTCTACTTATAGAATAATTAATAGTAGTATTTTTTTTTACCAATATTCCAATTGTCTTAATTTTTTATTCATTTATCTATTCCATATTCAACACAAGTTCCCATCTCTCCTTGTCATGCCTCAAAAATGTTTTCCACTATATCTTAATGCAAAGTGCTCTAGAATCAGAGTCATTAAAAGCTTCTTTTCTGCCACAACAAAGTGATTAGTGGTCCCAAAAGAAAGCATTCATGGTTCAATTGATTGCTAAAGCCAATTATCTTTATAAATAAATAGGAATTTATCCTTGCATTCCTAAACTATATGGTATATTCCCCACTTTAAAGTGATATTTAAAAGAACAGACACAACTATACACTATGGTATACTAAAAATAGTAACATATATTATACAAATAAAGAGTAAAGTTTTAAACACCTCAGGTTTTTCATCACATCTCTTGTATTGCTATCTGCAATAATATCATAGAACAATAACAAAAATTTATCTCCATTTATTATTTCTACATTCAAATTACTCATCAGAAAGACACTTAAAATTTTCACTAACTAGTCTTAAATTTTTAGAACAGATAATGCTTAAATAACATGTTTTCAGAAAACAAACAGAAACATCAACATGTTATACTCACATGTCACAAAGCTGCATAATGCAAATTAACATTATAACAAGGTGTAAAATTGAATAAATAGGGAGAGATGCACTCATGGAAGAAGGAGCTAAAGCCGGCATAGATTCGGATGGCGGAAAAGCGAAAGCAGGCCCTTGATGAGGTGTGACATCAGGATTTGGAGGACTAGGACTTGAAGGAATTGTTGGTAATGAAGAATCTGATGGAGAGAAAGCAGCTCCTCCAGGTGATGGAAAAAGTGGCTCCATATCAGGTGACATTGCAGGAGAGAAGAGAGGAGATTCTGGTAATGTAGTTGGTGCTGCTGAAATTGCTGAAACATGCATGTTTTTTGAAGAAGCCAAAGATAATGAACAATTGCATGCTATTATGGCCATGAATATTGCAAAAAATGACCAAAAGGAAGCCATAAATGATGTCTAGAAACTAAAAATCAAGTGCTTTATTATGATGATGGAATCTTTTTGAAGTTGTTAATGAATGTGTCTGAGAGATAAAAATGATTTTGTGAGAAACTGGTAGAAGTTTAGAACATATTAAAAAGAGTGTATAAGAAGTGGTGGTGGGGTCATAATTTTTTAGTGACAGTTGATAATTGGAAACTTTTTGCATTTCACAGCTTGCACATAAAACATTTTATGCTACAAGACAAAGTTGATAAGTTAATTAACCTTGTGGAGCACATGAATCTGAGGTGTATCTAGTATAAAAGTAAACACTAAAAGATAATTAAGAAAAAACATTGGTATATGTTACAATCCTATTTTATCTTTTTACTAAAAAAACACGTCGAAATTATATTTATTGGCAACACAACACAATCTAAAGTTCGTTAAAATTAAAAAAGATAAATTTACAAATTAACTCGCAGCACACAAATTAATAGTATAAAATAAGAAAATATTTATAATTACGGCAAATACTACAAAATATGACAAAATTGAAGTCTCACAAACACATGTGACTTTGGAATTGTAACGTTAACGACGTTAAAGTTAGTGATTAAATCTATACTTGATTGAATTTGAAGTTGATATACCAATATAAATCAATCAAAGATCGCAACATAACAGAAAACTAAAACAATATCATATCAAAACGAGGAACAAAACAACATCACATTAATAACACAAAATAAAAAATAAAATAAAAACCAAAGAAATCACTTATTTAGAATCTTAGTTACTGGGAACTTAGAATATGCAACTGCAAATACTGTGATTCACAATTTTTTCTAATATTTTTCATCTCTACTTTTCTGCTTTATCTCCTCCTACCTTTTTTCTTCCACTAGAGTTACACTCACTGAGTACACGTAGTAGCTAGGTCCTAAGTCTATGAAAATATAATAATAACGCTAACGAATTTTGAGGAAAGAATTTGAAGAATAGAGAAATTCTTAGGCATGAAGTAATTAATTAACTACGTTTAGTTGATAACTTACTCTAGATCTTCAAAATATACAAACCTATTTTAGTGGAGTGAAATAGAAATGAAGAGTGCTTCATTTACACATAATGAATCATTCTAAATTTAGAATTCAACACAGAAGTGAGTGCTTCCTTCTAACTTTGGTTGGAATCATGGAAATACAAAAGAGTGTTAAAAGGTTTAATTGTACTCTAAGAACAATTGTTAAAATAATTTTTTATTTATAGAAATGCTGAATCAAAATAAGTTTAAAAAAAAATTAGTAACTGGTCCTTTTTTCCTCGTCTCATTTTGTTGTTTCCATCCAAAAGAAATTGAATTTGGAATCTCAACAAGTCAAATTGATGGGCCAAAGTGCATAGTAAAAGGGAGGGGGTGAAAAGTAAAATTAAAAGGGATAAACATAAATAGGGAAAAGAAGGCCACCTAAATAGTAAAAGGAGTAAGGAAATATAAGGTACTGTTTTTTCTTCTCTCATGCATGCATTGCTTCATTAATTTGGTGTGTTCATGGGTCACTTCGCATTATTATTTTCTAATATGTGAATATGTCATATTTTAATCAGGGCAGGACATGTGGAACAATAATGTCTTTGATTGTAGGGTAGGAGTATACTACTTTTACTATATGAATGAATGAATGATAATAAGACAATATAAGTATTAGTTTTATAACATGAATGGTATTGGTAGGGACTATTGAGTGTGGGCTAAGCACATTGTGGAGAAGGTGTCACTCGCATATGTCAAACAATTGAGTCCACTTTAATATCTACTATTCAGATTATTATAAACAGTAGTATACTATATAAATGTCTTTGCATCAATGTGAATATCAAGTTGAGATGGCCGAGTTGGTCTAAGGCGCCAGATTAAGGTTCTGGTCCGAAAGGGCGTGGGTTCAAATCCCACTCTCAACAGTTAATACTTTTTCATTCTTCATTTTTATTGGTTGAGAGTGCATATCCCCTTGTATTTCTTTGAAAAGTTATAAAATAAAAATTGACTTGATTTTTTTTTTATGGCAATGTTCAAATAAAAATAATTTAAATATAGTCGAATTTTTTTAGTTTTCATATATAATAAAAAATGACTTGATTTCTGTATGGTTATGTTCAAATAAAAATAATTTAAATTGGGTGGAATATTTCTAATTTTAATTGTTAAAACCAATATTTGACTTAAAAGAAAGATAATAAAGTAACAACCAATATAAAACTAATTTATCATCGTATGTGCAACTTAAATAATAAAAAATTGTAAAGATATTTAATAAATTGGGGTGCGGATTCAAACTCGTAATATCTCGTCTTTTTTTTCACAATTCACGTGCATTCCAAACAAAATTCAATTTATTTATAAATTAATTTTTATACTCATTTTTCTTACGAGTTTTAATCATAAAATTTAACTTCAACGTCAATTAATTCTTTTTTTTCTTTTTTTCTTTCTTTTTAATAATTGCAGATTGCAAGGTCCCCCTTAAGCTGAGCTAGCAAACCTTAGAGCAACTAAAAAACCTGTAAGCAATAAGCATTAAGCACAGATTGTTCTGAAGCAATAAGCATGCATTTGAACGTGCAAAATTTGTTGATAAAAAAAAAATAAAGAACATGCAAAATTAGTGATTTTCTTGTAGAAGCATACTTTCAAACTGACGTTGGGGGTGGAAAAAGTAGAATCTCTCAGGCGGAATCACACACACTTTTGAATAAAGTTAGACATGATGCTGTCATATGAACGCCCAATAATAGACATGAACTTCCATTAAGATCCACTAGACAATATGCCTAGTATTGGAAGTTCATGAAAAGGAAGCTTGGGGTTCCTTTCTTCCTTGCATTAGTGTACTACTGACCAAGGCTTAGAACATGTCATGTCCTCATTGAACTTGACTTCAAATACTGGTAGATATAATTCACCACATTAAGTGTTACTAAGTTTAGGATTGTGAACTCAAATGTAGAGCTGTTATTCAATCTATAAAAAAAGGTCGCGATTAAGTTTATTATTCAAAAACAAATGTGATTGCCCATCTAGCGACCATATTTGAATTAAATTTCAGATAGTATTATCGATGTTCTCTATAACAAAATGCCGCAAGTCATTTACTGTCAAATAAATCCAGACTCAGTGGAAGATCTCGGCTAAGACAGTTTTTCCTTCCCAGATCAAATTTAAAATTTTCAACACATAAGGCTCATTCACTTCTCGATTTTGTTCTGTGAAATTTTGCATTAACTGCATCAAAGGTATAGTTGTAAGTTGTAAGTTGTAAGAGTCATTCGTAAGTGATTCTTATTTCCCCATAAATACAGGTTTATCAAATCAATGAGTCAGACGAAAAGAATAAAAACTACATGGAAGAAACAACCATGAGCTCTTTCCTATAGTTCCCTTCTCTACAGACAATTTAATGGGAGAAAGAATTATCGCCTCTAGCATTCCAAGAGTAGCCTAAACCATTCATGTGTTCACATCAAGGTTTCCCCTGATACTGTTGCTGCACTTTTTGATGCCAAAATTGTGACCATGTGCTTCAAAATTGGTCACCATGATAAATTTCACACCATCATCTCCAGGTGCAAATTAATTATGCCAAGAGCAATCCATCGTGGCCAACTTCAAAATTTGAAACAGGGCTATCACCAAATTCCTGGTCTGCAGGTTGGTCACCTTCTAGTGAATCCACATATGGTTGCAAGAGATCAGAAGATCTTTCAGATGGGATACCATAGTCTCTCAGCAAGGAGGACGAAGCAGCAGCAACAGCTTCTCTCTCCAAAACAGCAACATAGCTATCTTCAAATTCAAAACACAGATACCTGTCCTTGCATGCTGAAAGGAGCAAGACAATGAAATAGCCCTGAGACATATTGCATAAGGCAATGATTTCCCAATAGATAAATAAATAAATAACTTACAATCAATGACATGTGCAAGATGATGAATGTTTTTAATTCGAGTTCCGTTGAATTTTATAATCTGCAAAAAAAAACATTATTTTAGAGAAAGACACGTGCAGTGAGCCAGTGGGAGTCAATCTCACAAATGGAAATGACTTGCCTGCTGATTGCTCATATCTTCATAACCTATGTTGAGTTCATTTGCCAAGACCTGTCAATCAGAAAGAGAAGTACAACAAAATTATTTCACACAAAGCAACTAAAAATCTGACTAGAAAAAGCTAAATACTATGACATTGTTGGATAAATTCACTCCTCTATATTAAATTAAATTCCACTTGCATTCTTGAACCTCACAAGGCCACATCATACTCGTATGTTGTTATTCTCATGAAATCATGTGCCATCGTTATATTATGTCACATAAAATTTCTTAAATTTTAATGGAAAATGCTAGTTGTTAGTTTGTGTTAACAGTTGGGTTTGTTAATTTCTATATTAAATCAAATCAATATTAATATTCATTTATGCTTATTTAACTATTTAATCAATTGATCTTTTTTCCAAACAATGCTTAAATTTCTTCAGTTAATAAGATATACTTGTAAATTATCAATATTAAATGGTTTAAAATATGCATTTTTATTTTTGATTTATTTTTATCATTATTAGAATAATTTTTTATCAATTAAATCAATTTCTTAGCATTTACAGAGGATGAGAATGTTACAATAGATGAGTGATTATGTAAGATAAGATAGAATAGAAAACACAATAATTACAGAGAAAATTAGGGTAACCTCTTTCTAGACAAATCTCGCCTTAAGCTTTGTTTGGAGTTTGGAGAGGAGGAGAAGAGAGGACTTTGGAGGGAGGAGAAAATAGAGAAATAGAAAGAAAAAAAATTACATTTTTTAATGGAGCGATTTTGTAGAGAATGGTAAGAGAATGCTTATGATTAATAGATTTTTAATTTATAGAGTTTTATAACAACATGAAAATGATATGAAGAATTTGTCTAAGTCCTCCAAAATCCCCTTCCAATACAATTTTTGAGTTCCCACAAAATAGGGAGATTTTGTATTATGAATATAAACAAAACCCTCTTCTCCCAAAACTTTTCATTCCTTCCAATTGTTGCTTCCTTTTTTTCAAAGTCTTCCCCTCCCTGCCACTCCAAACTCGCAAACAAAGCCTAAAGTGATTTGAACATGTATGGAAAAGACATGTAGAAGTAGTGCTAATGCATAGCAGAATTTAACAGCGTCAATTATTTCAAATTGCCGACCCAACCAACTTGGAAAAGAATTGGTTGTTATTGTAAAAAATTGCAATACATAGCAAGAGATAGTTGCTAAAGAATAAATCAAGATCAAGGTAAAAAAATTAAATGCTACATGTGATGCAAAAATCTCAAGAACACTATCAAAACTTCAAACGTCATACATTACACATAATTATTGAAGAAATTCAGCAACCAACCTGTGAAAGAATTACAATCTGTTCCCCTTTAAACCTTGCAAACGAATAGCGTGCCTTTGTCAATAACTTAAGCTGACCAAGAAAAAGAAAATAGAAAAATTTAATCACAAACTAATTGTTTTCCAGCTTTGGACTTTAAGTCTAAACCACACAAATTGAGAACTGACCCCTATAGAGTCTTCATGTTCCTCCCTACCAAAAGTTTCATAAGGAATGAAATAAATACTAATTCACAAATAGGAGCCCCCAAAGAAAGAAAATAGAACAAAACAGCCATTAATAAATACATACTCAATCAACGGCTCTGAGAGGGGCGTGAACACTAAACCGGCAATTATTAAATAGGAAGGCTGGCCTTCATCAATGTGATAGGGAACCTTGAAGAGGGAAAGAAGAAAAATTGCAAAACAAAGAGCATCAGATCAACAGAATCATGGAATTGATTGATACCAAATTTCTGACCTATGACATACCAAATGAACTCGTGGATTCAAAACAACATCAGCTTTCATTAATGTCCCGTCTCTGATGATACCAAGTTCTGCAGTATCACCTGCAAATCTGTATAACATCATTACTCTAGGGTTCCATTCCAAGGATATTGATGGCCCTTGAAAGCAAATCTCAAATGTTCTGATACTTGCTTTATGATATTGTTAAAAATGACATCATAAGAAACACAAAATAAACACCCTATATGAGTACATGTAATATAGAATGCATTCAATCATCTTTGCAGAACCAATTGTGAAGTATTATATCCTTAGTACCCACAAAATTTAATGCAGCAATAATATTAATAACATGTATCAAAAGCTTGGGAGTTGCAAGCAAAGTAAATAAGGTGTTGAACTGTTCATATTGCAAAGTTGAAATCTCACAATTATATGTGAATTGTGAAGGACCTATAAATCAAATGTAGAATTACTAGTATGACAATACTGATATTAAGTGTAAATCAAATGCATAATTTAATATCTTAAATTTGGAAGAGAAAGAGGCCCGCACTTCTGACTAATGAGAAAGTGGAAGGCAATTCTTTCATTTGATCGGAATGGAACTGTTCCTTCACATCCAACACGTACATCATCAAAACTGACAATCACATCACCCTGTAATGGAAATGTTTAATCTAAAATGTTCAGAGAGTATGCAAAAGACAGTATTCATATGTAAGTTCATCATAATTCACAATCACAATACCTCTTTTAATACATTATTTGCATCAGAAGTTGGTTCAACTCTACGTACCAATACACCCTGCACAGGATAGAAGGGGTGAAATGTCAAAGTCAAAGTAAGGATGGAGGAAAAGAGATAAGAATACTCAAAATAATAAAACATCACTGATATGGTGTATCTTGATGAGATGAGAAATCACCAATCACCATCAATATGAGTCGTGGTAGGAAGAGAAATTACTACAGGGTGGTTAAAGATTGCATCTTATTCTTTATCAAGTAGGTCAATTTAGTAGTGCCACGATGAAATGAAAAAGAGGAAAACGAGACTTACAGAAAAGTGCCCTAAGAAAAAAGGCCCCACAAATATGAAAAGCTAACAAGATAATGTAACAATAGAATGTGATGCTTATCTAGATACTACAGTTCACAAGAGTTGAAGTAATATCAAATGTGGTATGTAGATAAGAAGGCCCCATATATGAGGTTAACAGCCATTCTGGCATCTACAACCACCAATGTTTAAACAAATGATGCCAAGCATAACATAACTGTTGAAGAATTAAGGAAAATCAGATTTGATTTTCTTTTATTTTATGATTATGTCATTATTACTTTGTATTACTATTGTAATTTTATTTTCTATATACACAGCTTATGGCTGTAGTAATAAAATATGAAAGTATTTTGCTTTTTACTTTCTTCATGGTATCAAGAGCTATTGGTTAGGGTTCTGTAAAGCTTTCCACAACCTAGTGGGGTTTGCTTCTTTTTAACCAACTGAGCTATGGCACACAATACCTCATGGAAGGCAGCCCTTACGGGTAGCGGCGGCAACTATGGTTTGGGTGAAAAATCAGAAGTAGCCAACAACACCGGTTTAGGCACTGGCGGCGGCCCAGGCGACAACACTGGATTAGGCACTGGCGGCGGCCCAAGGGGCAGTGGTAGTTGGAATGGTTTATCTAACAACGGTTTTTCCAATTTTTTTGGCCATGAGGGAACTTCTAATGCCCTCAAGGTTGAAATCCAAAAACTTAATGGAAAAAATTATGTCGAATGGTCCCAAACCGCAAGATTGATCCTAGATGGTAAGGGAAAATATGGTTTCCTCATAGGAGAGGTGCAAATACCTACCACAATTGATCTTAATTACAGGTTTTGGAAATCTGAGAACTCTGTTATTATTGTTTGGCTGCTTAGTAATATGGAATCAACGATTAGAAAACCTTTTATGTTTTTGCCTATTGCGAAGGAAGTTTGGGAGGCTATCAAAGAAACATATTCTGATATTTAGAATTTTTCTCAAATTTTCGATCTCAAATCACGATTGTGACATGCCAAACAAGGAGATAGAGATGTCACTACCTATTATAATGAGTTGATGACACTATGGCAAGAATTGGATCTCTGCTATGATGATCATTGGAAGTGTTGTGAGGACAGTGTTTTGTTTCTTAAGAGACAGGAGAACGACCGAGTATTCATGTTCTTGGTTGGGCTTAATAAGCGGCTTGATGAAGTCCGAGGCAGAATATTGGGAAAGATTCCATTGCCATCACTTCGGGAAGCGTTCTCAAAAGTTAGAAGAGAAGAGGCAAGACAAGGTGTTATGATGGGTAAGTCACCTTCTGTTGTTGAGGTTGAAAGCTCTGCCCTAGTCACTAAGAATGAAGATGGGAAGAGAGATGGCAAGAAACTATGGTGTGAACAGTGCAAACGTTCATGGCACACACGTGATACATGTTGGAAGCTCCATGGAAAACCTCTAAATTGGAAGAAAAAAGGAGGAAATGAAGGTCATGCCCTCCAAGCTGGTACCTCTGATCAAGAGAACCAGTCTCCTTCAAGCCCATCTCCTTTCAGCAAGGAACAATTAGATCAATTGTACAAACTCCTTGAGTCTCAAACTCCTTCTTGCTCAATAGCTCAGAGAGGTAATTTTCCAAATACTGCTCTACTTAGTGTCTCTCTCAGCCATACTTGGATTATCGATTCTGGTGCTACTGATCATATGACTAGGGAGTCGAGTCTGTTTTCTTCTTATAGTCCTTGTGCAGGTAACCACAAAATTAAAATTGCAGATGGCTCTCTTTCAGCCGTTGCAGAGAAAGGTTCTGTTATTCTATCACCTATGTTAACCTTAAAAGATGTCTTACATGTTCCTAATTTATCATGTAATTTGTTATCCATTACTAAATTAACAAAGGATATAAATTGTCAAGCTAACTTCTTTCATTCTCATTGCACTTTTAAGGATTTGAGCACGGGAAAGATGATTGGCAATGCTAAGGAGAGTGAAGAACTCTATTATCTTAACAATGGACTCGACTTCAAATACCAACCAAAAAACGAGTACCTGCTTTGAATCTATTTTTGTTTCTTCTAATAATGATGATATTATGTTATGGCATTTACGGTTAGGACATCTTAGTTTTCCGTATTTGAAACATTTGTTTCCTAAATTATTTTCTAAGAAGGATCCGTCTTTATTTCATTGTGAAACTTGTGAATTTGCTAAATATCACCGTTCTTCTTTTTCTACACAACCATATAAAAAATCAAAACCGCTTGCAGTTATTCATAGTGATGTTTGGAGTCCTAATAGAATAAACACTTTTTCTAATAAAAGATGGTTTATAACCTTTATTGATGATCATACTAGAATTGTTGGGTTTATCCATTGAAAGAAAAATCAGAAGTTGGACAAGTTGTCAAAAATTTCTTTAAAATGGTGCACACTCAATACCAAACAAATATTCAAGTCTTCAGAAGTGACAATAGTAAAGAATATTTTAATATATTTTTGTCTGATTTTTTTCTTGCCAATGGGGTTGTTCATCAAAGTTCTTGTGTTAATACACCCCAACAAAATGGAATTGCAGAGAGAAAGAATATGCATCTTCTTGAGGTTGCTAGAGCTTTACTATTTGCAAATAAGGTTCCAAAATATTTGTGGGGTGAAGCTGTTTTAACTGCATCATATTTAATTAATCGAATGTCATCTAAAGTTTTAGATTTTCATACCCCTCTTGATATTTTTCGAAATTATTCTCCTTTGACTAGTGTCTCTTCTGATTTGCCACTAAAAGTTTTTGGTTGCACTGCTTTTGTTCATGAACATAAACAACTTGACAAACCAAGCCTTATATTGATTCATCTTTTACTTATGAATGTTAAGACAAACTCTCAAATTTAATGTTTTGATGAAAACAAACAAAGGTTAATTAAAGATTGTTTAATTATGATTCTAAATGTATTGTTAATTTAACCTGTACTTTTGAGTGTTTTAAATCATAGACAGGTTTCAAAAGAATCAAAGAAAACAGCATCAGAAGAACATTCTTCACATTCTGGAAAACGGAGAATGTTCGCCAAATTGTGACAGCATAAAGACCCAACTTTCTCCATCACTTAATTAAAGTTGTTGGCTCTGGAAGTTACATGGATATGATCACTACATGGCAGAGAACACATAAGATCAATTCAGATCAAGAGAACTTTCGAATTGAGAAAGATAAAGACTCTCAAAGATTCCTGTCCAGACTGTTCTGGAAACAATAGGTATCAGACTCCAGAAGATACCTCATGAAGTAAATTACCAGAAGATACATTCTGGAAATTACCAGAGGATATATTATGGAATCTAACAGAGGATACCTAAAGAACAAACGTCTAGAACAATCAATCAATCTCCAGGCAGTTTTAGAAGCTTCAGTACAAGCTTCTTACTTCAAGCTTTCGTGATTGTTTTCAATCTGTTTTTACTGATCCAAAGCTTCAGATCAAGCCAGCAAAATTGCCACTTATCAGAAGCTTCAGAAGATCATTAACAACTCAAGAAAGATTGATCCAAAACACTACAGCTCAAGACTAATCAGGAAAATAAAAGGATTAGTTTTAATTAGAAATAAAGCCACTGGACCAGTCTGACACAAGGCCTTTACAACGGCTATATTGGCCTTTATTCAATGCTCTCAAGCCTATAAAAGGAAGGCCACAGCTCAAGGAAAAATAAGAAGTTCAAGTGCTAACACAGCTATCGCAATCATTCACATTCATACTTGAAGTTCTGAAAATCTCTTACAGAATCAGTTTTTAGTTAAATTGTTTTACTCTGATATATATTCTAATTTATCTGTAAAGAATCGAATCTCAAACAAGAGTTGAGAATTCACAGATTCTAAACAAAATCAATCTCATCATCATTGTAAACTCAAACTATAAGAGTAAAAAATAGTTTGGGTAGATTGTAAGAAATCCTATCAAGATTGATAGGTGATTTGGTTAAACTTTTTTTGGGTAGGAATTAGTTTAAGTTCTGAAAACAAAAGATCAAGGTTGATCTAGACTAGGTGCTGTAAAACCAAGAAGGTTCTTGTTTTAAACACTTAGTGGAAAATCTCACTTCGTGAGGACTGGACGTAGCCCAAGTTTGGGTGAACCAGGATATATCTGCGTGTGGTATTTCTTATCCCTTATCTCTTTATTCAGTTTAATCGTGTTTCAAAGAGTAAAATACAAAACTGATTTTCTGTTTTAAACACTAATCTGAATGTTCTCCGTTTTCTATTCAAACCAAGAACGTTCACCATTTTTCTGCTTCCTTAACCAAGAACTTTCTTGTGTTTAAAACTGAAGTTTTTCTGGAAATTTTAAAAAGGGAGATTTACAATTCAAACCCCCTTCCTTGTAAATCAATTTTGTTACTTCAATGAAAACATCATTACTTTAAGTGATATAGTGTCGCAAAATTCTGAGACTTATATTGATGCACCAAAAGAAAATGCCCAAGAATCCATATTGGAACTCAATCAACTTATGAATGAGGTTTCGACTGATTCGAGGGCGACAATTTCAAATCAAAATCACACTGATCAAATTCTTGATCTCAATAATAATGAAGGACCACCTGAAATGCCACAACATAATGACTCAGATAAAGAGACACAAAGCAGGTTTACTACCATTGACCCTACTTGGAAGGGAAATGTCTTTGAAAGAAGAAACCATAAACAGAGAAATGAAGGACCCATTCTCCGACCCTTCCAAGATTCCGAACCAATAGATAATCCAACACATCATCTTGATACAGGTAAGTCTTCTTCTGTTCTTAAGAGTCATGTCGAGTATCCTGATATAGACCTTCCTAATGCAATTAGAAAACCTGTTAGATCATGCACTAAATATCCTTTGTCTAATTATGTGTCATACTCAAAATTGTCTTCTTCATTTGTTGCATTTACCTCTAAGTTGTCTGCTGTAGAAATTCCAAAAAATATACAGGAGGCTCTAAAAATTCCAAAGTGGAAGGAAGTTGTTCTTGAGGAGATGAGAGCTCTTGAAAAGAATCAAACTTGGAGAGTCATGACGTTACCTACAAGAAAGAATATCGTTGGCTGTAAATGGGTATTTACTGTGAAATATAATTCTAATAACACAGTTGAAAGATACAAGGCACACTTGGTTGCTAAAGGGTTTACTCAGACATATGGCATTGATTACTTAGAGACTTTTGCTCATGTTGCCAAGTTAAACACTATTAGAGTTCTCTTGTCCTTGGCGGTGAATTTAGATTGGTCTCTTAACCAACTTGATGTAAAAAATGCTTTCCTGAATGATGATTTTGAAGAGGAAGTATACATGGATAGTCCACCTGACTTTGAAGATAAGTTTGGTTCAAATGTATGTAAACTACAAAAATCCCTTTATGGTCTCAAGCAATCTCCAAGGGTTTGGTTTGAGAAATTCACTCGGTCTGTCAAAAAGCAAGGATATATGCAGGGACAATCAGACCATACGTTGTTCGTGAAGTTCTCTAATGTTGGTAAAATTGCAATTTTTATTGTATATGTAGATGATATTATTCTCACAGGAAATGACATTGTTGAGATGGAAAGATTGAAGAAAAATTTGACAAAAGAATTTGAGATCAAAGATTTAGGCGCGCTCAAATATTTTCTTGGTATGGAAGTTGCTCGCTCAAAGAAGAGAATTGTTGTTTCTCAAAGGAAATACATCCTAGATCTCTTAGAAGAAACTGGGATGAGTGGATGTAGACCAGCAGATACTCCTATGGAATTAAATACTAAACTTTGGGAGAAAGGCAGTGTTCCTGTTGAGATTGGAAGATACCAGAGGTTGGTTGGCAAGCTTATTTTTCTAGCCCACACTAAACCTGACATCGCTTTCTCTGTGAGTGTTGTAAGCCAATTCATGCATTCTCCCTATGAAGAACACTTGGAGGCAGTTTATCGAATCTTAAGGTACTTGAAATCCAATCCTGGAAAGGATTTGTACTTGAAGAAAACTAATGACAGAGAAGTCTCTATATTTACAGATGCTGATTGGGCAGGATCAGTTACTGATAGAAAATCCACTACTGGATATTGTGTCTATGTTTGGGGAAATTTAGTCACTTGGAGAAGTAAGAAACAAGGGGTTGTTGCTCGAAGCAGTGCAGAAGCTGAATTTAGAGCAATGGCTCAGGGAATTTGTGAACTTTTGTGGATTCATAAACTCTTGGATGAACTGAAAATGAAAGTTGACTCACCCTTAAAATTGTTCTGTATAGCAAAGCAGCAATAAATATAGCTCACAAACCCGTACAACATGATAGAACCAAACACATTGAGATTGACCGCCATTTCATAAAAGAAAAAATTGATGCCGGAATTATATGTCTGCCATTTGTGACTTCCAATCAGCAAACCGCTGATATCTTGACAAAAGGTTTGGCAAGACCCAATTTTGAGCGACTTATAGCCAAGTTGGGCATGACAAATATCTATCCACCAACTTGAGAAGGGGTGTTGAAGAATTAAGGAAAATCAGATTTGATTTTCTTTTATTTAATATTATTCTATTTATTTTTATTTTAAGATTATGTCATTATTACTCAGTATTACTATTGTAATTTTATTTTCTATATAAACAACTTAGGGCTGTAGTAATAAAATATGAAAGTATTTTGCCTTTTACTTTCTTCAATAACTAAATTCATTGTATGATACTAATTCCACCACTGAAGATTTAAACCAAAAACATACCTCATTAGACTGTACTTTCAAGCATGCACGCAGCGCAGGATTCTCCAACTTTTGTATAAGTACACCGAGGCAAGGGAAACCTAGGAGTGAAAACACAGTTTTAGGCCACCAGTGTAGTTTACATATTAGGCTTTTTACGAGGTTTGATTCCAAATGGGTATAAAACATGATTTGCTTTTTGAAGTACAATAGTGATAAACTTTTTTCCAGATACAAGCCGGAAAAAAGAAATTCCAGGCGTCATACGACATTACACTCCTACATACCTGGAATCCAAATTACATGTCTATTATTGACATAACTGGGAACTAATATTGTTATCCCCTTTCTTTTGTGTTATTGTGTAAAGATGGAAAAAGATTAATTCTTGCACACAAACAGAAAAAACATTTTTAGTGGCCAACAAATTAGCATGTAAAAGGCAATGCACACAGGATTCTAAACTTCATCTTATATCAGTATACATGTTATTGACATGTAGCTTTTGTCAGTAAGACATTTTCCGGGACTGATCCATACAAAATGATAATTAGAATTTCAAACAAAACACTTAATCTCCCCAGTATGATGTGATGCCTTCATAAAACATAATGATGCACCAAAATCAAATATAACCATATTTTAGAAGAACTTCGTACCAGTATACTTTCCATTCTTTTCATAGTCAGTCAGAAAATGAGATACAACTGTAGTTGGAATCACATATCCAATATTCTCAGCCTCTTCAGATCTGTAAACCTAAACGACAACATAATGAAATTTTGTATTAGTTGGCACAAGTTCCACAACATTATCCGGCAAGAACAAACTACCCCAAAAGCTTAAATTGTTAGGTGAAAACTTGTAGATGGATTTAAATTACACTTCCACAGTGAACGGGTGTGTTTTGGATTTACATTACACTAAACAGTGAAAACTTGTGAATGGACTAATATTACACTTCATACACCCTTTCACACTAGTCTTTTGTCTTGAAGTGTACCATGTACAGTCACACCTACCTTGTTCTAAAATTCAACTTTTCATTTAAAAAAAATAGGGGACAGCAAGGATCAAACTTCTAACCACTTGGTCAAAGAGCCTCTAATACCATGTCAAGAACAAACTTTCCCAAAAGATTAATTTGTTAAATGAATACTCCTGAATTTAACATCTAAAAAAACTAATGTAATATTAATTCTAAACTAATAGAACTGAAGCAGTCATTCTCTCCAACAAGATTATTTTAATATGTCCAAGATCCCAATTGTTGGGGTGCTGTATTTTTTCTTACAAAATGGACCTTTCATACACAAGTATATAAGCCAAGTAAAATATACATCAACTAACAGCAGGCCATAAAATCTACCTGAAATGCCACTCCAATGCACTCTCCTTGGCCATTGAACGCTGGGCCTCCGCTATTACCTAAAATTTATTTAGTGTGAGTAATGTCTATTACACTATCACATCAATATATGATTCCATAAAGAAGGTTGAAGTTATTTCAATACTAGGTGGCAGCAATACTAAATAGAATATGAAACAGTAGACTACAGAACTTTTTTGCTAGAGGAGGTGAGACTAAAATTAAAACCATATTTAGATGTACTAACCAGGATTTATTGCTGCATCAATTTGAATGCCCAACAATTCAGACAAACCATGAGCATATGATGTAACCTGGTTACAATTTTTGTTCATCAACTGAGAACTAAAATCTCAAAAAAATGGATCGTTTCACACAGATTAAAAGTTAAATTTCACATTCAATATATCAAACCTCAACACGAGATACAACTCCCTTTGTCACAGAAATTGTGTCTCCTCCAAGAGGGTATCCCACAACCGTTACAGAATCCTTCAAGTTAGAAAATATGAGAATAAATTTAGTCCAAACCATGCAAACAGGAATATGTTTTAAGCAAATCTATATAGGATAAACTTTACATAAATACTTCAAAAAATTGCAACCTAATTACTATTTCTTGCATTTATTATAAATTTATTGAATATTTACAACTTGTCATTTCACTTTAATTTGGCTAAACAATTATTTTTTTTAACTTAAGTTAAATAATAAAAATAATCGGTTCAAACTGGTTCGTATCACCAGTTTTGAACTGATTCTTGGGGTTCTGAGATGTACCGATTTTTTGGTTGAAGGGTCTGGAGTCTGGTTAACCAGACACAATAAGTCAGTGCTGACAGAAACCAAAACCCAAAACAGGGTCGACGAATAGAGAAACATAAAGCTTTTGTACCAACATAAATAATCTAAATGATTATATCATTATTTTACAATGAATCTACAGCTATGTATAAAAGGAGACATAATTGGAATCCCTCGGGAGTAGGAGCAAAATCTGTTAACAGTTAAACTATCTATGGAAACTATATTAAATAATAAAGGATGGAATCTTGGGGAACAGCATATTGTAGTTTATGTTGTCATTTACACATTTGATCACAGATACAGATCAAGTAACATGAATCAGCATTTTTTTAAATTCATGTGTTAAATATCACTTTTTCACAACTACCATCATGTACAAGGCAATGACACTAGACATGAAAATAGCATTTCAACCTAGTCCTATAAAGTCATCTGACAGAATGAGACACCCTCAGAAAGTGTTCATACATCAGTTATTCAAATCACTTTGACTTCAATAACAATTCAGTTATTCATTTCTGTATGGAAGAATGGAAGATTACAATGAAGAATTACCAAAGCAGGAAAGGAAGCAAGCACATTCACAAAAAGACAAAACAGTAACAATCCTAAACCTGAAGATGAGGCAAATGTCCAAATCTAAGAGGTTCCACATCTCTCCAAAACTCCTCACTTTCTACTGAAAGCAAAGCTAAATCACAACCAACAGCTCTGGCTAAAACCTGTACATTCCATCAGTGAGAATCAAGCAAATTAGCAAATATATTGGCACGTGTTAAATAATAATACCAATGTCTACACTTTATAACCTATTTTTACCCATTCATGAGTAACATTTATAACCTATTCTACCATTTATAACCTATTTTTACCCATCCATGGGTAATATGCACTCTACAATTGATTCATTGATAATTTTAAGCATGCTATAACTAACAATTATACCCTTTAGAAATCAACTTTCTTTTCTGTACTTACTTTACAAACTGAATTTTTTATAATTTTTATCACCATTACCCTCTGAGGAAACATAATTTTTTATAATACTAAGGAAACATGAGTTAACCCTACTCAATCAGATATGTTAAGCTATTTGTTCTTGACACCCCATGTTTGATAACAATAACATAATAGTGTATTAAGAAGACAAAAATCAAGGACTGCTCCTTCATCAGAAACCTACCTTAGCCACATATTTTGAATCATCCCCTCTTTTCTTGACTTTAACCTGCAATTATCCCAAAAGAAAAATTATAACAATTGAATCTCCTTAAATTGCTTTACACATCAGGCCTTGCAATTAAATGGGTGAAGTGGAAACATCAAAGGAATATCAATCTAAAGTTTTAGTCTTATTGGGCTTGCAATTTATAGCTTGTTTGTACAAATTTGTAATAAGATAACACTTAGTAACACAATAAAGCCCTTGAGCCGGTGCCCAGTTGCCTTTGTCAATTATATAACAAAGACAAATTCCATGAATTGTCGTCTATGATTTTAATTTTCTTCAATCTGAATTATCAATCTAATTTCCATGAAATTTATACTAAAGAAATGACAATTCAGGAAAGCACCTGTGTATCGTACTCCACACAATGTGCGTTGGTTAATAGTTTCCTGCCTCCAATCATAAACGCACTGCACAAGATGTGGCCTGTTAGTTTAAGATATATTTATTCATAGTATTCTGCAACTGAGGTATTCAAAGTCTTGCCTTCCTGTGCTTGTGAATTGTCTCTGCTTTTGCCAGGGAAGTGAGTAATCTGGGGCAGTATGTGTGCAGTAAACCTAAAGATGTAATGGGAACAAAGAGAAAATGCGGTAAGGAAACTGGAAATGCCTATGACAGAAGAAGAGATACAGTTTTAACTTTTAAGGCACTGTAAAGAATAATAAAACCGTAGCATTAAAGAAAAGAGTCTATTGAACAAAAGGTTAGGTATCAAATTCTATTATTGTGAAGTGAATGATGATCATAAGACAACCTAGAGACATGCCATGAAAGTTCCATCAAGGACATGATACAACCAGAACGGAAACACAGATGTCACACATAATTGAGATATTACATAAACGACATTTTTGCATTTGGACTTTGAAATTTGAGGAGCAACCCTTAAGGGCCTCTGAGAAAACATAAAAAATAATCTGTAAGCAGGAATAAAAAAGAGTAAAACTTCACCTTCACAACAGCATTGAGGAAAGCCGAATCTTGTAAATTATTTGATTCAACCTGAAATTAAATATAATCATTTGAAGAGACAATGAGAAGCATGCAAATACAAACAATCATTTTGGCTTGTGGGAATTTTTCAACTGGAATATGCATCTAATTCCTACCATAAGTTTTTGTAAGTTTAAGAGTGCATATAGAGAAGTTAGATGGAGACTTCAAAACAAGATGAGGTACATAAGTTGATTTCAACCTATAAAAATCCATTAGTTATAATATTATAGTTAAGATATTCAACTCTACATTTCCTATAAGTGTTTGTAGAAAAGTTTATCCAAACTGGCCCTAAATCAATGATTGTTAGAAGACTAGTGGAAGTTGATCCATTCCAAGGTCAGAAGACATGCCACAAGCACTAGGAATCAAACTGAAGACATATATGTAAACAGTGTTCAGTCCTACCGGTGCCACAAGGGTTTGTCTATAGTTTGAAGGGGAGACGTGATTCTCCCATCTAAATAAACCCTTCCTCAGTAGTGAAATCTCAATGCTTACATGTCAGCAACCAAATCATTGCACGTCTGTCGTGCAACTCATTCATTTCAGCATGTTACGAATCATCTACCATGTCAGTTTGATAACTCAAAAAAATGTACCTGCAGATCCTTTGAGTCTAGCACAAAGTCTTTATCTTTCCTAGAAATACCAGAAGACTTGTAAGAAGCTGGCACCACATTCCCTCCGCTAGACTTTTCATCTTTTGATGATAACTGCAACTGCTTCTTCTGCCATGCATAGTTCTTCTGATTTTTCATTACAGGAAAATAAAATAAACATTATGTCTCTCATTGTATCTAAATTTCATTGCTAAGACTATCATTATATCTCTAAATAATTATCCTGAACTTCATGTCACATCCACCCAAAAAGAACAGATGTTAAAACAATTTAAACAAGAAAATTCATGCTGCTTTTGGAAATCCCAGTGGAGAGAGCAAAATGAGTAAATAGTCATTTTAGTCATTGAAATCCTAAGAATAAGTCAATTAAGTCCCTCAAATTTGCGAAATAGCAAATTAGTCCCTTAAGTTAAAAAATATCCATCAATTTAATCCCTCCATCAACATTATTTTTTAGCAAAAATACATCAAAAGATTCAAAACCAAGACAAGACATACATATACATTGTTAAATAATCTTTGGAGCATCAAAGCAAATATAAAACCTTAAAAATTATGGTGCAAAATTTGAAGAAAAAAAATGACTACATTGATTCACATTTTCTAAATGACAAAATTGCTATTTTGTAAATTTGAGCGACTAAATTTACCAACTCTTACAACTTCAACAACTAAAATGCTTATTTGCTAAGAGGAAAATATATAAGTGAATTTAGGAAAAAGAAACTTACTTGTCGATTGAAATTGGCGTCGGGAACGGAAGGCGTACGGCTGCAACAGATGAAGGGTCTGTGAGTGGGTGGGTGTGTGTGAGAGTGTCTATTTGAGTAACGGAATTTGACTGTTGAGGATAGCACAGAGAACATGGAACAATAACTTGATAGTGCAACCGCCATTTTCACAGCGGCAGCGAAGTTGAGTTGAGTTCAGTGTCTTTTCTTATCCTCTCTGCTTCCTACTGCTACTTTTTTATTGAATTTCTATCTAAATTATTTCTACGTACTACATTTTACTTTATTAATATGTTAATTATTACATGTCACCTTATATAAGATTGTTAAAAATATTTATAATCAAATGCTTTTTGAGAAAACAAAAGTTGAGAGATTTTTTTTAAAATGATTTTTATATTTTATATTTGTTATAACATTTTAAAAAATAAATTTTAATAATAAAGCTTCAAATAAAAAATTAATTTAAATATTCTATCTTCAAATATGATTTTAAATTTAATCTATTTTTTACAACTTTTTTTAAATAGTAAAATTTTAAATATGATTAAAATAAAAAAGCTATTTTAAGAAGTTTTTTATAAAAATTATTTTTAAAATGTACTTTTTCTTTAAAAAATAATAATAATTTATATCATATTAAAATATCTGAAAATGAATATTTAAGCTATTAAATGTCAAAATTATTATTTTTTAATTGTTAACAAATGAATCCAAAAAAAGTATATTATTTTTAAGTAAATTTTCATAAGAATTATTTTTAAAAATATAAAGTTAAAATTATTTTTAAAAAATATAAAATCAAAATATTTTTTACATTTTAAAAAAAAAAAGTAGCTAAGTAATTGCATCCCATCAAATTACTCCTTGTAAATTTGTTAGGATAAATTTTTTGAATTAACCTAAAGTGCAATTTGATTGAATGTATAAGTAAAAAAGTAACACAGTCAATTCATGGACATTAATCTTATAATTAGAAATATCTACATAAATAATAATTTCTAAAACAGCTACATAAAAAATACGTAACCAGATATATAAAAATAATTATACTACAAATGCATAATTATTAATCTTCTGAAACGACACATAAATAAAAATAATTTTAAAAAGTAATTGTATCTAATATAATATTTCCACCATATGCGTCAACTTTTTAAAATTAATCTGTATATATTTTATTTTAAAATTAATTTGTATATATTTTATTTCCGATACAATATTATTGTGTTAATATTTTACCTTTTAAAAAAATGACGTCAACAAGATAAGAGTTTAATTATTATACTCTAAACATAAATATACAAATTTAAACACTTCTTAAATATCTACACAAATATATTTAATTAAGGTGCAATATCATTTTACATCCACATTTAATGATAATTTATTATTTTTTCACATAAATTTATTTTATAATCGAAATTTAAAATTAATGATAAAACACTTAGCATTTATTGGTTGTCATAGAACTAATTTGTATTAATCATGTATATCCTTTTTTTTAATATATAAATAGTGAGATTAAAATTAAAGTTTGCGTAAACTATTTTACAAAATCAATGCATCGCAATTAAATTTATGACATAATATATTTGCTGTATTTTCAAGGATAACTTTTTAGTTTAATTTTAATGTAATATTAAAGAAAATTTTGTAGACTATGAAACAATCACAAAATCATGTATATGTAATTTATAAATAATGACAATTAAAGTGAAATATCTATATTAATTTTTTTTATTGGAGCAGTGGTTGATAGAGAGTGTTGTATATCTCAAATTTGATTTCTACTCAAAAAATGTATTAATTTTTTTTAGAAAGGACGTAATAGTAAAATGATAGCCGAAACTCAAAGAATGTGTATAGTTGAATTGGAAAGTTTTGGATAAATATAATAAATTTTAGATTAAATATGTAAAAAAATCTTATAAAATTTATTTGAATTGAATGTTGCAATTTCATTATAAAATTAGATGACTTGGCACATGTGAATAGATTTGTTTTGCTGACTCATTGTTATATATACATTAATCATTTACTAACAGAAAATATAATTGTTTCATTAAAAAATATCAAAACAAATTGGGTTTTCTTGAATTCAAAACCATGAACATTCTTGACCTTGATTTGGAAGGGATAAATTTTGAAGAATAAGGAAAGGAACGGTTTCTGTCAGAGAAGAATTGAAGAGTACGAGGGTTACAATCATTGGCTAATGTGTGAGTATATGGGAGAGGCGAAAGCAACTAAAAATTGTAATTTTTTTTTTCTTTTGGTGTTGGTAGTTGAAGGATCAAATATTTGGATTTTTTGCATTTGGAAGATGATGGAGTGAAACATCTTTTGAGTTTTATGCATTTTTGGTTGGTGGAATGAGAAAACAATATTCTAACCATATACCCTCAGATCTGGATTCTGGGTTTTGAGTTGAAGATTTATGAATTATTCTTTTTCTAATTTCCAATTTGTTTTTATTTTTCTAATAAAATAATTACTATTTCTGTTTTTAATTAATGATTAAAAAGATTAATAAATATTTCACAGTGAGTCTACATAAAAAAGTCTAGTCACACGTAAAAAGTAAGGATGGGGCATTCCGAGAATTGAACTCGGGACCTCTCGCACCCTAAGCGAGAATCATACCACTAGACCAAATGCCCGATGTTTGTTTACATTATTCAGAGATACTATAACTAAATTGTGAGCGTGTCCGTTCTTTTCCATTAACCCAACTCAGTTTAGATTTCAGAAATTATTATGGAGTTACTGTTCAGAAGCTTTTTTTTGACAAAAATTTAATGCTTAAGAAATCGGGAAAAGGAAAATTTTCAAATTTTCAAATTTAGTAATTTACTGTTTTTATTTTTCCAAATAAAATTATGCGCTCTCTAGACTGATTAATGTATTCATTTCACAGTACATACGAGTCACCATATATACTCTTATTAGAAGAAAACAAAAATTTGATATATACTCTTATTTGAATGTTGAACTCTCAACCAAAATCACATTAGACATTATTAATTGAAAAGAATCCAATAAACTCACTGCAGGGCAAGAGTCTTTCAACACCTATCATTCTCCGTCCCAAACTCTATTTAAAAGTAAAGAAGATATGCTGGACATTAGTTTTTGTTGAGTGTAGAATATGGATTGACTAAAACATAGAGCGATGAGAACATTTTAATGGTTAATTAGGGAGCTAGTGTAAAAAATGCAAATGAAAATAAGTACAATCAATTTGAACAAACCAACCAATACAATAACGCCTAAGCGCTGCATTGTCCTTTCAAACATGGTGGAAAATCTCAATCTGAAATAAGTAATATAATTTTTTAATGATATTTGGAATTCAAGGTAAAAGCTTATTCTATATAGTACGAAGAAGCATGACAACACAACGCAAACATGGACGCATGACAATTTAAAAAGAAAACTTGAAATGGTTCAATTTTTGTTTAGTAGAAATCACGGGCGGATAACCAATCGAAAAGGGTCATGCTTTATTCTAGCCAAGCTTCTTCGTAATCTTAAACATTTTTCTTCAAAGTAATGCATATCAGTAAATAATTATTGACTTACCATGGTAATGGTAAACATATGCAATTATTTCTAACATATTTTGGAGGAGAGGACTTATTTGTCTTTCTCAAATTAAGAAAGTTGGGGGATGAGCAGGAGGTAGGGGGAAACAAAAGTGTCAATGTGTGAATTATAATTATAAATTTATAATATGAAATGTATTTGACAGGTTAGAGAATACTAAAATTTGACATTATCAAAAACAAGGAATGATAATTTAGAATCTCTAAGATTTCACTGAACTCATTTTTATAAAAGAAGCACTTCTTAAGGGACAAATCCATAAACACGACGATACACTTCAGGAAAACAAAATTTAGTAATTCGACAAGCGATTCATCCAAAAGATTTGGAGCATATAGCACTTGATATCAATTATATGAATTCTCTCTCGAACAAGTAGTAGCAACTATGTCTGTCACTTGATAAAGCTACAATCTCAGAAAAAGCATATGCAAAATGAAGGCAATCATAAACCATGTCAGAAAATTTACGCAATCGGCACTTCAATATAAATTTTTCATCCGGGACAAAAGAGTAAGTCAAAAACTTTTTCCCACATTCAAGCTGCTTGACATGCTACATACAAATAATTGAAGTACATGATTACTCCCAATATGGCCAAATATGGCTCGTGAGAGTCCTCATTCGATCAACAGCTGACTGAAAGAGCACAGATAGTTCTAGTCATGAGACTCCGACAGAGATTATGCAGAGAGAACTGCTTAACACAGAAATAAACAAAAATAAAGAGAATGTAGATTAGTAGAATTCGATAAAAGACTTTGAATCCCTGCAAATACCATGCTTCTTTCCTGAGCTACCGATTGAAAATATAAAAAGAACAAGGCAATGCGAATTTGCGGAACACGTACAGCTTTAGTGCAAAATTCAATATAAAATAACATACAAGTTTGACCAGGTCACTGATTGCCCTCAGGTGCTTGAGCATTGGCATTGTAATTGTCATAACCTCCAGATGATGGTGCCGGTGGATTGGCTTGATACATTGCTGATGATGCCATAGAGGGAGCACCATTGGAAGGTGGTGCTGCAGTGCTTCCAGGAGCTGTAGGTGGGGGAGCTAATGAAGGGGGCCTCGGTAGGGTAATTAGCTGACCCGGTATCTGAGGGGCACCAGG
The DNA here is from genome assembly GCA_037974295.1 of Cicer cuneatum. Lineage (NCBI taxonomy): Eukaryota > Viridiplantae > Streptophyta > Magnoliopsida > Fabales > Fabaceae > Cicer > Cicer cuneatum. Next base: position 10,714,558 of record JBBPBO010000001.1, on the reverse strand, counting down.
TGGAGGCATCATTTGTGGCATGGTAGGTGCAGAAACATACCCTGTAAACCCAAATTGAAAACCACTTACATTATATATATGCTGAAATAAAAGAACTGGTTTATAATGCTTGAACTTGCCTACCCAATTTTCCAGAACTCTTGGCACATGATTGGTTGCTGCTTTTCAAACAAAAACTCTAACCAAAAAACCAAATCAAAACATACATGCATGCTCAACTAAAAAACAGGTTGCATGAAAATAATAGTTGTTGTAAATTTAGAAAAGAAAAAAAGGCCAAATATCAAAAGGAAATCCCAATTACATGGCAATTGCAGCAATAGATGCCAAAAATAACGCAGTTAGCCATTGATGTGCATAACCATGGTCATTATAAAAGGATTAGCAATTGATGTGCATAATCATGGTCATTATAAAAGGATAAAGAAACGGACTATATATATCTGCACGTAAAATGCCGAAGACATGAACAATCGAATGCTTCAACGAGAGGTGTAGCAACTTTATGGAAGTCGTGAAAGGTGTATGTGGAGGGGTGACACTCACCTGGTGGCCCAGGAATAGGTCTAGGCATGAGAGGTCTAACCCCTGGCATCATTGGTTGAGTTCCAGGAATAGGAAATCTTGGGGGAGGCATTACAGGAGGAAGGTTTGGCCTTTGAACCATTAAATGATTAAAAGCCACACCAACCTGCTGAAAAGCCGCAGCTTGCCCAAGATGTTCTTTGATCCGTTGATCAATCAAACTCTGGGTTTGTTGCTCTTCAAATTGCTGATAGTAAGACCTCACATTTGCCTGAAAGAACAAACAATTATCAAGCCTCACAGATATAGCCTAAATTGCAATGCACTTTACTTTAAAATTGAGAAATTTCACAGCACCTTGTGTTTGTATCCAGAATTATGCTGCTTTCTAACAGATGGCTGCAACATGACACAAAGTTAGCATCATTGCATTGTCTCGTCGTATGTACAAGTTTCCAATTGTATCTTATTATTAATATTAATGTTGGTTCGAAAAATGAGAAAATGAAATTATCGGAAGAAAATAATATTTCTTGCTGGTTATGAGCATGGGTGAATAAAATAAGCGATTATTCTATACATGCTAGGTTAAAATGAAAGTGAAATTTAACAGAATTGGAGATTGGGGAATGAAGCAACATACCGAATCGTGGGTCAAATAAGTATCGCAATAGTCACAGTAGTACCTGAAATGCAAAATCGAAGAAAAATGAATGAAATTGGCATGGATTCGATGAAAGGTGAATTGTAAAGGAGTAAGTTTTAGTACCGAGGCATTGCTGATTCAGTGTCGATGGCTACAACGGAAAACCCTAACAACGGAGGAAATAATGAAAAGTTTAGAAAAAGTAGGAAGTTGAAAACCCTGGAAAATCAAAGAGGGGAGAAAGGTGATGAGGCACGCACGCACCTTCAGCTTGAACGCTATGCCCAAACTGTGGAACTTTCTGGAAAATCAGTATATCACCATGGGAGCTAGTTATTTTTCTTTTAGAGAGGGAGCTTGTTATTACTTATTACTCCCTCGCGAATAAAATTTAAAATATAAAGTACAAATAATTTTTAAAAAAATAAAAAATTATCTCATACAATTTTTTTAATAATAATGTTTTGATACAAATTTTGAAAATAATAATAATATTTTTTTAAAAATTATTTATATTTATTTTTTATAGAGTATTTATTTATATTAATTGTGCTTTTTGGACATATTTAAGGAGCACCATGCATTGCTGCTACCTTTTTTATTACATATATATTTTATTATGTAATATTTGTTTCATTTAAAAAAAAAAGTTCACAAAATTCATTCACTTGAAATTACTCTATGAACAAGTGCCAAGAGGAAAATAGGAGTTTAAGTGAGATAAGATACATATCGTATAAAATTGTTCCGGAGTTGGATTAATTTGTTTTACCAATAAATTAAATGAGATATCATAAAATTTATGATTTAATAGTAGAAAATATATTTGTATATGGTGTAATATTATCTTACTTTTGAATGTTAAACAAAGTCTATACATAGTTAATAACCACCATAAGATATGCCCCTTATTAACCTATTAGTATATTTTTTATAGTCTATTTGGTTAGAAGTAGATGAATGATAGAAGCAAAATTTCTCATAAAATGGTTATTTCACTAGCTCTATTTTGGGGAATTTAAAGGGAATGGGTGAAGAGGGGATCAATTCAAGATAACTAAAAACTCATTTAAAACTCTCTCATACATACCCTTAAATCAAACACAAAAATCATTAAAAATTTACCTTCTTCTCATTTTAAACAAAACATGTCTCTACTTTATTTCTTTCTCCATTAAAATTTCTCACTTTCCCTACCATCAGTTGAACTAAACAAACATTTAATTAATCTATTATTTAAGGGTCATGCTAACAAATGTACTTATAACAATTGTTAAAGATAGAAAAATAGAAATTTTATATTGAAAAAAACAAAATTTGACCTTTCAAAAGTTGAACATACAATTTTCAATATACTTTTTAATATAAAATTATTGTGCACCGAATGCACTTGTTAAAAGACATGCATTCAACAAAACCACATTATTCCAAATAACGACAACAACAAAAAGATTTTATATCGTTACTTTCATTTGTCATACCTTTGTACTTATCATTGATAGTGTGTTCACTTATTCAATTAACTATTTGCTTTCGATAGTGGAGTGTATGAGTCATGGAGAGTTCGAGAGAAATTTATATATTATAACAATTTTTACATAATATTATTATCTGATTGTCATTAGACAACTATCACATGAAAGGACAAAAAATGATACTCTCACAAATAGTAGTAAGATTGTGAGATGTACAGGAGTTACAAAGTGATAAATATTATAATTGAAATATATAAATGGCTGAATGGAACCTCTCTAATTTTGACATTGGAAATACTCTTTAGTTATGGAAAACTATATTTGATGTGGCCACCATTGCGTTTTGGGAGGAGGACCCTAACTCCCCAGTTTTCTTCAGTGATCTTTGGCATGAAACTGCAAATCAAGTCGATTTTATTAAAAATTCCTTGCCTAAATCGATCATGCTTTCTCATAACAGTATCTCTCCTTAACATACTCAAGAAACTGATTTGTTCTTGCTCGTTTACTTGGTTTTAAATATGTGATTTTTGAGACTGATTTTATTGTTCTCCTTAACATAGTCAAAAAAGGTCAAACTCAATTCACACGGGTCCTACTATTTCTCAAATAAATTACTCTCCTCGTACAAATGAAGGATTGGATAAGCTCTTTTTGAGAAAAGGAATAAATATACTCACCGGTTGGCATAACAACACTCTGTTCCCTTTTGCTTTCAAGGAGTCGAACCTCCCTTTCCCTTGTTAAATAATCTATTGATGTATTTATTTTTTCTTATATATAAAATTTTGTCTAAATTATGGAAATAAAGAAAGTTAATTGTAGTATTATATTTAATGATAATTTGAAGTGTTTTACTAATTTATCTTTGAAGAGAAAGAAAAAAAATTAAGTTATGTTTATTTATATTATTTGTTACAAATTGCAGAAAATTTATAATAACTAAGAAGATGTCATTAAAAATATGTTTAAAGCTATTTTAGACTATTGAAGCTTACAAATTAAACTTTTTTTCTACTAATATGCTCAATTTATTCCTTCTTTTACTTGTAAAAAGAGACTATGTCTTTAATTATAAGTATCAATTGATACAAAAATTTGTCTCTAAATATAATTCTCCTTTAAATTACCACATACATTTATTATTCTCTCCCTAACATATCATTTATTAGTGAAAAATCAAATTGAATTATGGATCTTGCTAATATATGTCTTAGAGTATATGTTGTAGATTTCAAAAGTAAATTTTTTTATTGAAAAAAACACTTTTTAAAACTCTAGAGGAGTTACATACACAAATTCTAAAATAAAATTTTCACATTTGATACTTTGAAACGTGACTTTAAAGCATAGGTTAGCATTTGTCTTGAATTATATATTATATATAAGCTCTATTTGATAAGACTAAAAATGAGGCTGTAGCTTAGTCTATAAATTATAAGTTATTTGGTAATATTCATTTAAGAGTTTATTGCGGTTTTTTTAAAAATAATTTAAACAGCTTATGAGTTTATAATTTAATATTTTCTTTCTTCTAATTTTACTCTTATTATTGTAGCTAAATTCTTTTTTATTTTTTTATAATTTATTTAATATAGTTTAAAATAAATAAACTAACTAAATAAAAAACATATATAGTTTTATTTATTATAATTTTAAATTGTTTTATAAATAATTTAAATTTTTAAATAAAAAAAAATACATATCAGATTAAATTAATAATAAAAATAAGTTTTAGATTACTATTTTAAAAATATTTTAAAATAAAAATATCTTTTATATTATTAAACTATTAATTTTTATAAACACTTGAATGAATGAATTATGATTTATAGTTAATTTTAGTTGTTATATGTCCTGTACCGAAGGCGAAGGAGGAGGTGTTTTTTGGCTTCATTTAATTTCCCTCGTTGTTTTCAATTAAGAGTGCATAGATCTGCTGACTTTTTTTTCCTTCTTTCTTTGGCAGGAGAAAGCTAGATATCATACTACCATGGCTGCCGATAATTCCGCTCTTCCAGGTTACCTATTTCCTCAACATAATAACATTGCGTCTTTTTCATTATCAAAATTGTAGTAATTTCGAATTATGATTGTGTCAGGAGGAGCCGCGAACGATAAGAAACAGAAGTGGGCTACGTCTCCTTCAACTGTTTTCAATCACTTCGGCACAAGTGGACTTTCCGTCGCAATTGCAACATCAATTACTCACCCTCTAGGTGCCTTCTCTATTTTGCTTACCATGTTTTTCTGTATTTTTTTACTATATGCCTATTGCCTTCCACTTTTCTACAACTGATAATAATCAATGTTATTCATTTCATGCTCCTAACTGATACCCATAATGTAACATCAAAGAACCGATTTGATGTTGTTTATATTCTATACATAGATAGGGATACATTTTCAGATTCATTTCATTTGCATTCAATAATAGCATTCAGTTTACACAAGTCCTAAATTAATGTACATGCATCACTAGTTATAAATTGGTTAGAATTTACTATCTGGACTTTCTCATCAATAGTTAAATCTCTAAATCGTTAACATCTCACTTTATAGAGTGTTACTGTGTTAGGTTCAAAGAATCGAGAGGAATGATTTTAATGGAGAGGAATGAAAATCCTTCATATTCTATTTGATTAAAAGTGGGGACCGGAGATGAATAACCCTCCTTATTTGGTTTGCACAAGAAGGAAGGGAAAATAAACAAAATTACTATTACCCATTATATTAGTAAATACTGTAGAGTAAACCATCAATTGAGTCCTCTAAAGATCAGGGTGTTGCCGTGTTAGTTCTTGATTTTTGTCGCCAAATTAGTCCCTTAAAGATAAGTAGTTGTTACCAAATTTTTCCATGTGGTGGCAAAAGAACAATATGACGATGCTTGATATATTGAGGACAGAGTTTAGGTGGTTATTTTATTCTTTCCGGGTAGTCATACTTCATAAGTGGCAGGCCAAATTGAACTAACAGATGAAGTTAACAGCTATAGTAAAGATGTTATCGATGAGTTGAAGTTTACATTGAGCACCTTAATATGTCGAGAAGAAATTATTTTATTTGGGTTTTGGAAAAACCAAAAACAAATCCTTAAAATCATCTATGTTTTAACTTGTTTCTACATGCTATGCAGATGTATTGAAAGTGAGGCTACAAATGCAACTTGTTGGCCAGAAAGGTCCTTTGAGTGGAATGGTAGTTCACTGAGTTCAACCTTTCCTCTTTAGACCTTACCTATCACATTATAATACAAAACTTTTGTCAATTAAGCATTTTTCCAGGGACAATTATTTTTAAGTGTGGTGAAAAATGAAGGACCTAAGTCTTTGTATCTGGGTTTGACACCTGCTTTAACAAGGTCAGTAGTTTATGGAGGACTACGCTTGGGCTTGTATGAACCCTCTAAGAATGCATGTGATCATGCTTTTGGATCCTCAAATGTTTTAGTTAAAATTGCTTCGGGAATGTTTGCTGGTGCTTTTTCAACTGCGCTGACCAATCCAATGGAAGTTCTCAAGGTGAGCTATCATATCCTTTTCAAATACGTTTAAGCATTTTTTTTTGTTTCCTCCTTCAAAACCATATTCTCACAATCAGGTGCGATTACAAATGAGTTCGGGCATGGGAAAGAGTGGACCAATTTTAGAGCTTCGAAGGACTGTTTCTGAAGAGGGAGTCATAGCTCTGTGGAAAGGGGTGGGCCCTGCCATGGCCAGAGCAGCTGCATTGACTGCATCCCAGTTGGCCACTTATGATGAAACTAAGCAGGTCAAATTTTAAAGTGTATTTTTGTTCATCTATTCCTCCTCCCCCTTATTTAATTTTGTCTTTACATTCAATTAAATCATTGTTTTTCGAATAATTTGTTTTGCTTCCACTTTTGCAGATTCTAGTCAAGTGGACATCTCTCAGAGAAGGATTTCATCTACATCTGATGTATGGCTCTCTTGTCTATTTCACTTTGCAACTTTCTTAATGCAGACTGAACCAAAGTAATTGAAGTATTATTAGAGCCGGATAATTGACCAGTATCACGGGCAACAACTTTACAATAGTTAAGAATAATGAAGATTGAAGAATCTTGAAAGAATTTAATTTCAATGCACTGTTAGTAGAAAAAGTTTACACAGTCACTAAATCATGTGGGTGACTTTATAAGTAGTTATAACAAAAGTAAAAAATTATTAATGATTTAACCATTGCAATTGATTGACATTGTAAAATTCTTTTACATTGACAGGGTATATAAATTAAATTCATCTTGAAAATAGAAATTTGCATCACTAATGTTTGTTTTATAAATGATTTCTTTTGCATACAATTATATTGAAACTGAAGAGCATATTTTTTTCTTATACAAGTTTGCAAACTTGTTTTGTTCATCTAATTAATTGAAAAAAAAATGTTTTTCCACATTGGCACACGTTAGGTCTATTAGTTGAGGGAGATAAAGTTATATAGTTAGTTTAAGATTAGTCGGGACTGAGAAAGTTTTAAGGCAGGCAATGTTATATTAAATAATGCTAAGGAATGAGGGAAATTGATGCCTTGGGCCAGAGAGGTCCCTGTATCAATTACGTTTTTCTGTTTCAGCGAATTTCTTCCTTGTATGTTCTAATAAAATGCCAAAAGGGGAACCTTGGCTTAACAGTTGGATTTGTTGCCATATGACTAGAAGGTCACAGATTCTGGTTGTGAAATTAGCTTCTTACAGATGCGAGATTAGGCTGCCTGCAATAAATTCTCAATGAATTGGACCCTTCCTTGGTCTCTGCATGGCGAAAGCTTTATAGCATCAAATTGTGCTTTCCATTATATATTGCAACTAATTGTAGTGTGTACCTATACAGCTCAAGCACAGTTGCAGGCATACTGAGCACCATCATAACCACACCCATGGATATGGTTAAAACACGTCTCATGTTGCAACGAGCATCCAAGGGTGGTAGAATATATAAAAATGGATTTCACTGTGCATACCAGGTATTAAATTAATATTGTTTCCTCATCTCCCAAACCTGCAGTTTTTTGTTTGTTTTGTTCTATACCAATCTTTGCTTCTTTACTTTTAAGAGGTTGACTTAAGTTCATAACTTGGTACTGTGCCATATAAGTTTATATTACTTTCATGGATTCTTTGAGTCTGACTTGGCTTTCCCAATTTTATTAGCTTATAATCATAATGAAATGACTTCCATATAACCCAATCATGAAAAAATGCTTCTATATTTTCTCATCTGGCATATTCACTATGATTTGTATTTATCATCTGTGGTTTCAGATTCTTCTTTCAGAGGGTCCTAGTGCACTTTACAAAGGGTGAGGTTTATGTTTGGTATGCTTTTTTACATGAAGCTTGTTTGTTTTACTTCATCCAAAGTTTTAATAATTAATAACTGGAGTTTTGGTAAGACCCCTTGAAAATTATTATCAAAAGGGACTTATCAACAGAAAGCATGCAAAAATTTGTTTGCATATATATTACTTTGTTTATATAATACCTTTTGTCAGGGGCTTCGCTATATTTGCAAGATTAGGACCACAAACCACAATTACATTTATATTATGCGAGGAGCTAAGGAAACTTGCCGGATTGGAGGCAATTTAGTAACAGGAGTCTCCACTATGACAGCGCCTACTACACCAACTGACTATAAGGATTCTTGAATGCAGAATAACTCTTTTTGCAAGTAAGGTTGGGGATTTTTTTTAGATATAATTTACATTCGACAGTGGTTATTTGATGTATATTCCTCATACAACCACATCACATTTTTTACCTGCAAGTTTGCAACTATGCAAAGAGATTCATCTCCTCAAGCATGTATGTGGTTAGTGTTTTTTTTTTTTTAATCTTTTCATGGGGATGGTCCTAGCCCTTTTTTAGACTCACAACTACCACCATTTTTTTGACTCACAACTACCACCATTGTTTTGTATTGTATTATTATTATTTTTATCGCCATCTCTGTATTAAATAGAAAATTAATATTGGTCAACCTCCAGAATCAAAAGGAGCGGGATGATTTTGATGTGAAGATGATTTTATCTTTTTTTGAGTAAATGATTTTCTCTCTTTAATAGTGCTTTCCAGCTTCTTATATAGTTATATATTTTAGCTTCGATACTTATTTTATACTTCATGCGTCTCATATTAAGTGCCACTTAAAATAATTAGGTGGATTGAGATACGATAAATAAGAATATCGGTGGAAGGTAGTTAATGTTTTATTGACATTTTAAAATAACAATCAATGAGACAAACAAATATTTCAAATTTAATTCTTAATAAAATACACTATTAGAGAAATTTTGTTGCGACAATTAGACGTCATTCTTGATTGTAATTTTGGTAGCAAGAAGACTATATCTGTCATTTTAAAAAACTAATGTCTCTTTTTTTTCAACAAAGGGAAAGGATAAGGAGTTTCTAAAATTCCACCTAACATTATGGCTTCCCCTCAACTAACATCCCTTCAACTATCAGTGCATGGCAAAATAATGCTTCTGGCTCATAAATTATACTCCTAGTAATATTGGCTGTAATGATGGTGTTCTTTTGTGTCTAACATAATCTGAATAATAATGGTGTTTTGTTATTACTCTGAAGTACCAGGACAAAATAACGTCTTACACGTTTCCCTTTTTTCATTTCTTAAATTAAAAGCAAAAAAGTTTCAACATGGCTGATTGTTGATCCCACTTGTGAATATATCAGAATCAGGTTTCATTTCCTTTCTACATATTGTGTTTTTTCTCTGACTCTCTGAGGTGGGACTCTATCGGAATCAAAAAATTTGGCTCTCCAAGCTACTACTTACTAACGTCGCTGCAACAGTATTAACGTGAGTTGCAACATCGTTAAAATATCACTGGAAAGCTTATATATGAATTATATTAACTGCTTAAATACAAAATGAAATAACATTCAAAAGTACCAGTTTAATTTAAGATGAGAACTTCAAAAGCAAAGCTTCTTACCAATGAAGTATGTATAATAGGAAGGAAAAATATGTATAATTTTGTTAGTAAATTGTAATGGGAAGGTTGAAGTCGAATTTGCAATCATGAAAAGAGTTAATCCCTATTGTGAAGGTATGATTCCAATGGATGCATAGTGAATAAAGAAAACTTGACCAGAGTTGAACAAAGTCTTAACAAGAGACGTGAAACATTCCAATAATATTTCATTTTCTGAACATCCCATCATTGCAATAACTCTCACCTGCTTCTTTTCTGGGCTAATTTTATGTTGTTGTCGTAAAAACATAATTTCAACGTGTTAAAAAAGTAGGGTCTATTAAAGACGTGTTTTGATGTATCTATATCAATGTATTGTTTGAACACTATTTTGTATGTTGTTTGTCCAATTTACAACTAGATAACTTTGTGAGTTCTCTACAGCCCAAAAGGCGAGTAGAGTCTTGCTGGCTATTATACTAGATTCGGCGGATCTTCATTTATAAAACAAATTACTTACAAAAAAAAATCAATGTCACATTTAGTATTTATGTCGTGCTTCATAAATCTTAATCAAGTTTTTTTATAAAAATTTATTGAAAAAGAAAACTCAAATCTTACATAAATTAAATATAAAATCTTAAATAAATTTATAATAAAAAATACAATTTACTTTCTCTCATTCTTCCAAATCCACTTTCCTAAATGAGTAATCTTTGGTGTACACCTCATATCTCATATTTGGTGTACACCCAATTACCATCTCAATAAAATGTTTAATATATAAAAATAATTTTATTTATTACTTAAAAAATTTGTGTTTTTATGTTCAATCACCATAGTAGGGTGTTAAATGGGTGTATCCCGTATATAGTTGTTTGCCTATCAGTATTCCTCTTAAAATCGTGAATCTGCTATCATTTTCTTCTTAGATATGCCTTGGAGAAAGAAGACAAAAAAGAGAGATGTGGAGAAAATAACATCAATTTAGTTAACTTTAATCTTTATATTAGTAGAGTTTTTTTATACGGTCACTACCTCACAATTATTCATTTTAGAAATAGTTTTAATTTTATTAATATAACTTTTATGATTGATTGACAAAATAAAAATACTTTACAATGACAATATATATAAAAATTAAATTCATATTAGTAAACCCCAAATTTTGTATTCACTTTATATTTCTTTATACATCATCACTTAATTAGAATATCTCTCATTGATAAAATAAAGACTTAATATAGTTTTAATCTATTTATTTTATTAAATCTGTAATTTTGTTTCTTATATTTTTTTTCTCTATTTTAGTCTTTTTATTTTTAATTTTTTTAGGACATTTGGTTTCCTTTCTCAATTCGAATTTTAATTTAGTGATGTGTATGTGGAAAATCAAAGTGATGTGAATTTCAAATTTATTTTAAAATTAAATAATAGAACTTTATTAATTTGAAAAATTAAAAATAAAAAAAATTTACTTTAAAAATTTCTGAAAATTAAAATAATCAATTTTTTTAAATTGCTTTTTTGTTTTAAAAATGAAAAAATAAATAATATTTTTAAAAAAGATTGTAAATTTTAAAGAAAAACAAAAAGTCACAAAAAAATTCACTACTTTTCTTCTTCTAAATTGCAGATTTTTTTGTGACTTTTTAAATATTTTTTGAAAATTTTAAAACAAAAAAAAATAATTTAGAATTTTTTTTTAGTTTTCAGATATTTAAAAAAATTAATTATTGTTATTAATTATTTATTAAAGTGGTATTATTTTATTCAAAAATAATTTTAAATTTTATGTCACCATAATTTTTTACACCATTATATACATACTACTAAAATAATTGTTACATCACCAAATTCAAATCGAGAAGCCAGACTAAATGTTAATAATTTTAAAAATAGAGAAAAATATGAAAAAAGCAAAATTGAGAACATTCAAAATACACATATTTTAAGTGTAGAAAAATTTCTTATTTGTTTATAATCGAATAAAATTGTTATTATTTGAGGCATGAATTATGTAATTTTTGGTACACAAAAAGAGAAATGAAATGTTAAAGTAATTCAACATTAAATCTTTAACACTATATCAAGATGGTGTTACACAATTGATAAATACTTTTATTTTTAATTATTTGGTCGGATTACAATCTTGTTAGTGTATGTTGAAAAAAAACTATAGGGATCCATGTCAACGAGTAAAGTAGTAAAACAGAAAGATCAGTCTGTGCACTTGTTCGCATTAATTACTCAACTAACAAATATTTAACATTATATATTAAACTTTATAATATATTAATAAATAAAAAAGATTAATAATTTTATAAAGTTATTTTACATAAACAACTAATCACATTTTTTTTCAACTCATAAAATAATTGTATAATTTCATTTTTTTAGTTTTTTTATTTGATGTATTTGTAAGTTGTGATTGATTAACAGTATAAAATAATTTTATACTCATAATGCATATTATTTAATCTCAAACAAAAAATACGTTATACATAATTAAATATTACCTCATTCTTAAATATAAGATTTCGTTGAATAAATAATAGAAAATAAGAAAGAAGATAATAAAATTAAATTTATTAAAAATTAATATTGTTTTTACGTGTTTGTCTGTAGAGAGAATTAATTAATATTTCTATTGTAGTATTTATTGTTGATTTTAGAAAAATATCTAAATTAATTAGAGATATATTAGTAAACAAATAAGTAATGCTAGTGAAAATTTAAAGATGGTTTTAAAAAGACATGAATTATTTTTGAAAAACAACTTTATATTTAAAGACAAAAATAATATATTTTTATATAAATTAATTTTTTTTAAATTAAATATACTTTTAATCTCTATAAAATATTACATACTTTATTTTAATGTAAGTTTAATATTACGGTGACTATTATAATTTAAAAAAAACTACAACTTATAACTAAAAAATTTGCAATCATGACAAAACTATCGTAATATCAAATATACACTTAATTCCTACTATTATAAAATTCTAACCACCAAAATTTTGTGTTTAATTATTCCACTTCCACTACATTTATGGTATTGTGGTAGATGATGTCTAATTTCAAACACAGCATGCTACTTTAGTATTGTGGTAGATGATGTTAGATAAGACACCACATACCATTCACCTATGAAGCCTTGTATTAGATATGTATACGATAAATACTGATATTTTACCGATATTTTGTAAAATATGCATCCGATGAAAATCAAATAAATAAATAAATAAAGTGAAATAACTTTTTTTAAGACATTAATGGAGATATTCATAATTTACTTTAAGATATTTTACTATTCCTAAATTAAAAAAATTATATTTTAATGAATTAGACTTCAAAACTACATTTTTTTATGAATAAAACAGTTAAAAGTACTTTTAAATTATTAATTATTAAATAAAATCAATATTTATTAAAAAAAATTGATGATATTTTGTTGATATTCTAACACATGAATTAAATATTTATAAAATTTATTATTATTATAATTATATATTTATGAAGAATAATCAATACATATTTCTTTATAAATATTGTACATATATAATTTTTTAAATAAATTTTTTGCTAATTATATTAAAACAACATCTTATTTTAAATTTAAAAAATTTCACGTATATATCTTGTCGCACGTGTATTACGTATCTATTCTTCCTACCATTTGATGCCAGCAAGCAAGCAAGCAAACAAAATACGATTATAGAATATTATATAGAATTATGGAATAAGTTTCACCCCAATCCAAATAAAGTTAAATCACGTAACAACTTTAATTTAAATGGAGAAAGATAAGGGTGGAAAAAGAGAATCCATTGACGTTAAATGAATTTCCATTTCAGTGGCTATCATATTTTCTTCTAGATGTGTTGGCTAGTGCATGCATTAGTAGTTACCATGTTTCTAGAAAACCATCACCAACAACTTTACTCATCATATATATAATTTAATTTAATAATAAGTAGTAACAATGAGTCCAATTTGGAGGAGGCTATAATAGCGTGGAAAACATTGGTCGTTTCGTGTCACCAAAAGTGTTAAACAATATAATATAATATGATATAATAGATAGACCCCACGTTTATTTTGCTTCTCTATTAATTTCCTTTTAAGTTTATTCATTAATTGTTGTTGTGTACAAGAGTTGTTTTTATTATTTGTTTTAAGTTTATTCATTAATTGTTGTTGTGTACAAGAGTTGTTTTTATTATTTGTAGGATCCTAACAAATCAAATAGAGATCGATATGGATAGGAAAAAGAATGATTTATTATGTTACATTAATTTATTCGAAGCAAGTGGTGACTCTGATGAAGCTGATATAGATAATGAAATTGGTAGATCAGTATATGATGATGATGATAATGACGATGCTCTGTCTTGCAGCTACGATGGATCTGATCATATTAATGATGCTGATTTAATCAATGATGAGAAGAGATCAGAAGATGTTGTTGTTAATTATGGAACATCATATTGTGAAGAAGATGAAGATGAGAATGAGAATGAGATACAACAACATAAATCGTATGTGTCTTTTGATTCAGGACATGAGTCGATGGATGAGATGGAAAAGAATAGGCAGTTCTGGGAAGCTTGTTTGGCATCTTAAATCTTAATTAAATTCATTCATTTCTTTAGCCTTCTCCTTTCTCTTCCTAAATCACTCAATTTTCTCATTCACCCTTTTAATTAGCTTACTTTAGCTTAGATAATTTTTTTATCAATAAATCAGATTTTCATTTGTGCCCGTCTCGTCTTATGAATTAGTTTCATGCTTTAACTTCTAATCAAACTCCCCCATTTTCTTTTCTCTTTTCTTCTTCTTTATTTGAACATTAGATGGTTTATAGTTAATTATTGACCTAGAAACACTAAATTATTTATACATATATTCAATTTTTTTGTTTTTTTATTTTTATCGTTTTAGTATAACGTTATTTTGTTTGTTATTTTAATACAGTATTATTTTAGTTTTTTGCAAGGTTCGTTTTATTTATATTGATAAATTGATTAGCTCCAATTCATTGTAAATTTAATTGATTATTTGATGTCACGATGTTATAAATCTAAATATATTTTAAATACTTTAATTTTATTATACTTATAAATTTTTATTATTTGTTAATATTTTACTATTTTATACGATTAATATAAACGTTAAGAATTTATTCACAAATTCTTTTTTTTTTTTAACAACTTTAAAGTTTACATTTTTTTTTATCGTACAATGTATTTTACCTATTTAAAGGAATAAATATTGAGTTTATTGTTATCCAATTTTTATTTTCTTGGATTTATCATTTCGATTAACGAGGACCTCGTTTTTATACTCAAGGGTCACATGTTACTACGAAACGTTATACAAGGAAAAGCCCGCGTGCCCAACCAATTGGCTAAGAGAAACATGTAAGAGAAATATAATTAAGATAAATTTTAGACAGCTTTCTAATAATTTGGGTAATTTACCATGATAATGTGGCACCAATAAAAATCAATCATATTTTATTATTGAAACCAAGACTTTAAAGCCAAAGTTGTATTATATAACAACATAATCAAACTTTATTATGTCAATTATAAATATATAATCAAATTAAATAATAATCAATTGTATGTAATGAAATTAACTCATGCATTATTTTTTTTAAGTAACTTTAAAAATATAAATAATTTATTATATTTTGAATTTTCAAGACATATAAATAAAATAAATAAATTTATTATAATATATTTTGTAAGTATGAAATTTATTTGTCTCTAATTTTTAAAAGTTTTTAAATATTAATCGGGTAAACAGTCATAGAGTTCAATTAGTGTCCTACTAGTTCGATCAATTACCCACTAACCCTAGCACTTTGATCGAATCGACCAATGATTTTGTTCTTCAAACACTGGTAGGAACGAAAAGAATATTGATGGTAGAAAATGAAAATGTAAGTACATTCATGATTAAAAATTAATATTAATTAATGTAAAATATAATTAATTTATTATATTTTATTTATAAAATTTATCATAATAAACTTATTTAAAAGTCGAGAAAAACCAAAATATAATAAATTATATATATATATATATATAAAGTTAATTAAAATTAAATCTAAGTTAATTGATTATGACTTAAATATTATAATTTCGATAAATCAATGGTTAAATATAAGTTTGTGACACAAAAAATTACTTGGAAATTATAATCTTGATCATTCAAAAGTTCAATCTAACTAATTAACTAACAATGACTCAAGAAAATATAAATTTTGATTAACTAACAATTTAACCAAATTAGACTAACTATGACTTGTAAATTCTAATTTTATTGATCCAACGGTTCAATCTTAACTAACTAGACTAACTATGACCTAGAAATTTTAATTTCAATGATTCAACTATTTAGTGTTAACTAATTAGACTAATAATGACTATCAAATTTTAATTTTAATGATCAAATAGTTCAATCTAACCTAATTAGTCTAACTATGATTTAAAAATTCTAATTTCATTAATTCAACTATTGTTTCTTAAGTAATTAGACTAATTAAAAAAAGATATCAATGATTCTTTCAAAAACACATATCTAAGTTGGAAGTTGTTAGGTAGCGTCCAGAGTTGTGAGGATCAAGTTATTTTCTGGGTCAATAAATTTTAGTAGAAACACACAAAACCTAAACCTAATGATGTTTACTCAAATAGGCCTGAAGAGCTGTCCAAAATCCTAGCATATTAATTAAGGAGTTCGTTAGAAGTCAACAACAAGTAGCTTTGACTTGTGTTGAATTCGCAAGTACAAACAAATTTATCTAAATATACATATATAAGTCTAAACTTAATCTAATCTCTTCAAAAAAAAATAGACAATTTATTTAGCTAATTTGGACATTATTACCCAAGAAGTAGCTTAGTGGTAACAATTGGAACATATGTGCTTGACCACCGATATGCAAGAAGTAGCATAGCAATAACAATTGGAACACCAAATAAGATCTATGTAAGAAAGTTCAAACGTTCTGCTCCTCAAAACTCAGAACCAGAATGTTCTTCTTCTCCCAAAATAGGCCCAAAATTTCGTTTCCCATCTCTGATTCCCTCCTATCTTTAGAAAACTTTTTCTAAAAAATGGGCTGAGAAACCCGTTGGTATTGGAATGGTGTTTTTGCTAGACAATCTCACCCTTGAAGGCAAAACCATCAAGAATCATACTGATTCTCTTGGATGGACATCCTTCCTCCATACCTCAAAAAGATTTTATCCTGATGTTGTAAGGGCTTTCTACTGTCAAGCCCAGGTTTTTGCTGAGAAATCCTTGTTGGTATCCAACATTAAGGGTATTGAAATTAGGCTGACCCCTGACATTCTTGCTTCAATCCTAAACCTCCCTACTGAAGGACCAACAGTTTTTGGAAAAAACTGGTTCTCTACCCTTAACCTAAACAGAAAGGAAGTGCTTTATGACATTTTCCAACCCAACACCACCAATTTTCTGTCCTCCTACTTAAGGCCTCTATGCAAAGTGTTTAATAGCATAAGCCGACATTCGGTCTTGCCACACTGTGGCAGTCACAAATACGTTTTTGATAATGATGCTCTTATCATCTATCATCTCCTTCACCAAAAACGCCTCAACCTCCCACACATCATCCTTCAAAACATGATAGTTGCCACTACCAAAGACTACAAGAAGAAAATTGCCCCTTATGGCATGGTTCTTACAAAAATCTTTAGGCACTTCAACATTCCCCTCACCACAGAATCCTCCATCCTTAACATCTTCAAATTTTCGGCCAAGAACGTCTCTCATATGAAGAAAATTTCCTCTGCCCAACCCAAATCCGTTTAACCAACCACAACCACTAAAAGGAAGCGCTCAGCTCGGGGCAAAGCTGCAACATCTTTTGGTTCGGCTCCTGCTGAAAATCCAGCCCAAAATCCAAATGATCAACCTGCTCGAGAACATTCTCCAGCAAGACCTCAAGAACGTTCTCCACCTACCATCATTCTCCCCCCCCAGTTTTACAAAGGTACATTCCCCATCTCTTCAATCAGTCTCCATCTGAACCCTCTGCCTTCAATTCCAACCTCTTTCATTTCCAAAACAACCTCTCATCTCAGCTACCACCACACCAAACATCCACCATGTCACCCGCCTTCGTATCCCCCCAAAAAACCAGCTCATCTTTGGAATAAGCCAATTTTTGGTTTTTCCAGACACCCTTGGACCATCTGTTACCCATACCAAACCACCATCTAATCCCTTTCCTCTAGTAGCCACTTCCTTTGCCTCCCTCTCAACCTTCTGCACTAAGCCAACCCCTACCTCCCGCCCCATACCCTCCACTCCCAAGGCTGATTATGCAGAACCATCCAAGCGATAGAAGACTGAGAAAGATACTTCCAACTCAGCTATCCTAGCTGCTATCGAGACTATCATGGCAAGGTAGTCCATTTAGGACAAAGAGTCTGCCTTTCTCAGAGAATGGATGACTACACAGCTTGCTCCCAAGCTCGAGATTGATCCTCTCCTCCTTTTTCTGTACATCTGGTTCTAGATTCTTCACGCTCATCTTCCTCAGAAGGATCGTCTCCTTATCTCTCTGTGTGAAGACTTTGCTTTAGCTGTTTTTCTATTTTTTTTCTTCTCCTGCTTCTTTTTGTAATGACAAAGGGAGATAAATTATTTTAGATTTTATTGCTTTTTACTGCTATGTGAAGTTTCTTTTTGTATATTGAAACTCTGTTAATCTGCTTGTAATCATCCTATTTACATGTTAGTGAAATATCTTACATTTTTTATCAATCATCTATAGCATATTTTAAGGGCGGAGCTTTTAAGCTCTCTGTGATTAAAGTTAGAATCAAAATTAAAATCAAAATTAAACTATGTTTGTCATCATCAAAAAGGGGGAGATTGTTAAGACAAAATCTCAATTAATTGTTTTGACGAAAACAAACAAAGATGAATTAAAGACTCTAATTATGATTCTAAATTATGTGTTATTTAACATGTGTATTTGAGTGTGATAATCTAATATAGGTGCTAAGCAAAAGCAAGCAAAATCAATTTAAAGAATAAGCTAAAAATGAACTGTCAAGAAAAACCAACAACATTTTCTAGAAAAACCAACAACATTCTCTAGGATTTTTTACTTCATCAAGACTATTCAAACTAGTTTTTTATGCAAGATAAGATCATGCTTATTTCGAATGAATTACCAGTTCATATATAAGGAATATACAACTTTAATAAAAGTAAAGGAAGTACTCCAAAAGGTCTAAGAAGAAAAGATTTAAATCAAGGCAAAGTGATAAAATCAGTTTGAGTCAATCATTCTCCAGGCTCCAGAAAATTCTGTAGTTTCTGTCATACAGCTCCAGAACGTTCTCCAGCTTGTGAAGCACAGACCAAGAACATTCTTGAGACTCCAGCATTACATTATGAAACATATTCTCGTGATCAAGTGATCCTCAAACACTGTACAGATCAGAAGAAAGAGAATGCACAAAGACCATAAAGTCTTAAAGTCAAAAGGATGGAAAAGTGCAGTCAATAGTCTTACTTTGAAGACTGATTATTTTAATCCAACCATTGACCAAGGGAACCCCTCCAAAAGGTAATATTAAGCTGACATGGACCTTCTCAAATGTTTATAAAAGGAACCTCACAGCTTAATGTAAAACACGACATTCCAGTGCAAAAGAAAGATCATTAATCACTCACATTCATACTTGAATGTCTCACAAGAAATCAGTAACATTCAGTTTCAAATTTATTATCATTAGTTTACTGAAACATCTTGTAAAGAATCTAAACAGATTCTATCAAACACCTTAATCATTATTATGTAAAACTCAAGGCTATCAGGTTTGTTTATAGCTTGAGTAAGTTGTTTAGAAAAATCCTTTTAAGGTTAAAAGGTGAGTTGTGAACTTGATTGAATCTCTTTTTGGGTGGAAATGATTGACGATTGTGACAAATCAAGGCTGATATGAGCTAGGTGCTATAAAACCAAGAAGGTTCTTTGTTTTTAAAACATAATGGAAAATCTCAATGTTGTGAGGACTGAACGTAGCCCAGGTTGGGTGAAATAGGATAAATCATTGTGTGATATCTCTTCCCTATCTCTATTTACTTTCAGTTCTTCATTTACTTAAGTTAAAAATCAATTTCTGTTTTTAAAACCAAACCAATAACGTTCTTCGTTTTCCAAAACATTCTCTGTTTTTCTGCTTTTACAATCAAGATCATTTTGCTTTTTAAATTAACCAAGAACGTTCTCCGTTTTCTGTTTCCAGAACCAATAACGTTCTCCGTTTTTTTTTTCTTAACCAAGATCAATCTTGAGTTATTTTTTAGTTTTAACAGCGAAATTTTAAAAAGTCAATTTTCCAATTCAAACTTCCTTCCTTGTAAAGCGACATTTCTACTTCAATTGGCATCAGAGTTCGGTCTCTAAATTCAAACACCTAAACAGTGTTAGAGAAAAGATCTAGAAGAAAAAATGTCAAAAGTCAAATACATAGTTGAAGGAGGATCTTCAAACAGACCACCTTACTTTGATGGAACAGATTACTTCTTCTGGAAAAACAAGATGAAATTATTTTTGAAATCACAAGACACAAGAATGTGGCACATCATAACTGATAGTGATTACATCCCAAGAATAAATTAAGATGATCCAACATCGGCTGAAAAAAGAGAAGCTGACTGGACAATTATTCTTATCTTGTGCTTTAAGCAAAGAAGAAAGTGAAAGAATTGATGAATTCAATATTGCTAAAGAAATATGGGATACATTACAAGAAACTAGAATTGACGTAGGCATAAGAAAATTTGAACTCTTCGAGATAATGAATGTGAGACCATTGATGAGATGTATGAAAGATTTACAACTATTGTAAATGAAATGTACTTCTTAGGGAAAGCATACTCGGTACAAGATAGAGTCAGAAAAATCATGGGCAAGCCAAAAATCTTGTTGTATTGGCACTAGAAGAACTGATTGGAATGCTAAGAGCACATGAAGTATTACACAAGAAGACAGACCAATCAAAAAGACCAAACCAATAGCCTTAAAAGCATCGCAGCAAAGTCCACCATCACAAATAGATGATGACTTAGAAGAAACTGAAGATACTGATGAAGAAGTATCTCTTCTCACCAGAAAGATTCAAATAATGATGAGAAAAAGAGATTAAATAAAAAAACGATTCCCAAGTAAAAGGGAAACAGAAGTGGATAAAAGTCAGATCACATGCTTTGGATGCAACAAACTTGGACACTACAAAGCCGAATGCCCATTAAACAAAAAGACCCCAAAAAGATTTCCATTCAAAAAGAAATCAATGATGGCCACATGGGACGATTAAGAAGAAGCCAACATATGTATGATGACAAACACAGAGGAAAACGAGGTAAATGAATATGAACATTGCTCTCTATGTGAACAAATGGGAAAATACACAATTGATCGGATCATATAGATATCTTTTCAACATAGGTCACCGAAAGGATCTCGAAGACCCACCAAAGCATGAAAGCCGGGATCTTTCAGAAAATAGATTCCTATTCAAATGGTGCATAACCGCATGGATAAGCTCACACTAACCCGTCAATTTGATAATTTACTAAATGATTCAAACTTTCTAGTTAAAAAATGTAGCTCTCTAAAAGAACAATTTTATAAAGAGAAAGCTCAGGTTATGAATGATGAATTTAAAAAGATCCTTCACAATCTGAAACAATCTCAGTTTGAAAACTATAAATCTGAAAGTCAAGAAAAACAAGAATGTTCTGCAGCATAAGTAGGTATTCTCCTTCAAGCTGAAGTTGAAATTCTTAAAAATGAATTTTAACAATTCATCAAAGCTATTGAAACCTTTCAAAAAATCATGGGATCTTAAGTAGGTATTTTTGATAAAGCAGGACTTTGTTTTGATAAAACTCAAAAACCAAAAATGTATGAAAATTTATTTGTTTTGGGAATTCAAGAGAATAATTTCAAAATAAAGTGTTCATATTGTAATAAAATTGGACATCTAGAGTTTTCATGTTACTTCAAAAAAAGAGATGATAAAATCAAGAACAAAAGAAGTTTTACAAAACTGGAATGATCTGGAACAAAAACAGAATGTTTTCAAAACCAGAAAAAATGAGAACGTTCTCCAGGCAACTTAAAAAAAGGAGAACGTTCTAGACATAAAAATTCTCCAATTTTTTTAAAAGGAGAACATTTTGGGATTTTACCAACACTTGTTAAACCTCAGTTTTCCAGAAATTTTCTAACACTAAAACGTTCTCATTGTTCCAAAACTGATCACACTGAATCAACATGGTATATCAAAAGAAAATCCAATTTTAAAACTAACTTAGGACCCAAGACCAAGTGGGTACCTAAAGTGAATGTAACACCTTATGCAGGATGGATTTCAACATGTCAAGAAAAAGCCATGGTTCTTGGACAGTGGTTGCTCAAGACATATGATAAGAGATAAAAATTGCTTCATGTCATTCGAAAAGAAGGAAGGAGGTCGCGTAATCTTTGGAAACAACAATCAAGCTCAAATCAAAGGTAAATGAACCATTGGTAAGAAAAACTCAGCTCAAATATCTAATGTTCAATATGTAGAAGGTTTGAAACATAATCTTTTAAGCATAATTCAATTATGTCACAATGGCTTTGAGGTTATCTTCAAACCCAACTTTTGTGAAGTTAAAACCAAAACTGGTTGACTCATCTTTTCTGGAACAAGAAAGAAGTTTTTTTATGTTTTATACCTTGAAGAACTACCTGATGAATCCTGCTTCATGTCCGTAAACAAAGATAAATGTATTTGGCACAAGAACTATTTCAAAGATTTCAAATTAGAACTTGTTAGAGGATTGCCAAAAATCAATTTTGATAAAGATAAAATATGTGAAGCATGTGCTAAAGGAAAACAAGTTAAAAGCAGTTTTCATCCAAAGGATTTTATTTCCACAAACAGAATCTTTGAGCTACTTCACATAGATCTTTTATATCCTATTAAAACAACACGTTTAGGTGGAATGAAGTATGATTTTGTTATTGTTGATGACTTTTCAAGATACACTTGGGTTTTATTTTTGAAACAGAAAGATGATGCATTTGAAGCATTTAAAAAATTTTGCAAAAAGGTTCAAAATGAAAAAGATTCCAATATCATTTCTATAAGAAGTGATCATGGAGGAGAATTCATAAATTCCTCTTTTAAAACCTTATTCGATGAACTTGGCATTTCTCATAATCTATTTTGTGCAAGAACTCCTCAACAGAATGGAGTTGTTGAAAGAAAGAATAGAACACTACAAGAAATGGCAAGAATAATCTTAGAAGAATCTATCAATACTTCATGCTACATTTTAAACTATGTATCAATAAGAAAAGTTATCAACAAAACACCATATGAAATCTGGAAAAACATAAAGCCAAACATTTCATATTTTCATATTTTTGGTTGTTATTGTTACATTTTGCACAACAAAGAAAATCTTGAAAAGTTTGATGCAAAATCAGACAAAGCCATATTTTTAGGTTACTCAATTGAATCTAAAGGATATCATGTGTTTAATCTGAAAACAAAGATTGTTGAAATCAGTATGCATGTATTATTTGATAAATTTGATGATCTGGAAATAAGCAACAGAAATGATGATGAAGAAGAAGAACATTCTGGACAGCAGCAGCATAATGTTCCCAATGAAACCCAGATTGATAAACATTCTTCGTTTCATTCTCCACCTAAAAGCTGGAGAAAGATCAGTGATCATCCCCAAAATCAAATTATTGGAAATACAGCTAATGGGATTCAAACAAGAATGTCATTCAAAGATGATGACAACAACAACATGGCAATGATCTCCGAAATCGAACCAAAGTCAATCAAAGAAGCCATAGTTGATCAATCTTGGATAGATGCAATGAAATAAGAACTTCTTCAGTTTGAAAAGAATAAAGTTTGGGATCTTGTCCCAGATCCACAGAATCAAACCATCATAGGAACAAGATGGGTATTAAGAAACAAACTAGATGAAGAAGGTAAGGTTGTTTGAAACAAAGCAAGGCTGGTTGCTCAAGGTTACAATCAACAAGAAGGTATAGATTATGATGAAACTTTCGCACCAGTTGCAAGGTTAGAAGCCATACGAATTCTTCTTGCATATGCATCTCATAAACTCATAAAAAAATTTCAAATAGATGTTAAAAGTGCATTTTTAAATGGTTTTTTAAATGAACAAGTTTATGTGCGACAACCTCCCGGCTTTGAAGATCAATCAAAACCAAATCATGTTTTCACACTTACCAAAGTTCTCTATGGTTTAAAACAAGCACCAAGAACTTGGTATGAAAGATTAAGTTCCTTCTTAATTAAGAATGGATTTTCCAGAGGAAAAATCAACACTACACTTTTTAAGAAAATTGATAAAAATGATTTACTCATAATTCACGTGTATGTTGATGATATTATTTTTGGCTCAACAAATGAGAAAATGTGTGATGCTTTTTCAAAACTCATGCAAAGTGAATTTGAAATGAACATGATGGGAGAGTTAAGATATTTTCTTGGTTTGCAAATCAAACAACATGATGATGGCATTTTTATTTGTCAAGAAAAGTATACAAAAGATCTTTTAACAAAATATAATTAAAATGAATGAAGCCAAAATCATGACTACGCTCATGCATTCATCTTCCTCGTTAGACAAAGATGAAAATGGAAAATTTGTTTCTGAGAAGGAATATAGAGGCATGATAGGATCCTTGTTTTACTTAACTGCCAGTAGACCTGACATAGTTTTTGCAGTAGGATTATGTTCTAGATTTCAATCTGCACCTAAAGAATCTCATTTAACTGTTGCAAAAAGAATTTTTAGATATCTTGTTGGTACTACTGATCTTGGCCTTTGGTATAGAAAAAGTTATCATATTGATCTTGTAGCTTACTGCGATGTTGATTACGCTGGGGATAAAACTGAACGAAAAAGCACAAGTGGCACATGTCAGTTCCTTGGATAAGCCTTAATCAGCTGGTCGTGCAGAAAGCAAAACACGATTGCGCTATCAACAACTGAAGTTGAATACGTATCAGCGGCAAATTGTTGCTCCCAAGTAATTTGGATAAAGAATCAACTTGAAGACTTCTCTGTAAGTTATTCAAGTGTTCCAATTTAATGTGATAATACTAGCACAACCAATCTGTCTAAAAATCCCATTTCGCATTCTAGATCTAAGCATATTGAAATTACGCATCATTTTATTCGTGATCATGTTAGTAAAAAGGATGTTGAATTAATCTTTGTTGAAACTCAAAAACAACTTACTCATATATTTACAAAGCCTCTGGTAGAGGAAAGTTTTCATTTCATCAAAGAAAAATTGAGAATCATAAAAAATCCGAACATAATGCATTAGAAATTTTTTTTTCTGCAGAACCAAGAAAGTTCTTGGTTTCGCGATCAATCTCCGTTTTCAAGCATCATTCTCTGTTTTTTTCCCCACTCAAAAAAACTAGAAGCGCGTTGCATGCATTGCATTAAATGATCTTGTCTGTTAATTTTAAAAAGCATCTGACACACTGACCTTCGCGCCTCTAAACTCTCACATTTTTCAATCAACCATCCATTCATCTTCCAAACCGTCTGAAACCTCCCATCTTCCAAAAACTCTCTGATTTTCCCTCTGTTTTTCTCTGCTTCTTCATCCTCAAAATTTCCCTTTGCTCTCTGAAACAAAACCTTCTCCAAAAATCCTAAAAATGGCCAGAACTAAGCAATCTGCGCGTAAGAATTCGTGCCCTAACTCACCATCTTCATCATCCCCTTCTTCTTCCTCGCCATTTAAAAACCGTTCACCATCGCTGCGCCGCCCAGACCTTCACCATCATCATAAAAGACATGTTCAAACTACATGTCTTCGTCATCCAGAGAATCGAGTCCCATCATACTTCCTCTTCGACCCATCACCACTGTTTTTCCTCCGCTCTTCTCTCAACCACCACCAAATGTTTCTCAAGCCCTTTCACACTTTAGAAAATCAATAACAAAACCTACCAAGGCCCAGCGACGCTCTATACGTATCTTTGCTGGAATTGGAACATCAAAACCTAAACAATCTGACCTCACTGATTTGATAATTTTTTACCTCAATTTTTCTGTGAAGTTTGCCAATTTGAAAAACATCATCATTCTTCCTATTCTCCTCAGGTGCATAAACCATCTAGTCCATTCACATTAATTCATAGTGATGTTTGGGGACCTTGTAAGGGACTCTACTCCTTATAGAAGAAGATGGTTTATTACCTTCATAGATAGGCTATGACAAAATCTGAAGTTTGAAAGTATCTTCAAAAAAAAAAAATTCAAATGATTTTGACCCAATTTCAAGTAAAAATCAAATTTCTCCGTTGTGATAATGGAAGGAAATATATTAATAAACACTTAAATGAGTTTTTCCTACAACAAGGTATCATTCAATAAAGTTCATGTGTGGATATTCCACAATAAAATGGAGTGGTTGAACGAAAAAATAAACATCTCCTTGAAGTTGTTAGGGCATTGTTGTTTCAAAATAAGGTTCCAAAGTATCTATGGGGAGAAACAATTCTCATTGGAACGTATTTGATAAATAGGATGCCTGCCAAAATTTTAAATTACAAAACTTCGTTTGATGTTTTCACAATTCCATTTTCTAATACTAAACTTTCATACACTCTACCCCTAAAGATATTTGGATGTATTGTTTTTATTCATATTCATGATCCGAATCAAGGAAAATTTGAGCCTAGAGCAAGAAAATGTGTTTTCATTGGCTATGCATCCAATCAAAAAAGATACAAATGTTTTGAACCTATTTCCAAAAAGATTTTTGTGACTACGGATGCTACTTTCTTTGAAAAAACTCATTTTTTGGTAATCATCTTAAAGGGGGATAATAGAAGAAGATGATGTACAATATTTAAAAATTGCAAATCTGGATTTTCTAAACAATTTGGAAAAAAACAGATTGTGAGAAAAGTAACATAACATAATTGTATTTGAAAATACTAGAAATTGAGGAAAGTAGCAAAACAAAATCCTTGGTTGAATCTAGTCAAGAAAGCCATGAACATGATATTCAAGAAAATGTCTTGACAGAACCAGAAGATGAGAATGAGACAATTGAAATTGGTAACAAAGGTATTCAACCCTTTGACCATGTATACTTAAGGAAAAAAGTGACTCAGAGAAGAGAACTTCAACATTGCCAAACATTCAAGGATCCAACAGGTAAGAGTCTTTCTAATTCTGTTGTGCCCTTTCAAAATTCTAAAAATTATGATCATAATAATCTTGTCTTTGTTGAACTTGTTCCTAATGATTTTGTCCTTTTAGAACCTACCTTTGATGATTCTAATCTACCCATTGTTGTTAGAAAAGGGATAAAAGCATGTACAAAACATCATATCTCTAAATTTATATCTTATGACAAATTGTCCCCCACTTTTAGAACTTTTACTTGTGAACTGACAGAAACATATATCCCAAGAGATATACAACTAGCTCTAAGGGTTCCTAAGTAGAAAAAAGTTGTCTTGGAGGAGATAGTGATCTTATAAAAAATCAAACTTGGAAAGAGGTGGATCTACCTAGAGGAAAGAGAATTGTGGGGTGCAAATGAGTGTTCACCATAAAACACAAGGTTGATGGGTCAGTAGAGAGATATAAGGTCAGGCTAGTTGCCAAAGGCTTTACATAAACATATGATATTGATTACTCATAAACTTCTGCTCTTGTTGCAAAACTTAACACCAATAGATTTCTTTTATCTTTAGCCGTTTTTTTTGGATTGGCCATTACAACAGCTAGATGTAAAAAATGCATTTTTAAATGGAGATTTATAGCAGCTAGACTGTTTTTCCAAAAAACTGATCAACAAAGCATTGAGGTATTTACTGACACAGATTGGGTAGGTTCGTCACAGATAGAAAGTCAATATCTGGTTATTGCACATTTGTTTGGGGAAACTTAGTTACTTGGAGGAGCAAGAAACAAAATGTAGTAGCTAGAAGCACTGCTGAGGCAGAATATAGGGCAATGGCCCAAGGTGTTTGTGAAATCTTGTGTCTTCAAATAATCTTAGAAGAGCTTAAACTTCCTATAAATTTTCCAATGAAGTTGTATTGCAACAACAAGGCAGCAATTTGTATTTCTCAAAATCCTGTTCAACGTGACCAAACTAAACATGGTGAAATTGATAGACATTTTATAAAAGAGAAAGTAGATTCAGGTCTGATTTCCATGTCTTTTGTCCCTACTACACAACAAGTTGTTGATATCCTTACCAAAGATTTATTGAGGCCCAATTTTGAATTTCTTGTAAACAAATTGAACATGCTAGACATATATGCACCAACTTAAGAGGGGTGTTGACATATAACAATCAAATATAATATGATTGTGTTTATTAGTTGATTTTCTATTTAAGTTTATTTGTATTTTAGGACAGCATATTTTATATATATATATATATATATATATATATATATATATATATATATATATATATATATATATATATATATATATATATATATATATATATTTGTACTATTTCTGTTTTAATAATTATAGGAAATTTTTCCTCCCTATCTTGTTTGTTTTAACCTATCTGCACCCTAAAACACATTAACCACTAATATTTACCTATCATAAAAAACACTTGGCCATGGGATTGAACTTTAGTCAGACCTTTGAGTTACAAGATTAAACAATCACCGTTGCACTAACATCCGCGGAATTATAGTTGAAAGAGACAACTGAGATATTTTGGTGATGAAAATATGGAACCTATCAAATTATGATCATAAGATAAATAGAAAATATCATCTTCATGCTAAATAAATCAATCTCCCTATGCTTACAACTTTCACCTACATGAAATTTGAAAATGTGGCCACTCCTAAGCCAATAGCCATCCCCATTTGTCATGGTTAGAATTGTTCAGTACACAAACATACACAGAACCAGATCAAATTCAGCCCTAAACTGAACATAACCTGCCCCCAATCCACAATAAGCAAAACAGTTCCTACTCCATGTACCAACAATTTACACAAGCTTGTACAGACAAAATCTGAAACAAGGTACTTCAAAACTACAGAAAAAGAAAACCAGTTCTTAGCTAGATGCAAGCAGCGGCACTGGCGAAACAGAATCTGTGAATTTATCAATCATCTCCACTTCTTCGGTGTCTCTCCATCCTAGTAGTGGAATAGCTGTGTCAGCTTTTAACTTTTCTCTGTCAGAACTCAAGCAGAAATTTGCACTTTTGCTATCGGTGATCGATACATCAGATTCCACATTATAGCCACAGCAACTTCGGGAGTTCGCATAGTCCTGCAAATAATCTGCAGATTCTTCTGATAATTCTTTGGGGGTGCTGTTATCCAACTGTTTTAAGAAGCATTCTTCTATCTCGCTCAGAGATTCAGCCTCCAATTCTTCTTTACTGCTATTTCGGTAATGAGTGTGATCATCAAAATCTGATTTTTTCCTTCTCAATTCACCGCTTGCATCCATTTCACGTTGACTGTCATATTCATCCTCAGAATGATGATATGATGAGCGAAATGACATGGGCGAATATCCAACAGTTTCTGTTTCCCGCTGACTGTCGTATTCATCCTCTGACTGGCGACATGATGTGCGAAAGGACATGGGTGAATATCCACCTGTTGCGGTTTCTTCACGTTCCCTAAGGGTCTTCATTATCAATGTCTTGAGCAAATTCATCACTTGAACCGCATGCATTAGAGCAGTTAGAGGATCGGACATCTGTTTCAAGAAACACATAAGAACATGAATTGAAAGTACAATAGACAATTTCTCAATATACAAAGTACTTAGGCCCCATTTACTTTTAGAAAATATTTTGTGTTTTCATTAATTACAATGTTTGTTCATTTTACTTTGATGAGAGACTATTGAACTGAAACATTGTTATAGAGAGAATATGAAATGTTAATTAACAAAGATGCATTTCTGGAAATAATGAAAAGATTTTCAACATTTTCAATGTTTCTAGAAATGTAGATAATTGTTTACTCCAAGAGGTAAGAGACTCTCTGAAGTGAACAGTAATCTACATTTCTAGACAAGTAAATTTAACACAAGTTTTAGTAAATGAAACAGAAAATATTTCTTGCATTCTCACAAAGGGTATGCATACTTACCTGAGTCATGTTTGGAGCAAAAACCATCGCAATATTTCTTGCATTCATTTTGTTATGCTCCTCCTCTTGGACAACATCAGCCATGAGATCAATAGCCCAACTTAGTAAGGCAGACTCAGTTGGCTTTAGCTGCTTCACAAGCTCAATAGATTCTTCTTCTGTGTTGCACTGAAGAACTTGTTCAGGGGAAAGTCCATCTAGCACTCCGGAAGGAAGCTCTCGGAACCATGCTTTTATTAGTCCCGCCAAGCAGTGGACATCAATGTCATCAGGCACAATACCACAATTCAACTGGTTCCTCACATGCTCCTCTTTACTATTTTCTGGGTTTATGCGAAATATACCTTCAGCCTGAAATTTTCATTAAAATGAGATTTCAAATTAGCCTGAAATGATTGCAAGCAATACCGCAATAATGTTTAAAATGACAATATATATCATACACTCGGTACCTTCAATCCTCCCTGTGAATATAAACGGTCCTGCATTAGCATGAGAATAGTGGGGACACTGTTTCCTTTTGAATCATAAGAACACTGCATAGATTCTGCTGAGACGCCAAACACACTTACACTGCAATGCAAGCATAGATCACAACAAATCGTAAGTCAAAACAACGCAACAAACACACATCAAGACAAAAATGTGCTAGATGATGTTCACAAAACACTAAAATAAAGGCTGCAATTAAGGTTTTGAAAAAATGCCATAGCATCAAAATCTAATAAGAGACTGTAAATAATATAGAACAGTTCCTGCTTCAACAAATTTTGTTCAAGGAATTCTGATGTAAACGTATTTGAAAGAACCTCAACCTCGTTCGTGTGCTACCAAAGCATACAATCCATGTGCACCAAACCTCAGACAAAATTAGGTGTTTTTGTTTTCATTTTTTTAAAATATATTTATTTTTAGGGTTATTTTAATTTGTTAATAAGTTGTGAAATGTTTGAAGTGAACCAGTGTGATGGAGATAATATAAAATGCTAGTTATGGATGATGTATTTCTGAAAACTATTATTTTGGCAACCAGATCTTTTGGCATTTTCATTGGTTTCTAAAAATGCAGACAAATGTTAACTCTAATAGTCTATCATCTACTTGTAAGTAAATAAAAATAACAAACACAAATTTTAGAAAATGAAAATATTTTCAGAATGCAAATGCCTCTTACATTTTCCATTTTGCAAATACTCCTATATATCTAGGCCAAAATAGTCTACAAGATCAGAACACCATTACAAAGGAATTTCATTTCATATTATACAAATCTACAGTTCTAGCACTATCTGGACTACACAAAAACCTGTTTTTAGTTACGTGTTTCCACTTCACACATAGAAACAGACCCATCAACACCAAAAGCTCTTCCAACACAAAAAAAATTAATTTTTTTAGACCCATTTGAAATCAAACAAAACCAACAATGTTCGCACAAAAAAATAAAAAAAAAATAAAGTAAAAGTTTAATTTTACCTAGCACTGGGAACACGACCAGGGATCTCAACCTCGAACTCAACAGGGAGACCCAGAAAGCCATTGAAGCGATCGAAGGTAACATGAGTAATATGCTGAACGTCGGTTGGCCATCCGATCTCCATGTCGATGTGATGAACGGTGGAGATGACTTCATCGGGTCGGTCTACTCTGCATGCTACCATAGATTTTCTGAGTGCTGCTAAGAGTAACGCTACAAGTGAGAGCTGGTTCTGTTCTTCTTCTTCTGCTGTTGTGCGTGTTGCTCTTGTTCTTTTGGGTCCTCCACCGCATCCACCGCCTCTGGTCACCATTACTAGACCCGTCATTCTCTCTCTCTCTCTCTCTCTCTAGACTGTAGTTGAGAAAGAAGGACAGTGTGTTTTAAATTTGAGAGAGACAGAGAGAAGTTAATGTATTTTGTTGGGTTGCATTCAATTTTCTTTCTACTACTCTCAAGTCTCAACAAAGCTTTTTCTATTCTCTATTAAACAACTGAGGATTTGGTTTCAATTTCTAATTTCAAACGGCCACTCCTTTCAAATTCTCTCTCCTTCTAATTTCGGCCTCCTTTTTTACGTCAATTACCATTCACTGCCACTCCATTTTTCTACTTATTAATACTTACTCAATTCATTCTGTTTATTAGCAATATACTACTTCCTCGTCTCTTTTTCATTTAAATATATAAAATTTTGTTAATCAAATAATAATTCAATTATCTCTTATAAAAAAATACAAGATTAAATGCATTCAACATTTATGTTTATTTTGCAACAATACAGTTTCAATAATATTAATGATTGTTTAGTAAAAAAAAGAAAAGAATATTAACTATTGTTGTTATTCAAAAATATTAATGAATCAAAAATAAAATAAAATGTTAAATTGCTTCCTAAAACACTCTCTTCAATTATCAAGAGTATTATTATTATTCTCCGGTACATTCATTGAAAAAGGGTGGTTTTAACAAATCCACTACCATTACTTTTCCGATGATTATCTTTTTTGGTGGTAATAATGGAGATATAACACAAACAAGCAATCTTGAATATAATCGTCGTCCACTTAGATTAGATTTGATTCACATGTACATCAATGATGATGGGAATTATTCCAAAAGAATTATAGGAATTAATGATCTACTATTTTTTGGGGTACGAATTTAATGATCTATCTAAGTTTAAACGAGAAATTATAATATTAGCCTTATTATTAGTATATATCAATGATAAATGAATTCTATTAAGATACTAGTTTCAATAATATTTGATACGACAAGTCACAAATAGATGTGTATATGAGTTGGATTGAATTGTTTTAAGTTAAATTCGATATATGAAGCGATTAATTTCATTTGAGTTGGGTTGATTTCTCGCTCTTTGAATTTTACGTTAAATTCGAACCAAACCAATCCGATTGTGAACTGGTTGGGTTTGCGGACCATAAAGAATTTAAAAAAAATTGTAATTAAATTTAAATACTTGAATATATCAAAAATAATATAATTATATCACAACGTATCTTTTAATACTTAAAATACATCGACTTACAAATTGTAACTACCAACTCTACTATGTATGATCATCAAATTGCTAATAGGTAAAATCCCTATATTTGTGCACTCTCCTTTTTCTTGTGTAAATCTTTCGTACCAAATAGTATTACTCTAAAAAATAAATAAAAATATACATGTCGCATTAATAGGTTAAGTTCTCAGGTTCAAATTGTTAAATTCACTTTGAACATCATTTGGTTTAAATGGGTTTGGTTCAAATTAGAATCAGACTTGAGTTTGATCAAAATGTGAGTTGGATTAAAATAGTTTGGAAGATCGGATTAACGGGTTTACCTGTACTTACGAACACTATGATCATAAGTTTGAATTCATGATACTTTTGTGTGTAAATTTCGACATTAAAATTCTTTAAAAAAAATATTATATCAATTTATAAAATTATTTATATGTATCAATGATTGATTTATTTCACTATTTCATATAAATAAATAAAATATAATTATAAAGAAATGATAATATTAACTGGAGAGTAATACTACCTCCTATATTGTCCTGTTGAAAAATGTTATAGTTATATATATGACTTTTTTTTTACAAATACTCTCTTAGTTTTTTTTTTCTTTTTAAATTACCCTTTTGGTTATTTATCATTTTTTTCATGCATTGCTTTAGTCCTTTGATTAATTTTCGTTTCATTTTAGTTTTTTAATTATAGTTTCGTTACTCACTTTGTTTCTTTTCGTCGGTTTTAATACAAAAAAATTAAATTGAGTCTAGATATTAATTTGAACCCTATTGATCAAAATTAGGGTTTTCATACACTTCTTCTTTGAGCTTCAACCCAAATAAACAACAAAGTTTTAATAAATGAAAACAACAACAACAAATTCATATTTATCAAATTGAAACCCAAATTCAAAACATCGACAAAGTGAAATCAATTAGGTGAGATCAATGAGAAAACAAGCCCAGACCCATAAAACACTCTAACAAACCTATAAATTCATGAAAAATACATTAAACTCCAAAACCAGAAAAACTCAAATTCACTAAAAAAATACTTTAAGAATATTTGGAAAAATCTTCAACACAAAATTATGAAAAATAAGATATGGAAAAATATGAGTTTATGTTTCTTAACTGAACCTTATGTTTTTATAAAGTATTTCATATTCAATAAAAAAGAAAAAAGATCAAAAATGCTAAAATAACAAGAAAAATATTGTGATGGTTCTAAATCAGTGGCTTTGTTTGATTTTACAATGTTGTTTTTCGGTCATGGAGGAAGAAGGAGGAGGAGGAAGAGGTAAAGTGTATTAAAGTCCCAATTTTTGATTTTTGTATGAGTCTCAGAAAGCCTAGTCACATGTCCAAGTTGACAAGAAAACTCATCTCAACGTTTTTTTTTACTTCCTAAAACTTACAGAAAATACCAAACGTAGTTAATTTTTTAGTTGACGTTATATAGATTTTAACATGTATCACGATAATTGACAAATTTTGTTACTTTTGATAGAATTATTTTCTTTTTGGTAAATTTTTAATAATATATTGTCCCATTTGATCAATTTCTCACTCACCGATAAATAACTAAATACATTATTGGTAAACACAATAATTAATGTTACATTAAACTTTAAAACGATGAATAAATAAGAACAATTTTTTACACATGCAACAATTAAAAAATTTTGTTACTTTTGATAGAATTATTTTCTTTTTGGTAAATTTTTAATAATATATTGTCACATTTCATCAATTTCTCACTCACCGATAAATAACTAAATACATTATTGGTAAACACAATAATTAATGTTACATTAAACTTTAAAACGATAAATAAATAAGAACAATTTTTTAAACACATGCAACAATTAAAAAGGAACAAATGGAGTAGTATACTAATATTCCGTCTTGTCACTATTATGAGAAAAAACAATATTTTATTAGTTATTACGAAATTTAGTTAAGTTAAGTGCAATTAATTACTTCATCTGTATTATAACGAGTGTCACTTTAAAAAAAATTTGTCTTAAAATGAATATCATTCTCAATTTTAAATGCAACTTTAATTATTTTTTTCTTATAATACTCTTCCATTATTACAATATACATGAAAAATACACCAATAATTAGTACGAGTAATTTGGTAATATAACTTTTATTTCTTCTTAATTATTGTATCTTTTAATATGTGTACAAAAACCTTAAATGACATTAATTGAAATGAGTGTCTAAATTTCATGTAAAATATAAGTTAAATATACTAAATTGTCTATTTTTTTTAACATAAAATACTTAATTATTCATATTAAATATTTTAATTTAAACAAATACTATATTAAGAATATTAGCATTGATATTTTTTGTTTTTGTTTTCACTTATAACATTGATCCGAGAAAGTACTATAAAAATTAACAAAAAAGAAAGAGAGAGACCACAATTAACCTTGTCACTGAAACCTTATTACTTGAAATTAATTTGTCTCCATTATATAAAGTGCCAGGTGGTATAAAAAATGAGTCAAACAGAAAAAGGTTGTGTCAAAATTATAGGCTAAGTTGCACAAATCAACTCAATTAACTGATAGTGTAGAATAAGATAAAAAATAAAAAAAACTAATAGTGTAGAACATTGGATTCTTAACAAAATAAGTCCTAAATAAGTTGAGCCTAATCCAATCAAACCTAAAATTTGTTGGCTCGACATAGACTGACTAACAATAGACTAGGCCAACCCACCATGAAAGTAGTATATTGAATTCAAATCTTATGAACGGAGAAAATGAGTTGATGCGATATATTTGCTTCCTTAAATTAGTCCATTCTCTTTTACTCATATTCCGTATTAATCAAAGTCAAAACTAATTATTTGAAAAATGGCTTTAATATATAACTTTGAAATGTAAGTATGTAATCATATCATATTATGAAGTTATTTTAGTATGGAATTAATTCATTTATAAGTTTAACTCATGTTTGTTACCAGTTATTTTCTTTTAATTTTATCCTTATTATTGTGACTTTAATAAATAATTTTAAAATAATAATCTATTTATAAATAATTTAAAGTAATTTTAATTAATAATAATTTAAAGTAAATAATTTAAAATAATTTACTATTACAATTTAAAATTATTTATAAATAATTTTAAAATATTTAATATTTTAAAGTAGATAATTTATTTATTTTAATTTAAAAAAATAAAATTGATAAAGAAATAAATAAAAATATATCATATGGATAAATTTTAAATTAATAAAAAATAAAATTTAAATAACTATTTTTAAAATATTTTAAACATTAATTAATAAAATTTATTTTTAATTAAGAATGTTTCTTTCATTTTACATTTTAAGGTAATTGAATCGTTAATTCTATCAAAACTTCAATAAATTATTAGCTATGAGCTAATTTTACCAAACAGAGCCTTAAAGGTTATACTTGCAAGTGTAAAATTGTTTTATATCGACATCTATAAAAATTCATTATTATATTACATCATCTCAGTTTTGTATGATTATCTTAAAACTAATAATATAATAAGAAAGAATGATACTTTTTTATTGAATGACAATATAAAATTATTTTACATTATTTGCGTGTATATTCATTGTTGTCTTAATTTATAGTAATGATAACTAATGGCTTTTATTATACCATTATTTGGTAACATTTTCAACAATTATCTTTATAATGAAATAATTATTGAATAAACCTATAAAACTTTTTTCTAAAAAGAAAAACCTATAAAACTTTCTTACACCCTCGATAAATTTAACAATGTTAAAATTGATGGATCAAATAGATTGAGTATGAAACTCATTTGAAAGTTTATTTTCTCA
This sequence comes from Cicer cuneatum, assembly GCA_037974295.1. Lineage (NCBI taxonomy): Eukaryota > Viridiplantae > Streptophyta > Magnoliopsida > Fabales > Fabaceae > Cicer > Cicer cuneatum. The sequence goes on along the minus strand of JBBPBO010000001.1, from coordinate 10,677,865 downwards.
TATCAAATCTTTTTAAAAGTCTCTAAATTTTTTCTAAATTGACTATTGCAGATGTGTATTTTGCATGTCTGAATTGACCAATCTATACGTCTGAATTGGAAGTGAGAGAAAAACACCCAACCTATTTTGTTACCCTTTATGGGCCTAATTCGCTGAAATTGAAGCAATAATAGAATATGTATCCTCTATTTCAAGAAAATTGGATTCTGTACCCTAAAATAAGATTATATCCCCAAAATGTAAAAACACCAATTTTGTCCCTTTCATTTTCATTGAATCACAAGTAAAAAAAAAATTACTCCAAAATCCCACCCATCACCAAAATTTTCGGTAATTAAATTGTTTCCTCAAAAAATCCGGTACACAAATTAACACTATCGGAAATTGTATTTTTACAAATTTTCGGTAGTATAATTTGTGTACCGAAAATTTCAAGGCACAAAATTTCTGATAGTATGAATTGTCTACCGGAAATTTACTTTTATTCTAACGAAAAATTGTGCTTTGAAATTTCCGATAGTTAATTTTATTCTACTGGAAAATTGCGGTACATAACTTTTTTTTTTTGAAGTAGGATGTTAAAAACACTATTATGTAGAGATTTGACTGAAGCATTCACAGCTTATCAAATTTTAGAGTCACGAGAAGTTGTCATACCATGGGCAACAGAGGTTGACCGATAAAATCGAGTAGTTGTTATCATTACTTGATTTTGTCGGCCAACGTTTCTTGCCCATGATATGACAACTTCTCGTGACTAAAAAATTTGATTAGCTATGACACTCAAATCTATACATAGTGGTGTTTTTTCATCTCTATTTCAAAAAATTAATTACCACACTTTCAAGACACAATTTTCTGATAGAATAAAAGTAACTATCAGAAATTTTGTTGGCTAAATTTTTTGTAGACAATTCATATTGCCTTGAAATTTCAGTACACAAATTATGCCAATTGTAAAAATGTTAATTTGTGTACTGAATTCTTTTGGAGAAATAATTTAATTACCGAAAATTTTAACGAGATAAGATTTTGGAGTAATTTTTTTTTCTTTTGATTGAAAGAAAATAAAATAGACAAAATTAAATTTTTTACATTTTAGAGAATATAACAAAATTCAATTTTCCTATTTCGGCGGTGTTATTATACTAGTAGTAGTACCATGCGAATCGCGGATCAAATTCAAGAGGGACATACTTGCTTGGACAGTGGAATTCGAATTTTTTTGAAGACGTTGCATAAAGTCAATCTTGCCACTCAAAACATTCCATTGTTAAAGTAGAGATTATTGTAATTGGCCCATATCAATGATGATACTTTTCTCTCTTTATTTATTTTTCTATGATGGCCCTTTTCTTTTACTATTGTTCATCTACTTATTGTTGGGACAACTTTTGTATTTCCAACAACTTTGGGACCTTTTTATGTGATTCGCGTGATTGAAGGACGTGAAGAGTGATTTGTTGGATATTACACTCTCGTTGGTTTACCGAAACTTTGTCCTAGCTATTTGGATCCTATGCAAGCTGAAGCATCTTGTCTTCTTTTGAACGGCTAAGATTATGTATTTTTTCACAGTCATTCATCTCTACGAGCCATCATGCATTGAAAGAGACAAAGATTGGAATTATATTATTCTCTATGCATGTGAGTCACCACCAAGCAATTTCAAACGTGTGAAGTTTGTTGAGCCACTATTTTAGTTAGTATTCATTTGTCTTTAGCCAACAAAAGCACACAAAAATATAGATGAAAGTTCTATTGAATATATCAACTTTGTTTGCCTCATGATTTATATTTAAGGAGATATGAAATATTATATTTTAAATGACAATCAAATGATCAATTGAATGTTTTGTTCAACAAAGGGCACTAGGCATGAAACTAGGAAGATAGTATATTTTAGAAATTAATATTTTTGAAATGATTAGATGATTTACAATAACCATTTTGTTATTTCTTGAAATAACTAAAAACACTTGCTGATTTAACCCGTTTTATTTTAAGTGCAAAGCATCTAGTGGATGCTCCAAAAAGAAATGATGTAATTTAAGTGAAATATTGAACAATTCATAGACAACAAAAGTTATTCGCAATTTTTTTTAACGCTACTATATTCTCGAGATTGAATTTAACGAGTTCACGTGTTTGTTATATCGAATATTAGTCCGTTACTACTATTTAAACTATATAGAATAGATTTAATTTTTATCTGAATTTTATACCAATCTTTTTTAAGATAAGTAAATTAAGTTTATTTTTTATGTATGTGAACACAAAAACATTTGATGAGGAGTGAATTGTGAGACTGGGATCCTCATCCATAAGTAAACTATTTATAAAAGCAAAAATAACTGTTACACAAATTCTTTAGATCCATATGATAATTTAAGAGGAGAGTAAAGGACTTTGAAAAATAAAAAGAAACGAATGTTACTTCTTCAATAATACAAAAACCCTTTGCTATAGAGGAACTCAAATAATGTGTATGACGATAGTTTTGGAAGGCTTAACAAATTATTTAAACAAAATATTTTTTATTTTTTTATCATGCTTGCAAAATTAATAATAAACATTATCTTTTTATTTTCTACAAAAATAATTTCTTAAAAAGAAAAAATATATTTCTCTCACTCTTCTCCACACTCAAAATCCTCTCATTCTCTCTCTTTAAAACTTCGAAATAATTTTTTTAAAAAAATATTTAATAATTTATGCTAAAACTACATTATTTTAAAAATTAAATTCTAAAAATTAAATTTTAAAAAATGAATAATAAATATAATACTCTATATTGTGATACTTTTTTTTATCAACTGTAATGTAAGACTCAAATACTAATAAACTGTAAAAAAAAGAGTTTAATTTTGGTCCCCTTATTTTGATCAATTTGTGGAATTGGTCTATCACTTTAAAATTCGACAGTTTTGATATCTTTTTATGATTTTTTAATTAAAAAAAAGATAAATTGACATATTTTAAGTGACGTAACTTATGAATAAATGATGAATATCCAATAAATTACAATACGATATTCTACAAATGCGTTTGAAATTATAAAATTATTCATTTTTATAATTTAATTAATAATATATAAACATAATTAATGCATCTAAATGGTTACAATACATCATGAGATTGTATGCCATATTATTTTAACTATCTCAAATCACTATTTTTTGTTAAAAAAATATGAGAGAACGACCGAAAACTTGTCAATTTTAAAATAAAAGGATCAATTATGTGAATGGTAAAAATAGAGGAAACAAAACTGCAATTCATTAATCATTAATCTAAAAAAGAGTGAGAAGAAGTAAAAGATGTAACAACCGATCTATTTTGTTAAGTCTAGAAGTTAATTAATGAAACTGTTAATCTAAAAAAAAATAAAAATAAGTAGTTTAAAATTTAATTAATTAAAAAAGGGCACTAGGTTAATATATAAAATAAATGAAGGGCAAAAACAGAATTCCTACTTTTCTTTTTTCTTCTTATCTTTACTTCAAAACACTCAGCCACGCGAATATTGTATCTGATCATATGCACCGCGTTTGAAATTGAAAAACAATGAAAGCCCCTGCCCTATCTCTACATTTAAAATGGCTAAACAGTTTGCATGTTGAAGATCTTCCCATATCATTCATCTACTCATCTTACAACTTCTTATCAATTGTTGTTCATCTATTTATCTCAACTATTAAACACATATTTACAAGGTATCAAAAGCGCAGTGAATACAAACTTTTCTTTTCCCCTTTGTTTTTAAGGGACATATATCTACATATATATCTGTTTGATCTTTGATTTTGATCAGTATCTTGATTTTGCATGTTGGCCATCATCATACAAAAAAATTGGCTATACAAGCATAGTGAAGTAGGTTATTTTTTACTAAATAAATTTAGACATAGGAATTTCATTGAAAATTTAAGTTTATCTATGTTAACTTGTTTGTTAATTTAGAACGTGCATGTTGTTTGTGTCGTGAGGTTGTAAATGAATTATATGGTAAGAAAAATTTTAATTAAATGTGCATAACTAGATTTAAGGTCAAGATGTTTGTCGAGCACGATTTCTACTGCTCGTTACTGCTGCCGCCCTATGATGTGTATGTGAAACCGAGCTTTGTTACATTAACTTTGGTACGAGGGTTTTGGACACTAAAATTATCTAAATAAATTGTTTTGGGTTATTTCGGATTAGGAGAATTAGAGTGTGAGAAAATGGAATTTTCGCATATAGGTGTTTTCAAACGGCATCTAAATTATTTTTCATGACTCTTGTGTTGTTATTAATTTCATGACTCTTATGTTGTTATTAATTTCATGACTTTGATGTTGTTACTAGTTTCATGACTCCAATGTTGTTTCTATTTTTTCTGCCTATGATTTCCGTTTGAATTAAGGACATATGGTCAAATTATTATGGGTTCCGTGTATCGCTAAGTTATTTATGATTGTTGTGGATGAATGATATATTGCATATATGACATAATAAAAACATTTCATACAAAACATCTCAGTACATCATCATTAATCAGATCATACATGACCTTATTTACGGTGAGACATTCAGGTTATTCCAGACATAGAATAACAAGTAAATGAGAACAATCAGGACGCTGATTGGGGTTTGGTCAGACCACCTTTACCAATGACTCAATTATCTTGGTGACCCACATCAAGATATTGGACGACTTTTCCTTATTCCAAAGGAAAAACTTTGAGGTCATGCATATGTTTTTTCAGAATTTAAGAAAATAATAATAATAATATTATTATTATTATTATTATTAGTAAAACTTTTATAAAAAATTAGAAGTGAGAGTTTTAACTTGATATGTATAATTGTTTTCATGTTTTATACATATTTATGAAAGAAACTCCTTGAGACTGTTCCTTTTTTTTTTATTTTCAGAGCTCATTGAGATATTTTTATCTCACCCCATTTATTATTTTTTATTTAGCACTTGGAGGAACCTGAGACATGAATTTAGCATTAGAAGATCAGCCAAACTTAGGGAATTAAAATTTGATATTTTATTTTAGATGTAATCAGACAAATCGTAGTTTATTTTTAAGATGTAATATTTTATGAATCTACTGATCAAGTTGTGAACTATATTTATAAATGTAGTTTTCAGTATGTTGATGATTCTAATTTATTATTAATTATTAGTTCCATCTATTTTATTTTATTAAGGTGTATGAGTCCAATTGTGACAACCGACAATGGGTGTTACAAAAGGCCAACCCTAACATTAGAAATTTTGCCTCCTACCCACATTTATATATACTCATACACCCCATATTTTAATAAAAATCCAATTCTAACATATTTTTTTAAAAATATATAACTTTATGCTTTTTATTACCAGTTTTGGAAAACAAAAAAAAAGTTTGTGCAAAAATTTAAAAAAAGTTTTATGGAACACAAAATTTGAATTTTTTATAAACATTTATGTTTCAAAAAACTTGAAAAGAAATTTCTATAACACAAATTTCAAATTTTTAAAAATAAAATTGTGTTTCGAAAACACATTTGTATTTCGATATTTTTTATTTAAATTTTCCAAAATTTAAGTAGAATTTAGTCAGATTATTTTTTTTCGATTTTTTTGAAAAAACAAATAAAGTTTAAAATAAATAGTTTATATATAATATATAGAACTATTTTAATAAATGAAAAAGAGTCGAGATATTCTTATTTTCATATATTATATATAAAACCTCATATAATTTGAGTTATAATATGTTGATTCTTCTACTACTGCCGCTCTCAAAAATAAAACTTAGGCCTATTCTTCTTCATTTATTAGAGGGTTGATTTTGAACTGTTTTTTGAATTAAGAATCACCCTTTAAAGTTGTTTTTTTTTTCTTTTATTTTATTTAAATAAATAGATTTCACACAAATTTAATTTTTATTTTTATTTTTTTTAAGAATGACTTTGCTCTTTTGTGTTAAATTATTATTTATTCTATAGTTTGAATAATGTAAATTTGTTTGTAAATATATCTTTTTGATTTTAATAATTTTAAATTTATATCATACAATGTATTTTGTTGATTTGAATAAATATCATTTTTTGAGTAAAAAAATAATAAATGTGGGACTACGGGTTAAAATTTTCCCAAAATTAACGAGCCAAGCTTGTAGAATCGAGGAAAGGAGCGGACGTTGTTGGATCCTTGTCTACCCATTTTGACTTTCCAACATTACTACAAGTTAAAAAAAATTACCTCATACTCACACTTTATAACTCTACCATATATTTTAATAAAAACCTATTTTATTCTTTAAAAAAAAAAACCATGTTTTTATAATAAAAAATATTTGAACACAGAAAAAGTTTTCAAAAAGTTTGTCAGTAGAGTAAAGTTTATTCAAGATAACACTTTTGAAAATCTGTGTACTAAAAAATTTAATTAAGATTTTTGAAATATAGGTGTTTCGAAACACATAAATAATTAAAAAAAAAATTAACTTTAAGTTTTTACGAAAAAATACAAATGTAAGTTTTTTAAAATATATTATTATTTTTTAATCATTTTTTTAAAAGAAAGCAAAACAAAAAAATTTAAACACCGACAAATTTTTATTAAGTTTTTTAGTAAAGTAAATTGTTTTTATGAACACTCTTTTAACAATTGTGTACTGAAAATTTTAATTTAAGTATTTTAAAACACAAAAAGATTGTAAAAATTAAAGTTAAAGTTTTTCAAAACACAAATATTTCAAAAATTCAATAAATTTTTTAAAATACATTTCTATTTTCCGTAACACAAATAAAATATGGTGAAGTAGGACAATTTTTTATCTTCTTATTAAAAGAAAGATAAAATAAATAATTTGTATAAAATATAAGATAGAAATATAATAAAAGAGATACAATGTAAAATTTTCACAAGATCATCATAATGAAACCCACTCGACGTGTTGTTTTTTTCCTTTTGAAAAAGGACCCACCCAATTTAAAGGTAAAAGATATTCAATCTATCTCCTTTTAAAAAAATAGAGTATTAGTTCAACGGAAAAATAGAGTTATGATTCTTTCAATTTAAAGGACATTAAAAAGATAAATATGTTCTCCTCGCATGTTTATTTTGTTTCTGTGTGCAGATAGAATAAAGACATGCTAACTTACCAGTAAAGTTTAATTTAAATGACAAATAGCGATATCATTAGTATCATAATCTTTTAACTATTTTAGATATCATGTTTTAATCTTAAAAATTAGATCACGATAAAAAAAAAGTATAATTTTAATAATTAAAAAAGAAAGGTAAAATAAATTTTAGTATTTATAAAATTTTAAAATTTTAATTTTAGTTCAAATAAAATTCTCAATTTTTTAATCCTTAAAATTCTTTTATTCACTTTTAATTCTTATTTAAAAATTTTTTTTTTGGTAAAAAAATTTATATAAAATCAAAATAGAAACTAAGATTGAATAATTTTTTTAGGGACTAAACTTGAAAAATTATAATTTTGTAGAAATTAAAAATATATTTAACTCAAAAAAAAAATTAACGCTCATTTTGTCATATTAAAAAAAAGACTAAACAGCAGTCGTGGTCCCTTAACTTAATTTCAGTTAACGTTTTAGTCTTTTATCTTTTTTTTTTCTCGATTTAGTCCTTTATTTTAATTTTAAGTGACAATTTGATCTTTTATGTTTTAAAATGTCAAAAAAATTATCATTTTTTTTACAAAAATTCAAAAAACTCATCAAAATTTTCAACCAAAACCCATAAAATTAATTATATTTTTAATATAATACAAATTTCATCAAATTCGTAACTCAAATCTTCAAATAAACTAATACAAAAATTTTATTCTTTATTTGATGTTGTTAGAAATGGAAATATGAGTTTATTTGAAGATTTGAGTTTCAAATTTGATAAAATTTGTATTATATTGAAGAATATAAATAATTTTATGGGTTTTGGTTGAAAATTTTAATGAATTTTTGTAAAAAAAAAAAGGATAACATTGATGATATTTTAAAACATAAAAGATCAAATTATCACTTAAAATTAAAATAAAGGACTAAATCGGGGAAAAAAAGATAAAAGACTAAAACGTTAATTGAAATTAAGTTAAGAGACCACAAATGTTATTTAGCCTAAAAAATATATATCTGTGTCCCTCATCAATTAGAGATCATGTGTTGTTCGGCTGAATATATAGTCCCTCACCAATCTCCTATGCCAAGCTTTGCTCTCAGATTCTCAAATGTCTCCAATTTCACATCTTTAGTCATAATATCAACTATTTGGTAATTGGTACCGCAGTGCTCCATTGCAATGACTCCATCATTAACAAGATCCCGCAGAAAATGGAATCTAACGTCAATGTGTTTGCTCCTCCCATGTAGCACCGGGTTTTTCGACAGCTTTATGGTGGACATGTTGTCGCACAATAACAAGGTTGCTCCTTTGACGCTTTCCTCCCAGCCCATTTCAGCAAGAATCCTCCTTAACCAAATGCATTGAGTAGCACAAGACGCGACATCAATGAATTATGCTTCAGTTGTTGATAGAGTAACCACGGGCTATTTCTTGGAGGACCAAGCAATAGCACCGCCAGCAAGGAAAAACATGTACCCTCCAATACTTCTTCTATCATCAGAATCTTGAGCATAATCGCTATCTGTATAGCCCACTAAGCTCTGACATTTCTCCTCCTTGTTGTACAAACTTCTGAACTCAAGAGTACCCTTGAGGTACCTTAAAACTCGTTTTGCGGCTTGCAAGTGAGGTCTGGATGGCTTAGCCATGTATCGGCTAAGCAAGCCAACCACAAACATTGTATCCGACCGAGTTGCTGTTAAGTGTAGCAGACTTCCAATCAACTGTTTGTACTGCGTTCCATTGACTAGAATTCCATCGCCTTCAGATGTGAGCTTTTCTCCTAGAACTATAGGATTTCTGACTGGATTGCAGTTCATGAGCCCAAATTTATCTAGCAAATCTTGGTATACTTCTTCTTATTGATAAATATACCAATTGCGAACTGAGATACCTCTACTCCCAAGAAGTATTTCATTCGCCCAAGATTTGTCATTTCAAACATGGCCTTCATATTGTCTCTAAATTCAACCATTAATTGTTCACTGCTGCTCACATACATAAGATCATCCACATATAAACTTATGAGCAACACTTCTGACTTCTTTATTAATGTGAACAATGTATGCTCATATGGACATTTCTGAAATCCTGCTTACAAAAAATATCCTTCAATCTTGGAGTACCACGCCCTTGGGGCTTGTTTCAAGCCATACAAGGCCTTTTTTAATCGATACACCTTTGTTTCTTCCCCTGATCTTATGAATCCTTGTGGATGCATAACAAAGACTTCTTCTGTTAGCTCACCTTGTAAAAAAATACTTTTCACATCAAGCTAATAAATTGGCCAACCGTGATATGCAGATAGAGCTAGTATAGATATGATAGTATCCCACTGAGCCACTCGCGCAAATACTTCATTGTAATTTATGCCATACTGTTGAGCATACCCCTTTGCCATAAGTCTGGCTTTGTACTTGTCTATCTTGCCATGCTCATTCAGCTTCGTTATGTATATCCATTTAACTCCAATTGGAGTTACTCCATGAGGCAATGAGGTAAGTTCCCATGTGTCGTTCTTCTGAATAGCTTCCATCTCACATTTCATGGCTTCTCTCCAATTTTATGACTTTACAATAGCCTCAAAAGATGCAGAATCTGTATTGTTGGTTTGCAAAGCATAGCAATCGGTGAGCATGACATTACCCACCTCATAATCATTAAGCCACCCGGGTTTCCTTCGTATCCTTGGACCCAAGTCACTCGGCCCCACAACATCTACAGGTGAATCAGTTGGTGAATCCACTACTGCAATTTTGGTGGGCTTTCTTCCTGATCGACAAACTGATTTCCTGAATTATGTACAGCAGCTTGGCTATCTGAGTTCTGCGCATTGCTGTCATCGATTTCCTCCTCTGAGTCAGCAATCTCCTCCTCAAAGCCGTCCCCAAGAGAATTGAATATTACCTTCTTGGTTATTGGATTATAAACCCGGTAGGCCTTTTATTCTGCAGCAACACTGAGAAAGATGCACTTCACACTCCTATCATCAAGTTTCTTCCTCTATTGCTTCGGAACGTGCACAAAAATCAAGCATCCAAAGACTCTTAGATGATCTACAGAAGGAGATGAGCCACTGCATAACTCCTGCAGAGTTTTATCTTTGTTGATGGCAGTCAGACTCCGACGATTTATCACATGTGAAGCCCAAGCAACCGCTTCACACTAGAAAGTGCTAGGAACTCTTGTGTCGGAGAGCATGCATCTAACCATATTTAAAAGGGTTCAATTTTTTTTTTGGCTACTCCGTTTTGTTGAGGAGTTAGCGCCGTTGTGAATTGCCTCCTTATGCCTTCCTGATCACACCATTACTTGAATTCAGCTGAAAGAAATTCCCCTCCTTTGTCTGTACGAAAGCTTACAAGTGTGTTTCCTGATTCCTTCTCAACTCTACTTTTGAAATTCTTGAACACCCCAAAGGCTTATGATTTCGCAGATAAGAAAAAACCCAAAGTTTTCGACTATGATCATCAATGAGAGTGAACACATACCATTTGCCGCTATGAGAAGCAGGAGATATAGGGCCGTATAAATCTCCATGAACGAGCTGCAAATTAGCCGAAGCTTGTCGTAAGCTTCTTTTCGAAAATGGTCATCGATGTTGTTTTCCTACCAGACAGATACTGCAAACTCCCTTTTCATCGACCTTAATGCGAGGCAACCCTTTGACCATACTTGATTTCTCAAGTTTCTGCAGTCCTTGATGGCTAAGGTGGCCATATCTTCTATGCCAAAGCTCCACTTCTTCTTGCCTTGACTGAGGGGTGTTCAAGCATTGAACACCATTGCCTTCCACATCAGTATTAGGTACGACCGATAAGATGAACATGCGATTACTCTTCATTTTTGTAGAGAAGAGAAATCCAGTTTCATCACTAAAATTCTTGCATATGTCATGCTTAAAGAGAAAGGCCAACTTCTTCTCCTACATTTGGCGGATACTAAGCAAATTATTTTTCAAGCTCGGTACGTAGAAAACTTCCTGTACCATCAAAGTTTTATTCTCAATTCGCATTTTGACAACACCTTTGTCCTGCACTTGAAGCTTCATGCCATTTCCTAATTTCACATCACAAGAAAATGAACTATCAAGACGGCTAAACCACTTTCTTTCTCCGCTCATATGATTACTGCAACCGCTGTCCAGAAACCATCCTTTCTCTGCAACCATTTCAGAATCATGATAAGCCATTAACCCGTACAAATTTTCGTCAATTGGTGTTGTTTATGCCATGAGCAACATCTCGTCCCTTCCCGTGACATGCCCATCTGCATAATGAATCTGAGGCGTCCATTCTAGGCACTCGACTTTGAAGTGACCGAGTTTGTGGCAATGGTAACATTCCACGGTTTCCTTGTTCCAACCACGACCTCTTCCTCTTCCAGGAGAACGTCCACGTCCTCTTCCTTGACCACCATCAAAGCCAACATTTAGTACTTGATCATCATAAACATATTTCTTGTTGAATTTCTGTTCATGGACCATAAGCGAGCTTTGCAATTGATCCACCGTCAAAGCATCAATGTCTTTGGACTCTTCAATTGAACATACAACGTAGTTGAATCTCTCAGTGAGTGTCCTGAGGATCTTTTCTACAATCGTCACATTTGTGACCAACTCTCCACAATTTTGCATTGCATTGGAGACGATCATAACCCTGCCAAAATAATCATTGACAGTTTCTCCCTCCTTCATTTCTAGAACTTGAAACTCACGCCTTAGAGCCTGAAGTTGCGCCCTCTTGACTCGCACACTGCCCTGAAATTTCATCTTCATGGAATCCCATTATTCCTTCGATGTCGCCTTTTGTGAGATGGTTTTCAAGATCGTCTTATCTATACTGTGAAATAGATAATTTAGCGCCTTGAAATCCTTCAATCGCATCTCCTCCAGATTCTTCATCTGTTCAGCAGTAAACTTCTCTTCGGCGATCGGTTCTTTGAAACCTTCCTTCACCACCTGCCAGTACTCCTTCGACCGCAACAAGTTCTCCATGAGGAGACTTCAATGGTCGTAGTCCCCATCGAAGGTAGGAATACAGGCCTTTGCGAAGTTCGCATCTGCCATCGCCACTCTCTTGTGTTTTCTTCTCAAGACAAGACGATCTCGTCGTCGTTCTCTCGCGTGTTTCCCAAACCCAATCACTCACACGAATATGATCAAATGTTTTGCATAAAGCTCTGATACCAAATGTTAAACAGAAACCAAAACTATGTTGCAAAACATGATAAACTTCATTGAGAACAAAAATAAAAATATAAAGGATAGTTCGGAAACAACTAGCAGCACAGCTGCCCACTAGCTAACAAACTCCTAATTAATCGGCCTAGACTAATTATCCGGTCTTTGACCCATTATTATAGACAATTAACCCAAAGGCTTAAACAAACTTATCTGACCTGCAAGTCAGCTTACATCAACTGAATATTAATTAATAACAGAAACAAATTAATCCAACAATAATAACAATAAATTGGTAGGCAGGGTTCAGCATTCATTTCTCAAGGTTAGACTACTGCAGAGAAAAGTTTCAATTTGAATATGAAGAACAGATTTTCATTAGTGACTTGCATGGTACTTTTAAGCTTCCTTGTGGCTTGTCGAGGAGGTAGCCTCAGGAAGAACTTTTACCAACATTCTTGCCCTCAAGCTGACAACATTATTAAGAACAAAACCTTGCAGCATGTCGTTGCTAATCCCAACTTACCTGCTAAGTTGCTTAGAATGCATTTTTATGACTGTTTTTTCAGGGTAAATCAATACAACAAGACTTTTTATGTGTGTATAATATTTTGAGTGGAATTTCAATATGAAAAAAATGTCAATTGTCAATCAACTTGTTCCGAAGCTACATAACAATCTGTGTAACATAGATTGCAAACATAAAATTTTCAGGGTTGTGTTCGGTCGGTTTTGTTGAACTCAGACTGATAATAACACTGCAGAGAAGGATGCAATTCCTAATTTAACTTTGGCTGGCTTCAATGTCATTGATGACATAAAAAATGCAGTCGAGGCGATATGTCCCAAGACTGTGTCTTGTGCTGGCATATTAGCATTGGCTGCTAGGGATGCTGTTTCAGTGCAAGTAAGTTAACATTTTCTTATACAACAAAGTTCAGTTTCAGAATTCATTCTGTTTTAAGTTTTAACATATATTTCTTAGTATATTGTTCATGCATATATATAGTTTGCAGTTTAACAAACCTATGTGGGAAGTGCTCACTGGTAGAAAAGATGGCACAGTATCGAAAAGAAGTGAAGCCTTGGCCAATATTCCAGCACCTACCTTCAACTTCACCCAACTCAAACAAAACTTTGCAAGTAAAGGTCTCACCCTACATGATCTGGATGTATTATCAGGTACATGCATAAAATTGATGGTAAAAACAGTAACATTGATGATAGTAATTACGATTAGACCATAATGGATAACTGGTCGACTTATAATAAATAACGAATAAGTCAGCTGACAGTAGATGAAGTAACCGATTAAATTTTAAATATTTGGTAAAATTATAGATTGAACTAACTTATAAATATAAAAAAAAAAAATTTTAATTAATATTTATATTTATATTTTTCAATTAAGATAATCAGGATAAAAAAAGAGAGAATATGATATTCTATAAGTTTAAACACTTCTTGGTGTAGCACCTCAAAAGATGCTATAAGCTTGTAAAAAATACTATAAACTCCTCGTAGGAAATTATTACCGAACAATTCTATTTTGATCGTTCGAGCTTATACACTATAAGCTAGTGATTTGCTATTGCAAAACTGACACTAGATTTGTAGGAGCGCACACAATTGGAACAGGCCATTGCAACTTCTTCAGTAACAGGCTTTATAATTTCACCGGAAAAGGCGATCAAGAAAGACCCTTCGTTGAATTCCACATATGCTGCATTCTTGAAGACTAAATGTAAGAGTCTGAGTGACAACACCACAAGGGTGGCTATGGATCATGGCAGCTCTAACAATTTTGATAGTCACTATTATCCTAACCTTCTTCAGAAAAAGGGTCTGTTCCAATCAGATGCTGCTCTTCTAACACAAGATCAATCAACAGATATTGCTGAGGAAATGGTTAATAACCAAAACAAGTTCTTCACAGAGTTTGCACAGTCAATGAAGAGGATGGGAGCCATTGAGGTCCTCGCAGGCTCGGCCAGGGAAATTAGGATCAAGTGTTCAGTTGTCAACTCATAAATAATCAGAGAAGTAATTGGTACAAAAACTCCTGAAAGATTATATAGTAAATAAGGGTGAGAGTACATGTATGGCTTCACAAAACTATGCTAAGAGACCAAATTGTTATCAGCGATGACATATTCTGTTAGTCTAAAACTTATATTTCTGTTGTATCTCATTTAATTTGGTGATAAGTCTAGTACGTGTTGTATTTTACATATGTATTATCTATTCAATGAAATTATTCACTTCTGGTTGCCCTCATTTTTCTATCTTGGTATTAACTTCTGGTTGCCCTCACTTTACCTAACGCTATGGAAATCCAGGCACATTCAACCACAAAAATACTCTCTCATCACTCTGCTCTGTTAAATCGGACAAGAAATTCCACTAGTTCTTCCACTATTGAGAGTCGATCTCAAATGAGTGTAGAAAGAAATCAAATCCAGACTATCAAGCTAGGTTGCTAATGATCAACTACTAATTGGTTTGCTGCACTGTCAAATGATCAGAAATCTCTGCAAACCTTCAAATCATTGCCTCCTATTCTACAAATCTTAACATTAATCACAGGCCACTTAATTTGAAAGATGTGCCATACGTTCCTCAAATCACTAAGAAGATATTATCTCCCAATTAGCAGCTAATAACGATACCTATGTTGAAATTCATGATACCTAAAGCTTTGTGAAGGATAGAGGGGCAGGGAGAACTCTATTGGAAGGGAGAAATAAAGATGGACTCTATCAATTGTCTAGTGTCTCAGGTGCTGAAAATAAAAAACATACTGCGTTTATTTCTGTCAAAGGAAATTGGCATAGGAAGCTAAGCTACCACAGCAACAAGGCTCCTGCAAATGATGAACCTAAATTACGTAAAGCTTGTCAATTCAAAAAATCAGATAGCTTGCCTTTTAATGGATCAAGTCCAGTGAAAAAAATATATATAAAATAGAAATGTAATTAAGCTTTAGATATATAATAGAAGTTCAGTGAAAAAAGAATATATAAAATAGAAGTGTAAAACAGACTTGCAAACAAAACCAACCACCTCATTCTAAACTGATGATACGCAATTTCTGATGGATATCATACAAAACATAACTATATGGAGATAAAATCTGAAACTATAGCTTACAGATTATATAGATAGTAAGTCAAAATTAGTCATAACATTTCCAGGTGCTTTACAAGGCACACAAAAATTCTTACAGAAACTGAAATTTCCTTAAACCACAAAAAAGGACACTCTAAAAAATAACATAGAATAAGGGAACAAAAAGAACTTGCATTTGTATGTGTGAGTTTTTCAGTGGTGCTTGTCACTTCATCTACGGACAAAAAAAACACCAACACCTCAGTATCCTCAATTGAGTCTTGCCAAAATTTCATCTTCTTCCGGCAATCCTCAATAAAGGAGAAATTATCCCTTGTATCTCTTGCAATGACTGTTGAACCCGAATCTCCGCATCGACAGTGCTCTTGAGATTTCTTATATGCTTCCTGAGGACTTCAGAAGTCCTTATATCATCAACCCTCATTTCAACAACCTTATTAGCCAATCCCATCAACAACCCAGAATACTTTGGAACAGTACAATACTTATGCAAGAAAGCCAAAAGCAATTCCAGCTTCTCTGAATCCAAGTTAGAAACACACCTCAACAATTTCTTCCTAGACACCAATTCCTCCATCACAGCCACCACATGGCCAGGATTCTTACTTTCCAACACAGACACAAGAGCATCGCCATGCCTAAACTTCTTCAAAAGCCTATCATGCTTAGCCAACTTCACTTTCTTTGGCTTCATAACCAAGTAATCACCCTCAGATGGTTTCTCTCCTTGCCCTCTTTGAAAATACCTAAAGTTAGTAGGTCTCAAAACCTTCCTCTCAGTACGCTCCACCGGCCTAATTCTCCAAAACGAACTAGCCTCACTCTCCACAATTTCCTTCTCATTCTCCTTTATCTTCCTCTTTGCAGCATATATTATTCCATTGGAAGTTCCAATCACCCTTGTCGAACAATCCGGTGAATAACCAACCGATAAAAGAGGTGCAGGGAACCTCATTGAATGAGTAACCTTCATAGCAGCATAATCAAACACCTTACAGTAACCATCCAAACCCACACTCAAAATCCTATATTGATTCGATTCGTCACCAGAATCCTTCCCAATTCGACCAACACAAATCGAAGTCACCGTCTTGTTGTGACTCTCCATGGAATACAGAAGTCTCCCGCCGCCAAGTAAGTCCCAAAGCTTAACGGAATTTTGACCTGCCGTAGCGAACATTCCACCGGAAGGCAAGAAAATCACATCCTCCACAGGACTACCGTGGTTAACCTCCATTGCAGGTTTCGAATCCCTAACCCTAACATCCCAAAGCTTAACGATATGATCATAGGAACCGGTAAGAAAGGTATCGGAATTAACCGGAGAGGAATCACCGCATCTGACGTAATCCTTGTGACCGCAAAACTCGAGAATCGGAGTCTGCCCGGCGACATCCCAATACTTAACGAGTGCATCGTCGCCGGCGGAAATGAGGTGAAGCTTGTCGTGGTGAGGGAAATGAACGAATCGAACGGGACGAGTGTGGGATCGGAGACGACGGAGAGGATTACGGGTTTTGACGTCGAAGATTTGAACGAGACCGGAGAGGTCGGAGGCAGCGATGAGGCGGGCGTCGTTACGGAATGAAACGGAAGACACGGAGTCGGAGAAGGATGAGATGTTGGCGGTAGGGGAGAGTGTTTGGGAACTGAAGATAGTAACGGAGGCAGAGTTGGCGGCGGCGAAAGAGTGAGGTGAGATTGGGGAAAAGGAGATAGAAGGGACTGAGAAAAGTTTAGGGATTTGTTGAGTCTTAAAGGAAGACCAGAAATAGGATTCGGAAGATTGTTGTGGAATTCTTGCTTTGGTTTTCAGCTTTGGTTTAACTGGGAAAGACTCCATTGCGCCCTGTTCCTTTGCAGATGCCAAGGGTTTAGGGTTTAATCAGATGCGACTTCCTTCCCTCGTTCATTCTAATATAAGTATATATATATATATATATATATATATTAGTTATATATTAATTATTAAACAAAATATATAGTTTTTTTTTAATATTTTAATCATTTAAGTATCAAGAGAATTTTTTATCTTAATATCTTTTGTTTTAACACTAAAATGCTCAATTATTAGATTTATATACGAGATTACCCTATTTTTTAAGATTAGTGGGAGGTCGCTTTTTCAATCAGTTGAAGAACATTTTTTTTTCTAGTGAATGGTTGTTTCCACATGGAATGACATGATGAAGGAGGTTTAATTTCTTTTTTTTCACATTTTACAAATTTATATAATTATATTTAATAAATTAAAAATAGTTAAAATTTTTGAAAAATAAAAATACTAATAATAATAATAATAATAATAAAGTAAAATAAAATACATTAATAAATAATAATAATAATAATTATAATTAAAATGACTAAAAATAAAAAAAATTATAATTAAAAATAGTAAATTATATTATAAATTTAAAAAAAATACATTAAAATGGAAGAAAAAAATACTAAATAATAATAATAATAATTTAAAAAAAAGAAAATTATATTAATTAAATGAAATAAAATACATTAAATTAAAAAAAAAATACATCAAATTTGAAGAAAAAAAATACATCAAAATTGACTAGATGTGTTAGCAGTATTTGGACAATTTTTTCTAGCATGACCAGACACTCGACATAATCCGCATTTTCTTGGTAATTTTTCTCTACCGTCCATTTCTTTTGAATGTGTTTAGTCTTTGGGCGACCTTTCTTGGCTTTTCGCATTTCAAGATTGTGACACACCTTAACACACTCGTATTCAAGGATAATGCCAATATCCTCTGTTTGGTATATGTTGGAAATGTTCTTCGTAGACTTTTAATACTGTTTCCACTTTCTACACATCAAGTATAAGATGTGATCATTGGCATATGTGAAGCTTGATATTTTCCACAATCGCACCACGTTGTAGGAAGGTTGACACTGAAATGACCAATTGGTCTCCCTTCTTTTGGATTGACTATCTCGTTGACCATGAAAGTATGGTTTCTTCTATCAAAACTATCAACTTTACGGCTATTGGATTTATTTATTTCGGATTTCATAAAATTTAAGCATTTTTCCGTGTATACCTCACCAGAAGCTAGGTTAGTTGTCATGTGACTCCAACGACTACCTCCATCGAATGCATTAATCCAACTTTCTCGCGGTATGTTGTCCAACCATCTTATTGCCTCCCGGTTTGCTATACCAATTTCACGTCAGTAATTTCTATATATAGGCTCATTTATTGAGTAACCTATATTGACACAACAAGCAATCCGTCAAAAAATTATTAAACTTTACAGTAATTAAAAAGAAATAATTAAATTAGTATCCATAGAAATAACTTTTTCTTCAATGCATTATCCTTGAATTCCCTTGCAAAATTTTGTGCAATATGTCGGATGTAGAACACATGCTTGGACGGAGGATGTTGCCACCAATTATTTGGATTATTATAAGCACTCTTGATGGATTCGTGTCTATCTGAAATCAAATAAATGTCGGTTTGTGGAGTGACGTATTTTCTCAAATTTCTCAAAAAGAAACTTCAACCATCTCCTGTCTCACCTTGCACAATAGCATAAGCAATAGAAATTACATTGTCATTTCCATCATGTGCAACTGCTATCAATAATGTTCCCTTGTACGTGTACTTGTCGTACAACCAAGTCTCATCCACTTGTACAATTGGTTTGCAAAATTTAAACGCATATATGCATGGATCAAAAGCCCAAAATAGTCGATGAAAAATCCTTATCCCACTTATCAAATTATTCTCATGATAAGTTGGAATGGTTTCCATTTCTATTTTGGTTCTTGGAGCACACGTTCGCATAACCAATAACCATTGTGGGAGTTGATTGTAAGATTATTCCCAATATCCACTTGTACAATTGGTTTGCAAAATTTAAACGCATATATGCATGGATCAAAAGCCCAAAATAGTCGATGAAAAATCCTTATCCCACTTATCAAATTATTCTCATGATAAGTTGGAATGGTTTCCATTTCTATTTTGGTTCTTGGAGCACACGTTCGCATAACCAATAACCATTGTGGGAGTTGATTGTAAGATTATTCCCAATTGCCATAAATTTTTTCGATTGCTTTATTTTTTGCTATCCAAGCCTTTCTATAACTTACAATGTAGTTATGCAAAGCCTGAATCTAAGCAATAATGACTTTAACTTTGATTGAAGGGTTCACTTTCAATACTTGCATTATGCTTGTACATATCATGTCAGAATCGAGTTTCTGATGATCTTGTGACAACATAGAATTTGTGCATGTATGAGGCAGATTCAATTTACCAATCACCCACAATTCACTCTTTTTGCGTTTTGAAGCTCTACATCTAAACAAACAATTTGGACTTAAACATTTAATAACATACCTTGCTAAACAAACAATATGAATTGGTTTAGATATCACACAAAATTATATATATTTGTCGAACAATATTTGTGTGATCCCCGTTTGCAATCGTCATCATATTCTCACATGCAGTCGACCTCACAATCAACCAATATAGAAGTTCCATGTTATGGTCCATCACCACCACCACATGTACATGTATTTGCAGAAATGCCGACTCAGTATTACGTTTCGTCAATGCCAGACATACTGTAACACCCCGAGTTTTAACACAGCGCGAGTGTATTTTTTATTCACCCAAAATAATTAAAAGAATTTTCAAATTAATTCAAAAGATTTAAAATAAAATTAAGTCATTTCTTAAAATAATTTGTCGTAATCCAAAACGACAAAAGTAATTAATTAATTACACCATGATTATAACCAAGTAATATAATTTTGGGAAATTGATCTTCAAAATATACCAAAATAAAATACATCAAAAATTGTATATTGTACCCACCAAAACATTATCAGAGTGCGGAAAGATATACAATTATCCCAAAATAAATAAATACAGCCTTTAACATTAGGCCCGATACAAAAGTCTAGTCTGATCTGATCATGCACTAAAACTACAGTAGCACGCACCACATTCTCTACAAGTCTCGTCTTCACTCCAGCTATCGGTCCCTCTGCGTCGTCCACAAATACTCCGTACGTAAAGATCAAGGAAAACTAACGACGTCTCTGTCGTTAGTGTAACCGATGGTGGTACGGGTTTGGGTATCATCTGAGGGCAAAGTCCAATTTCCCACAATAATTGTAAAGGGTCACCAACCGAAATTAACAATCAATAATTAGCAGTTATATCAAAGATAACAAATACATACATGACATGTTCCAACACTATAACAACAATAATTACATAAATATACTCACTTATTAAAATGTTTAACATCTACATTATTGAGAAACAACGGTTTAACATACAAATCATGTTGCAAATCCAAAAACAATCAACAATCACAATAACTCATTAGGAACTTAGAATTTTAAGGTACTTACACACATCGATTTCCACACATCAACTCATATCAATCATGACTCTCAAGTCAACCAACCCAATGCAATGTGTATATGCCAATGCACATGATTCTGGAATTTCCAGGATGAAAACCTTCAAAACAAAACCCTCCACGAGGGGCGTAAATCATAATTGTACCGCCTATCACAGGCCAAAGTACTAATTACCAAGGTGCAGTCGCATCACAGACTAGCACGATTTACTTGTGTATCCTATCACAGGCACTACACATAAGTTAAATCATCGCACGGATAGAATGGACCGTCTAATACACGCGGAACCACTCTGTAGCCCATCACGGTCACTACTTAACTTCGTGGCCCATCACGGTCACCACATAACACAAAACCCTACTCAAAAGGGCGTAAATCATAATTGTACCGCCTATCACAGGCCATAGTACTAATTACCGAGGTGCAGTCGCATCACAGACTAGCACGATTTACTTGTGTAGCCTATCACAGGCACTACACATAAGTTAAATCCTCGCATTGATAGAATGGATCGTCCAATCACGTTGAACCACTCTGTAGCCCATCACGGTCACTACTTAACTTCACGACCCATCACGGTCACCACTCAACTCTGTGGCCTATCGCGATCACCACTTAACTATGCAATGCATGAGCGTACTCTGTTTCTTTTCACCATAATCATTAAGTAAATGCAGCTATTAAAAGATTCCCCATTTTTAATACTCATATAACACTAACGATTTTTCAAACTTATCACAGAGCATACTCAAAATATTATTATTATTTTCTACAAAATACCTAACTCTTATTTAGGAACATAATCAACTTTCACCAATCACCACTATAAACAATCTAAACTTATTCACAAATCCCAACAAAAGGACCACCACCAATGCTAGCTCACTTGGCGCTGGGGAAAAGACGAAACAAAAAAATAATAAAAGAAAATAAGAAGTCATTCCTTCTCAAACATCCAGCATGATTATTCAATAATCCAGAATTCCAAATTAATAGTGTTAGATTGTCTGTGCACATATACAAATATACATGTACCAATAATCTACTTTGCTCGTGTACTAATAGAAATATGTCCAATATTTCAAAATATATTTACTAAAAAAAAATCACAATAATTATATTGATATTGGAAAGCCAAATGTTAAATGTAAAGAAATAAAGGTAACATGTCAAATAAGAAAGAGTAGGGATGATACTTTTAAAACTTACAAGATTGCCTTTTAATTAAATAACTAACATGGTAAAATAAATATCTAATTATTTTGACCAAGTTAAGCTAAAAGTTCAATCAAAATATGAACATACCAAAAGATGGTCAAAAATTAGTTTACTCAATTAGTAATAGCATTGGAAGCTCATTATTATTATTATTTTCCTGATTCGTATTGCTGATACCGTTCAAGCATAGCATTTCCAAACTCTAATTGAAAATCCAATATTCCTTGTTTTCTTGATTCTTTTTACGTCTTTGGTATCACACAGGTTGTAAACAGTGATGAAATCATGTAAATTTCAGCTAGAAACATTTTTTTTTCAACAACAAGTCCATTGTAGATGCTAAAACCATTAATAAAAATAAAAACTTCCATCAATCACATTTATAGAGTCCCTATATGTAAACTAAAAAATATGGAAGGAGCCCTTACCTTCGTTACGTCTCGCTCGTTTTCGTTACCGCGACAAACACTGGTGAAACTCCCGCTCACGTCGTCGCTACCAAAGTTGATTCTCTAACATCGTAATGATGAGAGGAGTAACTTTCCTTCTTGACATTCTTCGATTTGAGTCTTGGATTTTGAAGTAATCTAGGATTTGAGTATGGTTTTTTTTTTTTTGTTACCAACCCAAACAAAATAGCAAGAAGAAGAAGAAAGAAACTGGCGCGGGCAACTTGCGGGCAAGGAAATGAGCTTCTGTTTTTTCTCTGCTCGCTCCTTTTCTCACACACACACACACACACACACACATATATATATATATATATATATATATATATATATATTACTTGTGATATATATATATATATATATTATAATTAAAACTAACTCTCAATTAATTAAATACTCTCGTCGCTACTCTATTGATAAATAAAATATCCGGTATTAATTCTTTGTAATTAAATAAAATTATTCGTAACATAATTAAATTATTATTCGACAAATAATTTTAGCCGGTCTCAAAAAATATATATATATAAAATATATACATATATTAAACATATTACAAATATTTCAAAATATATTTGATATTTAATCCATAAATTAATTTAAAATTAAGGGTCTTACACATACCAATCCCCGCTCATCCGACATAAAATGGGATTTTCTATAATTTGTTTGGAACTCAATACACAACTCCTGAGTCGCCTTATGCGGTATCTAATTCGATGTACAACATACAGAGTCAAGATTATATGGAGCCAGGTGGTAGTGGTTCTATTCCACTTATAAATTACAACGAACACAACGATCAAGTTGAGGATGAACCAGAACAACCTCAACTCGTTCAAAGACCTAGACAAGTTCGACGACATCCTAGATGTGGAACTGGAAGTCATTTAAGTGAACATCATTAAAGTCAATTTTAATGTATTTTTTTTCTTCAAATGTGATGTATTTTTCTTCTTTAATTTAATTAATATATTTTTCTATTTTTTTAAATTATTATTATTATTTAGTATTTTTTCTTCCATTTTAATGTTTTTTTAAAATTATAATATAATTTACTATTTTTAATTATAATTATTTTTATTTTTAGTCATTTTTAATTATAATTATTATTTATTAATGTATTTTATTTTACTTTATTATTATTATTAGTATTTTTATTTTTCAAAAATTTTAACTATTTTTAATTTATTAAATATAATTATATAAATTTATAAAATATGAAGAAAAAAAATTGAACCTCCTTCAGCAGGTCTCAGCGACCTCCCAATCCCATATATAAATTTGGAAGTAGGACATTTTGGTATTAAAAATATGTAACATTTTCGATTAAAAAAATATACAGAGATAGTTGTTATAGGTTTGATGAAACAATTTTAAATAATTTTTTAATGAAAAATAATATTTTTAAATTAATATTTTAGTAAAAAAATTAAAATTTTAAAAAACGTTAAAATATCCGTCTTCTTCCCTTCATTTTTCAAATCGTCTTTCCACTCTTAATCTTAAATCCATAAATTTTATAAAAAAAAAATTATAGGGAGACGATGACACAAGACACAAATGTTCAACATTTTTTTCTGTCTTGTTCTTCTATGATTTGGGGGTTTAATTTACTTGGATTTTGTTGGATTTGAAGTTTTGAGTTTTATTTTGCAGCTAATTATAATAATAATTGGTGATTTCCAAGTCTCTCATTCTCTTTTTTATTCTCATTCTCATTCATGAGAGAATGGTGAACCTGAATCCTTTTAAGGAAACCCATATTTACCATAGATCTGAAAATGAATGTGCAGGAAATCAAACACCTGATGCGTTTTGAGATCCAAAGAATCGTTAATTACACATCTCTTCCTCACAATCCATATCATTGAACCATAGTATAGAGAGAAAATTTTCAATTTTGACATAAAACAAAATAACCAAAAATTCAACACTTTTTCCTCTTTTGTTCTTCTTCAATTTTGAAATTTTTATTTTACATTTTGGGTTTTGTTATTTTTGAAGTTTTGATTTCGAATAAAGAGTAGAAGATGATGATAAAGAAAACGAAGATTTCAGAGTTTTTTAAAATTTTATGTTTTAATAAAAATTAATTTAAAAGTATTATTTTATCAATAAAAAAACTATTTAAAATTGGCAGATCTACCTGTAACGACCACATATAGATTTTTTTAAAGGAACGTGTAATAAAGGACAACGATACACACATTTTATTACTTAAATGACTTAATTGCTATAAGAAAAAACTTAATGGATCAAATGGATACTTTCGTAAAATTGAAAGGATCTATTTTGGCTAATTATTACAATATGAACATATATTAATTATAGTATATAGTATTAATTTAATTTTATGAACTTTGGTATTTTCAGAAAAAATTATGGTGTTGGGAAAGTTGGCAACATAACTCTCCTCCACCAAAAAAGAATTTGGGTTCGATTTTTAGAGTCGTCCATTTGAGAGGTAGTTATGGTAAAAAAATTAGATGTCTAGTTGCTGATTCGAGATTTTGCTTAGGTTATTTTAGTTTATTTTTGCTCAATTTTATCATTTATGTTATATTCGTTTGCACCATTAGTCTTTAAAAAATATTAAATTACGAATGCAGTCCTTTAAGTTTGAAAATTTTCTCGAATTATTGTCATGAAATGTTAAGATCTAATCAAACATCGCAAGAAATTAATTGTTCAAGCTACTTTGCATGCGAAGAGAATTAAAGATATTGATTATGTGGATAAACATTTATTATATTTGTTTTTACAGTTGTACGTGAGTTCAAATTGTTGTCGAAAAATCAAGAAATATATACCATTTATAAGATTTGATTAATGTTTTTTTTTTTTGAAGTATTAGTATAAAAGACATATTGTTACAACATTTAGTAGAGTTTCAAATGACAAAAAGTTTTGAATTGAACTAATTGTTGTCGAAATTGAGATAAATAATTAATCGTGCAAACGTAATGTATCTTAAAAGATCAAATCGAGATAAAATAAACTTAAAAGCCCTAAGTGGAAATTGAATTAAACTTAAAAGACTATAAATATATTTTTGCCTTTAATTTTTCTAAAAACTCAAATATATATTAAAACATAGACTAAACCCTCCAAAATTAATTTCCCAAACACCCCCTTACAACTCAGAGAGTTGAGACCAAAAAAATATTAAATTATGAACATATTTAATATATTAATAAATTCAATTTATATGTACTTTCAACATAAAATAGTTTTACAAAAATGACTAACTAGATTTCACCATATTTATATTCATGATATTATTTCATAAAATACGTATACAAAAATTTAAAGAGTGATATGTCACTTTCTTTTGTTATATATATGTGATTAGATGTGTAAAACTACAAATTAACGCATAGAAATTAAAAAATTGGCATAGGAAGTTTGGCCATCCAAACAAGGTATTTTGATCAAAATGCTAAGAGTTACAACGATGAAGGCTCCTGCAAATGATAAACCTGAATTTTGTGAAGCTTGTCAATTCAGAAAATCTCATAGCTTGTCTTTTAAAAACTTCTACCTCACGTGCCAAGGGACCTTTGAATCTAGTACAGTCTGAATATGAAGTATGAGGTCCAGCACCACCAAATTTTGCTACTGGTTTCAAGTATATGTTCATTTTTTTTTTTTTACACATGCATGGAATTATCCTCTAGGGCAAACAATAAAAAACTACGTTAGAAGTTAATAATTCAACAATAAAAATAACTTTTTTTTATTATAGTTAAATTTTGATTATTATAATTTTATAACAAGAAAAAATTACATTTATCTTCCTTGAGTTCTTTTTAAATGACACTATTTTAGTTTCGAAAAAATACTTATCTCCTATCTACTCACTATAAAAACCGCATCAACTTTTTTTTTTTTTTTTCCACTTACATAGGATGCAGGATTACTACATTTGAAACCTAGGAATTACTACTCTCATCTCATCATCATGAAACGATCCAAATGTTGCAAAAATTTATTTGAAGGGAAAAATTATACATTTCTTTTATGATACAATGTACATACTAATCAACAGTATCCCCTCACTAAAAGTCATCCCTATGTTGAGGGGTACAAGATGCCAACATCTCTTCTACTTTATCCATGTCCCATTCCCTTATAAACCACAAATATTCACCCATTTGCTAATAGGCTTAAAGAAAACCAACCACTCAGGCTTCTTGCAAACTAATTGACAATTTGATTATCTGCAACTATAAAAAAATCCAGTACAAAATATGTATTCTGCAACAATCACAGATATTAGAACAACATTTGGTGGGGGCTTGATGAGAAATACCCCGAGGTTTGTATTTCATCATGTCATATATACGCTAGGGAGCCACGGTCAAGGTCAGGCTGTGGTCGACCCCGAGTAGGAGTTGGTGGCCTCTGAATATTAAGCTCCTATAATAAGAACAAACAAAATATAAGCTCCTATACATTTCGCCACTAAGCAAATGCATTTGTTCCAGTTGTTGTTAAACCCAGTACAGAAAGAAAAAAAAGCTTACCTGCATCCATGTCTCGTCCATGACCCGCTCAGGAGACGACTCTGGTGACTGAAGGGGAGGTGGTATGGGATGAATTAATTTTGGAACCACAACCAAACCCCTGCCAACCACCAGTATAGCTCCCGCATTGTTTGCAGTTCCTAAATAACACACCCAAAATAAGATTGAAATGCTACCACTTGCAAAAGAGAATAATGATGAGAAATCATGCTTACCACAATAATTAGTTGCAGAAAAAAGTGTGATTAGTTGTCCCTGGGCAAATCGCTCAAAACCATCCATGACACACTCATGGGCTCTTATGATGAGCTGTAATTTATTTTTCTTACAGAACTCTGTAACACGGTCAGGCTGCATAAAATAAGAAAATTAATAGGTCAAGTTTGCATCTAAATGCGTGAACCTTAAGGCATGTGTGGCTATCGAGTAATAATCCATTCTACAAAGACAAAAGATATGAACTTTGAATTGTATTTAGAAACAACTATTGATATTTTGCATGTTAAATTGTGTCTTAATTGTACTTCTAAACTTCTATGCCGTAACCCTTTTTGATCTTGTAGAGGCCACCAAAAAATTTAAATAGATTTTTTCGGTTTTGGCATTATTTAAATAAGAATTTTAATTTATATTATGACAGAAAACCGTGAGTAGGTATGATGGGGAGGACGAGAAGGATTAGTGAAACTTTTCAAATAACTAAAAGCCTAAATGAAATTCTGAAAATAATCAACAAAACAGAAAGCTAGACAGCCTTCTTAATTAGCTCAGACCTTTGGGAAAAAAAAATGAAATTAATATTTCCCACAGGGAATCAATTATGTCCCAATTTTGTGGTCAGATTTCTTTCCGCAGGAGAAACAGGTTTTACTTTTATTATTTTCAATGTATATAAATTTGGGAGAGGGGTTAACAGAATGTTCTTCCAACACTGAATTATAAGATAAAATCATCAGCCAGGACCTTAACTTTCTTGCAATAGTCTATAATCTAAGCTGTGAACATTAGAGTACATTTTCATTTATCATAATATATGGGAAGCAGGATTAGAAGATTCACTAATACCATGGAAGGCTCAATTTTACAATGAAAGATGACATACTTACCCCAAAAGTGACGAGCCCGGGCCCTCTAGCATTTGGTCTCAAGCCCTCTACACTATCATTTTCTGTGGGATCAGACCTTCAAATGTATAGATATACTATAAGCCAAAAGGGATGCAAACATAACAAAGCCAAAATGAAAAAAGAAGAAAGGAGGATACCATAACAGATCCATTAAAATAATAGATCCTGCATCCATTGTTATGGGCCTTTCAATCTTCTCTATCTGTTCTACTGAATGGATAGATCTTCCAATGCCACCATGCATGCAGATAATTTTCTTTTCAATAAGAGCAGCTAGGGGAAGATGGTTAAAAAGTTGATTGAATCTTGTCCACGCCCATATTCCATCATTTTCCCCCTACAAGCACATAGTTAGTTGCAAAGTCGAACTTAAAAACTGAATCAATACAAGTATGTTTCTGTCTGTACCATTCGTTCAATGCACTCTATGCGAAAACCAAACAGTGCATTTATGTCAGCAGCTTCATGGTTTCCACGTATCAAGTGAACATTGTCAGGATATTCAATCTGCACAATCACAAGAACGCAAAGGTAGATTATAAAGACAGTGAAGGCCAAATACAATAATACCTGACAACTTATTATAGCTAAAAGTAGCCTGCCTTAAGAGCAAGTAGCAAAGTAATGGTTTCCAGGCTGTGCTGTCCTCGATCAACATAATCTCCTAAAAACAGGTAGTCAATATACCTGAAACATCAAATAATTTAGCTAATTACAAAATGACCATGTTAAGTAGCACAGCAGGAGAATAGTGCCTTCAACAAATTCACACTTAAACATTAACTTGAAGAAATGTGTTATTTACACAGCATACTGAATCATACCAAGGCTGTGCTTGGATTGGCTTATTAACAGCTTATTTGAACTTATCTAATGACATAAGCACATGTTAGAGTGAAGCTTATGACAATAGTAGGTTGTGACATGTCCATAAGTTGCTTTAATTTTATTTCAATAAGCTCTCGAGGATAGCTTATAAAAATAGCTTATAGCTTATAAGAAAACAATTAAACCACATTTTCTCTTTTGATTATAAAAATAGATTATACATAAGTGTTTATTCAATCAACAGTTAAATAAGTTGTTTATCCAAATGCACCTCAAGTGACGAATTAAACAATTATGTTAAGAAACACATTGCACATATTAACTTCACAACATCATCCTGCGTTTTTTACTTCAAATCATAACAAATTGCGAGAAAACATCTAGACACAGTTTTGGAATGGAAATATTTTTCCACATAGTGTAGAGTTCAAATGCAACAACCATTCAGAAGTGCAAATTGAAATCCAATCTACATCTCAAAGCCAGGGAATATTTTTAGAGCCAATCAAATAGTGTTTTGTGTATTCAAAGGATGAAGCAACGTTATTAAGTGCACAACAACATCCATCATGGCCTCAAGTGTATCCAATATCCATTGACGCCTCAAGTGTATCTAAATTCTAAACTAAAAACTTCTTGTAGTATCCATTGCCAAGGAATTGTTAATTGAAAAAAAATTGGATGGTGGACATTTTACAATATGTTAGTCTAAGACTAGAATGTTGGAACTCAATTCTAATGGCTGCAAAGGAATAAAAATCCAAGATTACATGGTATGACAGAAATAGAGAAGAACTGATTAATATTATTAGCATCAGCTATTTTGGCACAAGGCATGTTAATCTACCCATGTATAAATGTAACAAACTTACGTGATGTCTCCTGCTGTTGAAGGAAATCCATATTCATCAAATAGCCGCATCAAATCACCAAACTGACCATGAAGATCACCAAATACTTTGACAGGAGCTTTCAGTTGAAGAACAGTCGGTTCATGCATAAATATTTGCTCAGCAGCATAGCAAAGCTCACCCACTTCATAAGGATCCAAAAAGAACCGCCTATTTGCAGGTGCTTTCCAGTTGCGAGGTTTGAGCAAATTTGAAATTATCTGGCAAGAAGACAGTGACAATAGGTGATTATCTAATATACCAATATGATAATTTAATGGGTACACATGTTAAGCTCCAACAATATACAGGAAGAAGAATGTGCATCAGATAATGCTTGCCTTTTTATGTAAACCCTGAGGGGATTTCTGCCTGGTGAACTTTTTTGTAGTATATGGAAAATCATTATTAATAGGATTCATGCGCCTACTTTCATTTTCAAATTGATCCAGTGACAATTGTCTGACCATTCCACCTAGGTTACCAACAGCCTCTTTAGCAACTACAACCTGTAATTCAATGTATATTAATTTGAATCCGTGAAAGAAATTTTATCAGATAAGCAAAGATTCCAAGCACATACAGCTCTAGGGTGAAGGTGAACATCTCCCTCGGTGTCACTTCCATCTGAAACTGTGTCTGCAGCATGTGAGTTGTAATCTGACACAGATGTTTCATCAGTAGGACTATTTGATATAGCTTGCACAGATTGCCAGACAGCACTAGCTGCCTCAGCTTCAGCAGCTGATGCCTCCCTCAGTTTTTCCAGGGAATGTTTGTCCAAGCTGGTAAAAACAACCCATATCAAGTTGTCATAAAAAAATTTTTTAAAAAACAAATAAGTGTTGAGCTTCTAAAGAAAGAAGCAACAAATGACATACCCAGAGCCACCAGATGACGGAATTTCTGGTCCACCATCCATACTTGATGTATTAACATTATAATGTAAGTTCGACATATTATGTTTAGGACTTGAAGCTCTCTCACTACTGTCGAGCTGCGGTGAATTTTCAGCCACTAAGAAATCACCCAGTAGTATATCTGCACAAGATAACACAGTTTCATTATAATTGGTAAACAAAGACAACAGATTAGAAATATCAATGAACACCAGTTTAAGAGCAATGAAAATATAAAATTATCAAGACACGTCCAGTAAAAAAATTAGAGAATTTAAAAACCTATTAATTCCTTCAATAGGCATTCTAGTTCCTGCTAGCTAACAGTTAGAATAAAACACATTCTTCTAAGAGCATCATATCAATAGTTCTCCACTACCACCAACTTTTCCGGTAACTTGTCTTGCCATTGTTCTCGTGACCTAAATCCATTCTCTGTGGTGCATCTCCTCAACAGCTGTCTCCCACTTTTTTTACTCACCTTCCATTTCATGTCCATTCCAGGAAACAAGCATATTGGACTTTCATCCTATTGACACTACACTCCAATGGATCTAAATGTGAAACTCCTACTAGGTTAGGGAGAGCCACTAAAAAGATACTGGCCGGTTCAAATGTCTTGCTACAAACTCAACGATCTTACAATAACCAAAAATGACTTTTTTCGCTGTAACTGTGGTAATCTAGTTCCTACAAGCTCGGTGTGGTAGTTATTTAGATGTGGTGGTTCACATTCTTAGGTATATCAAGAATACACTCAGGGAAGGGTTATTTTATCAGAACAAAGGCAGGGCTGAAATTGCTTGTCATGATCACCGTCAGATAGATGATCAACTTTAAGATATCCTATCTTCATTGGAGGAAACTCAATCTCGTGGAGAAGCAAGAAGCAAATCATCGTTGCTGGTCTAAGGGGCAGAGTATCATGCAATGGCAGCAACATGGGAATTTATAGGGCTAAAAAAAGCTTGGTGCATCTGGCACATATGCTCCAACTTGAGGAGGGGTGTCAGAATAGAACACATTCTTCACTTGTGCAAATTGTATCTACATTTCACAAGTGCATTATGCATAGGAAACAGTGTATACGTACTATGTTCATGCATTAATAAACATCAGTGTGTTAAACACGCACAATTTCTAAAACCCTACTTGCATCATCACATTATGCATTAGTGAGAATCAACCAGCTTAAGGCATTACAATGCATGCCAAAAAAAGGTTATTAACGCATTAAAATATATATATATATATATATATATATATATAGAGAGAGAGAGAGAGAGAATATAGTATAACACCACTTTTAGGAAAATGTCAGATTGTCAAAGAAAGCCAACAAAGACTTGGATGAGCAAATATTGTTACACTGTTACATTTTCAAAAGGGAACCAAATAAATTTTCAGCGTGACATGTGATAACCTATTTAGTGACAACGACTCGACATAAGAGATATAATAGGCAAACAATTTTTCTTGCTATGATGTGGAAATCAAATAGCTGTATGATTGGACCCGGATAAGAAAATGAACTAGACACGTCTGCCTCATTTTAAGTAAAACAAAGGACATAATTTGACGTGTGGATCCTACTTATTATGGCCAGGAGGGTACACAGAACTAGAGCCCCATGGAGCTGCCAATAAACCAATCAACGCCATTGGATATAATAAAAAGTACGAAATTGGTACATTTGATAAGACAGACTGACTGACGGCATTTCTCTCACATAATTCATTAAAAAAAGTCACTTATTCCTGTCAACTTAGCTGCCTTTCTAATATGTTGCATTTGATTTTTCACATCAAAATAAACCCTTATTATTTCTATAATTACAACTTCATTGCTCATAATGCAGGTACTTACCTCCTCTAAGACCACCATAGATATAGACTTGAACACCAACAGCTGCTGCTGCATGGCGACAACGACGCATAAGCTCTAAAGAAGAGTCATAATCATGACCTTTGTTTGCTCGTGAAGAGGACACAATGCCGTTTCTATCCAACCAAACCCCGGCAGCAGTGTCCAATACTGTCAAAACAAGAAAATAATCATATATATAATAGTCACACACACGCAGAGGCATGGATAAGACGGCATGGCAAGAAACACATACAATAAAAAATTTGGTGATAGAATAGAAACACAAGTTACCTGCAACGGATGCTTCCCCTTCCACAGCGCGTCCACCCCTAAGAACTCCTCCTGTAACATGTAATCGTGCACCAACAAAAACCTGATAGAATGAATGCCATATTCGATCAAAAAATAATCTTCAAAGGTATTAGAAATAGATAGAACTAGAAGACATCTCATAATATCATGATTGTAGCTTAAAAAAGAAGTATCTAAGATGATCTCTTTAGAATAGTTTCTATAGTACTTATGTTTCATGATTTGTTTCCTTACTTAATTAGGAATGTGAATCATCTATTAGCATGAATTAAGTTTGTGCCTAATCTTTTGTATCACGCCTTTCAATTCAATGGATATAATTCTAGTCTTGAATATTCTCTCTTTTCCCCCTTTACCGAAATCCCTATAATTTCAACAAAAATGAATGAGTAAATTAGTCAAGATCAATTCTCATCATTATAAAAGTAAAACTCTCACACCAATTTCCAACAACTAGAAGATATCCAGAACTTGTTGTGGGAAATAGCATATAAGAAACATAGAAATCCATTTAAATACTTTTAGAATTTCACACAACTAAATTGAACAATCAACTGCTTAAGAGAGGAACAGTATAAGAAATAGTGTAGGAGCAATAGAGACATAGTAATATTTTTTATGACAGTAGTTCTTTCCAAAATCCAAATTTATGTCGGCCCTTACAATCTCTCTACTGTCTCATTTAATGTTTATAACCACAATTAGCCTGCTAGATGAAAGTGGGATAAATGCCTTAAAACTATTATTTTGGACGGTTGCATCAATGTTGTCAAACTTGAGAGTCAATTCAAAATCGCGGAGTTTTTGTAGACTCAATTCTTTACGATTATATCTAATTTTTAAAATACTATAAATTGCATGATATTACCATAATTGTAATGATTGTTCAACTTTCCAATTCCATAAGTGTGATGGTAAAAGTCTTATTCATACATGAATAACCAAAGGATAAGTTCTTAAGAAGAAAACATTTCAAGCGAGAGGCAGATACTTATAAATATTCAAAAAATTACACACAAAATCAGAAATATTGGATGGAAGAGGGTGGGGGTGCGGAGAGCATCTAGTGCAGCAACGCAAGGATAAGTCTGTGCAGTACAGTGGTGCTTCAGAAGTGAACTGGAATACTGGATAGCCAGACAATTGGTGTTTGGCAGAGGTCGCCGAACGATTACCAGAAAGGAGTGAACAACGGAGTGGGTCTTCAATGGTAGGAAGGGAACCAATGTTGTCAAGATTGAGATCCTACCTAGGATCTCAGAAGGGAGATTGCAAGATCATAAAATGTAGGATCGTGAAGTAAGATCCTACCAAAATGAAAAAATTATGCTAATATATATTAAATTAACCCTTCTCATTTAAAAATATTTGACTTAAAACAACAAGAAAATTGTTGATTTCATAAAAAGTTATTTTAATTCTTTTTATTATGGCTAAGGAATATTTGAAATTAATTCACCAT
The DNA here is from genome assembly GCA_037974295.1 of Cicer cuneatum. Classification (NCBI taxonomy): domain Eukaryota; kingdom Viridiplantae; phylum Streptophyta; class Magnoliopsida; order Fabales; family Fabaceae; genus Cicer; species Cicer cuneatum. Next base: position 10,643,437 of record JBBPBO010000001.1, on the reverse strand, counting down.
TCTTTACTTAATCTATTATTGGGCCTCCATGGATCGCACTCAGCCCAAACCAATTTTAAACAAAATAGTAAACGAATAATTCGAAGAAAAAACTACAAACGGCCCCTTTCAGTTTCAGAACTAGGGCTCACCGACAGCATAATACGATTGAGACCGATGATAAAAACAAGAGAGAGAGAGAGAGAGAGAGAGAGAGAGAAGAACGGAGACAGTGTGACAGAGATATAGATCTGCTGTAGCCGCACAATGTATCTGGAGTGATACCAATCTGACCGCACTGCAGAGGGCAATTGGAGAAGGAAGGAGCACAGGGATATGGATGCTACGCTGCAGCAGCCTTGCAGCATTTATGGGGGACTGGATTTCACAACCTTACCCAGAAAGGGCTTTTTTGGGGGTTGCAATAGATCTCATGTGTCTAACATGTGATTTTGCATGCGATCCAACTTCATATGGCAGGGAAGCATCAAGAGGTAACAAAGATGAGAAGACTTATGGTGAAAGTTGAAAAGCTGCCATTTCGTGTGTTTTTGGGGCCTGAATTTTCCTTTTTATTGAACTTGCTGACTCAAGCAAAAACTCACGATTTTGAGTGAGTCTGAATGATTCCACACAAGTTCAGCGGAGTTCGCTCAAAGGCAAGTTTGTATGCTATTCAGCTCAATTTTCGTACCTAGAAATGAAAACCTGAACGAGTTTGCCGTGTGGTGTGTGTCCGAAAGATAGCTTTAAGTGGGTTATTATCTTAATAAAAGTGAGACCTCGCAGCGAAACTTGATTTTTTAACCATTAGATGGAAATAAAATCAACTCTAACAGTTGGCATCTGTGATTTTATTTACATAAGTGAGAGGAGTTTAATCTTGACATCTACGTCATGCATGAATGAGTAGTAAAAAATAAGGAATCAAATCATGTCACTTTTTTAAGTAATAATTAAAAGAGAGATACAGAATCCTAGGGATGAAAAAAATCATATAAGAAATTTACTGTTGAAATCCCCCACTTACAGATGCATGTTGATACCTAGGTGAAGGGGAAACTCCAGGTGCAAGGGTCCATTCCCACTGGCCATTCCTATGCATGAGCAGTCCATAGGCGTCTGCTAGTGGCTGCAGAGTATAAATACAACAATTGCAGTTACATTTAAGCAAATAGGCCTCAAACACAAGATTCATAGCAATATGACATCACAAAGTATTCTTTTCTGCTTCGATAAAATTACTTATTACTCAGCACACACTACAATATAATTACACAAGTCGGGTGTTATGATCCCAAGCATGAAAGAATATCAAGTCGTGTTTTCTAAAAGCAACAGAATACAATTATCTAATTGAAAGAGTATGATAAGACATACAGCTCCAGAAGAGTCTCTTCCACCACAGAGTAAAAACATTCCATCTGAGCGGGCACTAGCAGTTGCATACCTATAAATTGAGGTAGAATAATGTAAAATTGTAATATACTTATATAATTGAAAACTGAAGACCAATAAGGATTCACTTGCCAAAAGGTTAGAGAGAGTTACATTCTAGCAGAAGGCCTATCACCATCTGGGTTCAGCTTCTGCCACGCATAAGGCTTTTGAGCCGTATCCAAAGTCCAGGCATCAGATACAACTCGTTTCCCTACCACATGGTTAAAAAAACAAAACTATTTGTCATATCTCACAAGACAAACAACTTAATGTTTCTTCACAATAGTATACTAAGACACGCGTTTTATAACCATATAGACAACACACATACGTAGCATATGACTATACAAAGAAAACAACTTAGAGAAAGTCCACTACCAATTTAATAGTATTTATTTAAAATATAAATAAATTGTATTAATATGAGATGGTGGTATTATGTAATAACACTGAAGTAAAAAAAGTCATACTACAACAACCAAATTGTTAAAGAAATGTGTTATGACTATTCTATAGATTCCCCCCCAATGTTTAATCTATTGAAGTATGACAAACTGGATCAAAAGGAAATTGTATTTGTGGCTATCAGAAGTCAAGTTTATCATTCATGTATCAGTTAACCATTTTGCCTACTCATTAATAATTATTCCATAAGAACGAGTGAGCCTTGGCTCAATGGTGAGTTTGCTGCCTTGTGACCTAGAGGTCGCGGGTTCAAATCTTGAAACAGCCTCTTGCTTGGCAGGGGTAAAAATGCATATGTATACTCTCCTGAAACCCTGCTTCGCTGGAGCCTCGTGATGTGGGTCGTCATTAATTATTTTCCATCTAGAAAGTATGCCATATATATCTTGTCTTTAGTCTTTACAACAACTTGGGGCGTGTTCGTATAAGCAATTCAAGAATGGGCATTGGGCAGAAATGTCTTGAACCATACGTTTGGAATTTAACAATTTATTGTGTGCAGTTAAGCATATGTTTGGGGTGTCTATTACGAAACCTAACATGCATTTAATCATCCAACACGGTTTCATGAATAAAAATGAAGAAAAAGACAGCTAGGTCCAGAATTCATCTCACCATCATTTCCACTGACGGTAACAAGATATCTCTGAGCAACCAAGTCCATTACATGGCCATAGCGAGGCCCCGGTCCTTGCCCTTGTACAACGACTCTACAATTAAATTAATTGTAATATTGACTAATGCCACAGTTTGTTAAAAATTCTATAGTAAAAAAAAGAAAGGTAGCTCCATTACAACCAAACTCACCTGTGCCATTTGTATTTATCATTGGTCAAGTCAAGCACATAGAGATCATCGGTTGAATGTCCGGCAGGACCTATCCCACCCTAGCCAAGCAGAACCAATTAAACAGATATGTCAAGTCTCAACACCTTATCAAAAAAAAAAATACCAGCAAGGCCAAACAAGTAATAAGAAATCTCAATAAAATGTATCCCATAATAATCACCTGAAAAACAACCATGGTGCCAACCGTGGCTGCGGCATGAGCAGCCCGAGGAGAGGGCGGGTCTCCGGCAGGCTTAATCCTGAACATCATAACAAAAAAAAAAGTTACTTGTGTAGCAATTCAATTCAATCAATCTAGTTTTCACAAAAAGCAATGAAACATATATGAACTGAATTTGAAAGATTCAAAAATTAAAAATTTCAGAGTCAACCAACCTAGTCCATTTTTTTGTTTGAAGATCATAAGAATGAACGGAATTCGTAACTCCAGCTAATCCTACAAAGTTAACAAAACACATGAATCAATTTTCAAACAACAAGAACTAACAAAAAACACGCAAAGAAAAAGAGAGAGATAGTAGATTAATACGAATGCCGGGAGCTGAAGAAGATCCTCCTTCAATGGCAGTAGCGCCGCCGAATAGAATCAAACGCGGACCATGCGACTTAGTGGCGGCTACGGCGGTTAGAGTATGTCCACAGCGAGGACCAGGAGCATCTTCATCGGTATCCCAAAAACTTTCAATGGCTCGATAAGTTGGAGCAGGGTGCAGCCACGGCTTGGAACCCATCGATAATTGAAGTGAAAGAATGAACCCTAAAGGAAGAGGTTTCAGCAATGGTGGTGGGCCCGGAATAGCTCCGGACCCGTTATATTGTATAGTATAATATAATATAACTGTAACGGCTTTTCTTTTTTGCTTTATAATACGATGATAAAGATAGATCAGAAGTAGATGATTATTTTGATGTTAAATTATTTAGAATTGGAAGGGAGTAAGGAGTAAGCAGTAAGCAGTAAAGAGAAGAGGTTTTTTAATTGGTGTTGTAATTTGATTGATGAGGATGGAGAAAGAGTTGAAAGTAACAGAGAAAGAGAAAGAGAAAGCACTGAGATCAATCTAATTTATTTGTGTAATTCAAGAAATGGAAGTGGGAAGGGAAAAGAGGGGAGGGAGGGAGAGAGTGACCCTAGTTTTGCTTTATGGCCCGCGCTAGTCAAACCGCGGTTACAGGATGTCATTAGAAAAATATGCCTCATGGCTAATGGCTAGTGGCTACTCAAACCAATATCAAACTCTTCAAACGGGATTACGTAACAAAAACAAATGCAAGATTTAAAATATCTGGTGTAATTTAGAGTTTAATATCATCCATATAGAATTAGTTACAACTTTATTCTTCTTGGTTATAACTTATCATCAATGTTTAATTAAACTAATTAATTTATAATTATTTTTAATTAAAATAATTAACTTGTATATATCTTTAATAGTGATATTAAATAATTCAATGTTTGATATAGTGGACAATTCAGACGTTATCTTTTTTATTTTAACTCAAAATAGTTTTATTTGAAGCGGATCTAACATTAAATATGAGTACATTTTTTTACTACACTTAATTTATGTTAAAAAATGATATTACTATTTTTTTTAATCTAAATCATCTCACCTATTTTTATCTAATTGAATATAGCGAGTTTATCAAATCCTATTTTTATTTAATTGAATATAGCAACTATTTGTGGTGAGACTCAAATCGATATCTTAGAGTTAAGTATCAATGTGCATTTATTATCACTACTAATTGAGTAGATTTAAACAAGCAAGTAGAGATTTTGTTTATAGATATTAGTAAAACTTATTTTTTTTTAAATATTTTTTTTATAAAAAACAATGTGAAGTATCAATCCCTTAATTGTATTTATTTCTCAAAATAGTAGAGATCATCTCAAATTTACAAAATGATTTTGTCATCTGACATACAAATAGTATATTGTCGCTTACTATTTCAATTTTGTGTGTGTGCCTTCTCATTTATGCACACACCCTCTTTACCGATCATATTGCCATTTTCGTTTTGTCCAACTTTTACCTTTAAATCGTTTGAAAAGGACTCCATCTCGTATATATCTTTCTCATCTTGACCAAGTATTAAGTATACGTTGTACATATCAAAACTTCGACAGTTAAGAGGAAAATTGTGTGTAAGGTTTACGGTTCATTAATTACCATATGACATACAGCTAGGTCCTTGTGCTTGCTTAACTTTTAATAAGATCAACTTTTATTTAAAAAATATAGGGAAAAAGAAAAAGGGAACATGTAATCATAAGCAAGCTAGTTTGTTTTACCGGACTAACCGGATACTCATTTGATTCATGTGTGTTTCTAATTTATTGTCGAAAAATAATTGAGACAATATCTAAATGCTATGAGCTTAGCATGATTGTTGTTTACCGATTAGAATACGTACTAATATTTATATTTGTTTACATTTTGAGAAAAAACTTAGTGGCATTGTTATAGTATTTTTCGTGTAATTCTTTACTTAAAATATATTTTGTAGTTATAACAAATTTTAAAAAATATTATAAGTTTGAGAAAATTATAATGGATTGAATTAACAATCATATACCTTAAATTTTACTCTTATAATTTGAATTATCTAAGAAATGTTTTTTTTTACCCCCTTATAACTAAGTATGAAGTAGGCCTTCTCTGTAAGAACAGAGTTACACCTAAGAGGGAGGGTGAATTAGGTGTTGGACAATTTTTTTTGTTTTTAGAGTTTTAGAGAATGTTTAAGTGACTGTTTAAAGTTTGTTTAATCTTGTTGTGTTAGTAAATGAAAACTGTAAATGACAGAAGGTAAAAACACACAGAAATTTATCCTGATTCCCCTTACAACCAATGGTACATTCAGTCCTCTTGCACCCCACAAGAGATTTTTTAATATCTGTTAGAATAAGTACAAGTCTAACCCTAAGACTTCAATTACAAATTCCTAACACTCTGCCTAAGATAGCACACCACTATCTTAGTTTACAACACTTGAAGAAAATACACCACTTTCTTCAAACAATAACTTTAATGATTTTTACAACAATGTTCTTAATTAAGAACAACAGGATATAACAGTTTGTGCAAGGATACCAATCCAAAATACTTTCAAGTACAATAGAGAACTTTTCTCAATGATATGAAAATGTAGAGCATGTACTTGAAGTATGAAAATATAACTTTGAAAAGATCACAAAATATTTCATAAAGTTGTTCAAAGTTCGTGGTAGGATTGATTGGTTTAAAACTGAAGTTTTGAAGTATTTATGTTCCAAGGTAACACTTCAGATCAACGGCAATGATTCCCAAACGTTTTGATGAACTTGTGTAATGTTTCAAAACTGAAAAGTTGCATTGTTTCGAAGTTGTATTCGAATACAGTCTAGGTGTATTCGAATACACTTCTATAACGTTCTGTTTGTATTTGAAATTTGAACCTTGTAGTCGAATACAACATCTTGTAGTCGAATACAAGTACAGGATTTTTGCCACTGACTTGAGTTGTATTCGAATACACAAAGCTGTAGTCGAATACAAATGTTTAAAAGTAGCTACTGACTTGCAATCTGTATTCGACTACAACACTTCGTATTCGAATACAGATCTTCAGTTTTAGCTTATGACTTGTAGTCTGTATTCGACTACGATACCTCGTATTCGAATACAGATTTCCAGTTTTGTAAAAAAACTTTATTTTCAAACAAGTTTATGTTATTAGATATTTTCATAAAATATTTTAATGCATATGCTATCAGAAGGTTCTCATAATATTGTACTTAAATTGTATTTTGATTTAATATCAAATGCTTTTACCTAAATATAAATTTGAAAGATAAGTTGCTTTAAATCCTTTTTCTTTTTGATCAAGGATCTTTTTGTCTTCATAAAAAATGTAGATCTTTAAATTTCATTCTCAAGTTACTTAATTAAATATGGTGTTTCTCCTTTAAAAAAAATTAATGTTAATAATTAGCCGTTAATTTTATTAAGTGGAATAGTTGAATTCCCGACCTTCTTAACACTCCAACTCCATCAAATCAACTTATTATTCTATGGTATCTCTCTTGTTAACATTAATCTTGAGGGTCGTGTTAATATGCGCCCTTAAGACACTTGTTAAATATTATTTAAGTATAAATTTTTTATTAAAAAACGATTAGTCTTTCAAATAGTTACATACACAAATTTCAAGATAAAATTTCTATATTTGAATCATTAACACGTGTCATTGGGATACATATCAGCATTTTCCTACTCCAATTGTTGACTGTGTCATTGATTTCATAAGTGTTTTGGATTGTTCCAAGCTCAATTTGGTCTCTTGCGCCGACTCAATCCAGTGTCATAATTCGCAAATGATAACTAGGGGTTTCGCCCCTCAACGGCTAAACCTAATTGTAACGCCCCCAAGGCTGCTATCCCGTCTAATATGGCTGCATTTATGACAATTCAATATCTTTGTCTCCTCTGTGTTGAAACTCGGGTCTATATAAATAGTGTCTCCGACATTGATAAAGGTACACATTCTCATCCTATTACCCCCTCACTCCCCTTGAATCAATACTCGTTAGAGTGTTAAAGTGCTTGCTAGTACCACCCCCTCAACTAGTTTGAAGTTTCCAACCAATCGACAAAGTCATCCCATCCTCCTAGGTTCAAATTGAATCAACGAATTTTTCTTAAAATCTCTCGTTCCCCCGTGTATACTCTACAAGAGGGGACTTTTAGGGTGGGTTGGCTTGTTGTCAAGTACAATGCTTTTGTGGATCATAAGTTTCACTCAAATTCAATCTTACCACATACTCTTCTCATATTTGTGTTAGTTAGAGGTTGGGATTTGAACCTTTTAAATTAAATATGAAAAAGTCGTGTTCATCATGTCATGATTAAAAATTATTAATTCTCAATTATATATTTTTTTTAAGTTGTAAATCCTGATGCATTTTATCATAGAATGATAAATATGACTCCTTCATGTATGATTCAAACATGAAAAGATTTAGATATCTGGTGTTATGGTTATTTTTTTTTGAGAAGATTTTATGGTTATTTTATGTTTGATATTGTAGATTATTTATGTATAGAAAAAAAAAAGATTCATTCAAATGTTAAAACAAAAATGATTCATTTCGAGATCAAACCTAATTACTGATAAGGATAAAAATATGCTAACGATACATATAAACATTTCAGAAGTTGCTGAAAAATAATAAAATAAATTAGAATAATCAAATTAATTTCTTTTACGTATGATGAAAAATAAAAAATAATATAAAATTCACAATAATTTTTAATCTCATTCATATTCAAAAAATAATATATTTAATTATATTCGGTCATATCAATTATACGTGATATTTCACATCCGATAACAAAATAATATAGTCGCATATGAAAGTAGGACAGATTTAGATGCTATGTGATGACAACATGTAATGCTGATAGTATTTCGCATTTTCTAGTGTCTTGAATCTTGATACAAATTGGTGGTGTGAAGGAAAATTAAGAGAAGGATTGATAAAAGAATAGAGATTGAGAGAAATTTAGGAAGAAAAAAAAAAGAGAGAGAATAATATACTTATTAGTCTTTAATAATAATAAATAATAATTTAAGGGATATAATAAGAGAATAAAATGATATTACTATAATCACTTGAAAATATAACATTTAAAAATGCTATATAATAAGTAGATGAGATATCTCTCATAAAAAAAATCAATATCTAAGTTATCATTAATAATAGTTTAATTTTTACTGTGTAAAATAATGAAGTTTTATAATATAAAAATCAATAATTATATAATATATGCATATAACAATTAACAATTGCTATCATATTATATATATTTGTATTTCCCATTATATATATATATATATATTGAAACTGATATTTAATAAATATTCGTATAGTGTGTTTTTCTAAATTATAAAATTAATTTAACCTATTAGTGAATATTTTATATAGATAGAAACGATGTAGGAAAAAATTAATTAATATATCCTACTAATATATTTTTTACATAGAGTACAAATTTAACACCTAAGCAAATTGTGATTTAGAAGGAAAGACTCAAATCACTTTGAAATTATTTTTTTTTTCTTCCAGATATGTACTAATATATTTTTTGTGATAGAATGGACTAAATAAATTTTAATAAATTGCTGAGGTGTTGTACATTATAATTGTTTATTAAGGTGTTAACATAGTCGATATATCTTTAATTACAGTAATGCGTTTGTACCTCAATTTTGCTTATATATATATATATATATATATATATATTTGTGTCTGTGAGAGAGATAAACATTATTCATAAAAGTAATATATATTAAAATATAAATAAAAATTCATTAGTATTTTAATTTTAGACTAAAAATATATATAAGAAGATTGAATATTTTTTCAAGAAAGAACTTAATATTTTATAGATATTATACATTATAAAGAAATGTAAAATTTATATATATTTAGTTATTATTGTGTATGTTAACACCAAAAAGTTTAAGTTTTAAATGAGGCATCACTTTAAATAAGTTTACAACACAACTATAGTTAGTTTATTGAAGTAAAATGTTTTAGATTACATGTATCAACTTGTTGGACCCACTGTAAGCAACTTAAGAACATCTAAGATTTCTCTCAATCACCTTTGCATATGAGATGTTATTAGAAATTCAATTCTGTTAAGAACATCCAACCTTTCTAAGTGCATGCTTATATTGTTTGAAATCGCGTATGTGATTATTTGTTTTGAGGAAGTAAACATTTGATTCTAACGAACCCATTGCCAAATGAGTCTCAAACTCCTAAGCTTTGTAGTTTTTTAGGTCCTTAACATGTATGCTACTCCATAAAGTTGTGATACCAAATACACAAAACAATGTATAAACGGAGTATGCATCTAGGATAATCTTTCGCTGCAGCACTTCTTGTTTCTCTGTTTTCATCAGAATATTTCCTAATCATTCTCAAAAAATTAATTTAATAACACAAATTTACACATTAAGTTCAAACCTCACATGCAAATTAATTGTTATGATAATAAAACAAAACACAATTTCATATCAGGACTATTTTCTTATTGCCAAAAAACACTCACTAACTCACAGTTGACAGGCAAAAACAAGTTGCAATAGACACTTCACTAGACAAGCTAAGGCCATAAGAAACCTAGTATGTGCAAATTACATAGAGTATTAATTAATAGTACAAATTTACATTTACATTACTATAAAGTTAAGCAATAATGGTGTCAGATTTTTTATAATGATGAAGAGATACATGTTTGTGAAAAGAACTCAATTCAAGAGGGGAAGCATGTTGAAATGTCTTGAGAGTCTTATGAGAAGCACCATGAGAAATCAACAATAAAGCAACTTGCAAATGTCCTGCTTCGGCAGCACAGTGCAAAGGAGTGTAACCAGCATGATCAACAGTATCAACCTCAGCACCGTGTTCCAACAATACCTTAACACTCTTAATTCGACCCTTGAATGAAGCCCAATGAAGTGGGGTCCACCCATTCTGATCCTTTCTATTCACATCCATTCCTTCCCCTAAATACCTATTCATTGTGTGTACATCGTCCACCCTCGCCGCGCGAAGAAGCGCGTCGCCGTAACGTAGTAAATCAAACAAGCGCGTATGTCCACTCTCCTCCGCAACTTCAAACGCTGTCTTCCCGTTGAAGTCTCTCGCGTATTTCACGTCCGAGATTTCTAATAAAAACTCCACCGCCTTCAAGTGACCTCTCGACGCCGCGCAGTGAAGTGGGGTCAACCTTTGAGAATCTACCACGTTAGGGTTTCCACCAATCGAAACGTAAAGTTCAATCACACTCACGTGACCTTCCATCGCCGCCACGTGAATAGCTGTTCTCATTTCGGTGTTCACAGAGTTCACATCCAATTCGTCTCCGAAAAACTCCAACAAAAACATCACAATATCGGTTCGATCCAATCTTGCGGCTTCGTGCAGAACAAAATCCACCGAATCGTTGATTCTGCAATCGGAAGCTACAAGAAGCTTCAGAACATCGAGTTTCCCGGCTCTGATTGCGAACGGAATGAGGGATTTACCGTTTGAGTCCTTGAAATTCGCGTTTCCACCAGCGGCGATCAGAGCAGCGACGTAATCCGATTCACCGCTTTCAACGGCGGATTTGAGCAAATTCGAGAGATGTGATTTCTCACAAGCGGATATGGCTTTCGTGAAGAAGCTACGAGTTTCATTGATGGAGGAGCGATTTGAGATGAGAAACTCAGCGACGATGGGACCCACTAAGGCGACGGTTATAACGGCATCACGGAAAACGTGGGGACCAGGTTTGTTAAAGAGACGGCGGAGATCGTCTGTGTTGGCCTTACCGGTAGGTAGCATTGAAGTTCGGACGATGATGACGTCAGCAGGGTCGGAGAGAGGTGGTTGATTGATGTTAGGGTTTGAGAGATGAATGATGTAAGATGCAGAAGAGAGTGGTGGAATTACGGATAAGGGTTTGTTGATTGAAAAAATGGTTGGGTTTGTTGTTGTTAGGGAAACTGCAACAGACATGGTGTGCATGAGGTTTGTGAGCTTAAACAAGGAACTGCACTTTTGGTTCTTCTGGAAGTGAAGTTCAACTTCATTGGATTCTGCTTTCACCAACCTATCCATGGTGGTGATGATTATACACAAGCAGAGGGTGATTCTGTTCTTAATATAATCCTTATTAGTCTCTTTTGATTGTGTTTATCAGAAAAATTGGCGGAGAAAGAAATTAGTTGCTTGCTGGAATGAAGCTGTTTATTTTGTTTGCTATATTTATTTGATTTATATCATCATTATTATTATTGTTGTTGCTGTTATTGATTATTGGTGTTTAGAAATTAATTATTGGTAATCTATGATTAATTATATTTATATAGCATGCTCGTTAGCTAGGGTGCGACAGTGACAGGGAAAGGAAGGTGGGTGGGATGGAGAAGGATGTGAATTAGTAGAGAAGACTCAGAATAATGACTATAACATGTTTTTCTTTTCATGGTATTGCTATTTAATTGTACAGGAAATAGACAAGGTAAAGACGGTGTGAACTTGAACCAATTCAACTAGTTAGACCAGCCATTTTTTTGGAACCGGTTTATTGATACAATTTCAACACATACATATTTTAACAGGGTAGAGGTGTAAGTTTGAACCAGTCCATCCATCCCATGTATGTATGTGAATCCGGATGTTGTCCTACAGTAAAGACTTCGAGGCCGTAATATTAAGATCAAACAGTCGTAATTGGACGGTCTCCGAAGTCTTGACTGCATACAATCAAGATTTGTATGTGTGTATATATTTTGATTTTGATAGAAATATTATATTTTATTCATTTTGGCAAATTGTTGGGTACATGTGAAGAGGGAATTTACAAACCTCCTGGCTAGTTGGATTGTCATATTCCAATTTGACATATTTTTCTGTACCCTCTGAAAGTGAAAACCGGGAATCTTGTCTAATATTCTAACGATATTCTGTTCCACACTGGTTTTGGCTGTATGTGAAGACCAATTACATATTTGATTTGAGGTTTAATAATAGAAAATGCAGTGGTTGCAACTTCAGAGATCATCTTTTTAGTTTTTTAATATGATGAGGTCAAACTCAGGAGCCATGAGTCAATTCTTTATAAATTTATGACTAATGATATGTTTGTCGTCATCTTTAATTACCTGAGCTAAAGCTAACACTATCTTTGTGATGTATTTGAGACTTGTTTTTTGGGTTATTGTCTATGTAGTGGTAAATTTAGGTGATTTTCATTCTATTTCAAGTTCTACAGTTTTTGATCTATGATGACATATATTATGAACCAAAATTAAGTCCAATGTCCAAGGTGATCAGATTATCAATTTTGATAACTTGGTTGGTCTGTTTCTTGTATGTTTTTACTTTTTTAAGTTATGTAGTGGTGATCTTGAAGTTAACACTTAATATCCATCCAATACAGGTTTTTTATCGTGTGATATTTGGAGCTTTTGAGGTAGAACAAAATTATCAAAATTCCTGAGGAAATTGAAGTTGAATTGCATGATTTAAAAAAACATTATTGACGTGCTCTTGTGTCAAGCTTGTTTTCTTCAAACTCTTTCACATCTTTAGTTGTTTAAGAATTTTATGCAGCTGGCTTTATTTTGTTTTTACCAATATTGTAGAGTAATTCAATTAGCATAGTTACTTAGCGTGACTAACTTGGTGAAAAGTTAGTTATTGGAGGTTAGTTGAGTTAGTTTACAATGTGTTGGCTCATATATAAAAGGAAACTTGCATGTAACTGTAAAGTAGTGTGATTCATAATAAAATTTTGATTCACCATCAATTTCACTCTCCCTCTTCTTGTGTGTGTGAGAATACTATTGTGAGTTTTAGTATACTTAGAAGGTAATTTCTCCAACAAATTGGTATAGCAGAGCCTCGTCCTTGAAGACAATGACGACTTCAACCGACCACGGTGGTAATGGGTATTTCCCGACAAACTTATTGGTTCTCAAATGCAAGAACCGCGATCAGTGGGTAGTTCAAATGAAGGTGATTTTCATATTTTAAGTTGTGCTTGAAGTTGGGAATGATGGTGTGACTACATTGGAAGCGAGTGCAACTGAAGGCGAAGCTCAAAGAACAACAAATAGAAATCAAAAGAAAAAGGATTGCAAGAGAAAGAATTACAAGATTATTTTTGGTGAGACTGTTGGAAGGAGGAATACAACTCTCCTAAATATGGTGAAAACTGAAAAGCACACTAAGAAAAAAGTTACAAGATTATATTTGGGCTGAAGCAGTAAGAACTGCTTATCTCCTCGATAGCAGTCCAACAAAAAGGTTTAATTAGATAACTCTTGAAGAAGCTTGGCTTGGTAGAAAGCCACATGTGCAACACTTAGGGATATTTGGTTCTTTGTGCTATTGGTATGTCCATAAACAAATCAGAAGGAAGCTTTATGCAAAGGCTCAACCAATTATAATGGTAGCATGCGACTGGTGCATAAAGCCTATTTAATCCAAAATTACAAAAGATTGTCATAAGCAATGATGTAGTGTTTGATGAAGAAAAGAGTTGGAAATGGAACAATACTGAAGATTCAAACGACAATGGTACAATAGTGGCAGTAAATTTGGAAGGTGATCAGAGGTTGAGTAAAACCCAGCAACAAATGAAGGAGCCAATGATGAAAGAAATGTAGAGAACCCAAGAAGATCAAATAGAGAAAGACAACCTTAAAGGACGAATATCAATGAGGCGGAGTACATAGCAACTGCATATGGAGTTATTCAAGCACAACGACTGGAGATGTTTGTGTAGAAACTGAACATGAAAGGGAGGCAAGTCCTGAATAGGAATGGCAATGGGTAGCGTAGGGTAGTATGGTACCCGTGCCCGTACGCGAAGTTTAAAAAAATACCTATGCTTGTGCTTGTACGCTCGCGGTATCAACTTTAACACCCGTACCCTTGCCCGTTGGGTACTTAAGTGCCCGTACTCGTACCCATTACCCGCACTTTAACAAAAATATATCGATAAATAATTTGTGATTAAATTTAAAAAAATTCCCAAATATTTTAAATCCAAATCATAAGTATTACTAACCAAAATATTGTCTAACTCAAAACTTCCAAAATATATCATGATCTAACATTAGTACATTACTACAATAAATATCAAAAAATAAAAAATAATGTTTTCTGAAAGAATATTTTATGAAGTTGCAAGTCCTTGAACGGTATTATCTGAGATCTATGAAAAAATTGATATGTGTATTATATTAGTTATTTATAATTATAAAGTCACGATTAATAATATATAAAAACTCTTAAATATAAAATCACAATTATTTACCTCTTCATCAGAATCAAATATGTATATAGGGACTAAAATTTATTTTTTATTTTTTTTTAATTATTAAAATTGTACTCTTTTTATTAAGGCTCAATTTTTAAGATTAGAACCGAACCTCCAAAATCTATTACTATTTACTAACATATCGTGATGATTTACTTATATGTTTATTTTTTAGGAGGATCCGAAAATTATGAAATGAAATGACTTAAATTCGTTGATTTGTTTGGAATAAAAAAAAGAGGTTGAGAGACATGAGATAGTAGAGAGTGAGAGAAATAGTAGATAGAGATTGGAAGGGGAGATAGAGATGCATAAGATAGTAGAGAGACATATATGTATTTAGAAAAATTATGTATTTAAATTTTTTTTTTCAAACAAACATGTTTTCTTGAAAATCATTTTTATGGTAATTTTTTAGTTTAAAAAAATTATTTTTATAAAATTGTATACAAACATGTTAAAAATTATTGTACAAAAAAAATCATTTTTATAATAATAAACAAACGAGAGTTAAAAAATCATATTTTAAAAAATTTCTAAAAAATAATCTCTAAATTATTTAAAACAAAAATCATTTTTATTTAAACTCAAACAAACTTACATACTAATAATAATAATAATAATAATAATTATAACAACAACAACAATAATAATAATAATAATAATAATAATAATAATAATAATAATATTATATGTGCGGGGCGGGGTGAGTATTATAGTACCCGCACTCATACGCGTTCAATTCTGCGGGTAATTATCCGTCCCCATACCCATACCCATTATGCGGGTTTTTACCCTATCCATTACGGGTTTTTTTTGCAGATGCACACTAATTATGGGTCTAATTGTCATCCCTAATCCTAAAGCTGAGAGTAGACAACAAATCTACAGTAAGCTTAGCAAAACATCCAGTGGCACATGGTTGCAGCGAACACGTAGAAGTCAAATTTCACTTTATCAAAGATCAAGTCAACAACGGAAAACTTGATATGCAGCACTATAGATCAGAGGAACAGCTTGTAGATATACTAAAAAGGCATTGAAAGCAAGCCGTTTTGAGGAAATGAGGAGCAAGTTAGGAATGTGCGACATAGCTAGCTTGAATTAAGATGATATATTGTAGAATAATTCAATTAGCAAAGTTACTTGGTGTGATAACATTGTGTAACTAACTTGTTGAAAAAGCTAGTTATTACATGTTAGTTGACTTATTACATGTTTGGTTTCACTTTTTGGAGTAATCAAAATTAATTTTAGAGGTGTAGAATTGATTGATATGTTTGGGTACTATTGAGCAGAATTGATTAGAATTTGAAGCTAGGATTTGTAGTTTATGAGTTCAAATTTACACTAAAATTTATTATTCAATTCACTTTTGCTTAAAAGATATCTAAACATAAATCAACTCACTTTTAACTAAAATAAATTTTACAAAATTAATTTATTCAAAATTAATTCATTCAAAATCAATTTTAGTCACCACAGAACTAAACACGCATGTAATTGTAATTAGTGCGATTTAGAATAAAATTTGATTTCTCGTCAACTCCACTCTCTATTCTTGTGTGTGTGTGAGAGAATACTAATCTTGTGAGTTTTAGTATATTTAGAAGGCCATTTCCCCAACAACCAAATTTCTCTAGTGGTCAAAGTTTAAAGAGTTTGTTGCCTGAAAATTTTAACCAATAAATGTATTATTTTTTTCTATATCAACATCTATATATTAATATTAAGTTGACAAAATTATTTGTACTTATACATTTATCTTTTCAATTTAATCCTTTTAAATTTAATAAATTATTTTTCTAAATTTTTATTTTAATTAAAACCATTAACCACACATAAGTTCATAACTCTTTCCCTTCCTCTCACGAAGCTTTCCTTCCTCTCACAAAACCGCTCTACCGCCAAAGGAAATCGCTCTCTTCTGTCGTTCTTCAATTGCCTTGAGAAGAACTCTCACCGTTTTTCCACCTCCGCAAGAAGATTCCTCCTCTGTCTCACTCTCAATTCACTCGTGTTTGTTTCATTGTCATCTTAGTACCATCAATTACGCACCATCGTCGTCGCGCCGTCGTTTACATATTCGTCTTTGACTCTTAATAAACTAACGACAAATGTAGAGCGAAGGAGAGAGTGAATAATGACGAAGAGAAGAAATTTGATTATTTTTTATATATAGTTTAATAAATAAATATTAATTATTTTCAAATATAACATAAATGTAAAACTTTAAATTTTGATGGTGTTAAATTTAAAATATGGTCAAACTTACTCATAAATGACATGTCATTAGACTATTGATGGTTTAATTTAATAGTACCGAAATATGTTAATTTTCAATTGTACCATAAAATTTTTAGTACAGTTTTCACTATTGAAAAATAACGAAATTTTCAGTACAGTTTTTTTTTAACATTTTTTTCATTCAATTTTTTTTCTCATTAAGGAGCGAAAAAACATTATGGAACCTTCTCGAGTTCGACCTTCTACACAATCTTATAGGAGAGCCGCCGTTGAAAAAAGGAGAAAAATGAACAAAGAGTTGTAACAAAAGCAGGATTATTATATTCATCCTGAGTTTGAGCAAGAGGAGCAACAGGATCTTGCGTTTGATGATCAAGAGGAGAGCAGCACCAGGATAACATGCATCAGCAGCCTGAACAACCTCAATCTCCTAGAGGTCCTTATGATTTTTCCGTCCTTAAGGACTATGAACTCCACATTGAAGTTAGAGTGTGGAATTGACATGTTGGTAAACAATTTATTTTATTACATAGTATAGTATAACATAGTATGCATAGTTTAATATATTTATAGTATAATTATTATAAGGCCGATTTTAGGAACTCAATTTGTTTGAAATAATTGATTTACTGATTCACTGGTTTTGAGGAATTCATTAGAGTTTAATTTGATTTACTAAAAAGGGTAAAATGATAAAATGTACTAATTGAGAAAGAGAAGAAAAACTGAAGAAAAAAAAGTTTTAATTAAACAAGATAGACGGACCTTGAAAGTTGTTTCAAATGGCAAAAAACAAGATAAATTCATTGATATCATATATGTATTACCTACTCAGATAGATCAATGGATTACTATATATGGGTTACCTTCTCCGTAACGATGTATTTTGCACATGATCGACAGTAATCTCATATCTGCTTTTACTGAGAGATGACACATAGAGACTAGCTCATTTCACCTGCCATTTGGTGAAATGATTATTATTCTCGACGATGTTAAGGGTCTTTTGGGCATACCATGTTATGGAAAGTTTTTTCACACCTCCTACTAATGTGAATGAAGATTTGGCCATTGCTACTACCGTTGAGTAATTGAGAGTTGACGAGGATGAAGTTGTGAATGAAACTAGGGCCAATAGAGGTGTTTTATATAGTTTTGAGTTGTTGAAATGTGTATTTTTTAAGAAACTTTGTAAAGGATGATTCGAATGTGCAGCGAGGGCATACCTACTTCATTTGGTAGGGTGTACCATGCTAGCTGACAAAAGTTTTACCTTTGTATCTGGAAAATATTTGTTTCTTTTTCAAGACATTGATAATTTCGGTAAATGGGCGTGGGAACCAATTGCTCTTGTTATTTTATATGACTATCTTAGATATGGTACCATGCCTACAACGAAGCAGATTAAAGGATATTTATATCTATTTCAGGTACTTTATATAATTTTTTATATTTGTTATATTGTGATTTGATAAAATGCTTATTAAATTATCTGTACTTTTAATTATTTACAAACATGGATTTATGAAAATTTCTCTAACATTTGTAAGCAGAGTATGAGTGAGCCTATATCTTCACTGTCACGGATGTTTAGATGGACTCCTAAACGAACATATGGGGATGTTGCATACTACAGAGCAAAGTTGGAAGCTTTGGGACCTAGTAATATTATCTGGATGCCAAATTACGATAAGGATGTCACGACATAATTTCAGTTTGTGTCGATGTTTACAGGGTACATTCGTTGGTGTTCTACGATGGTACCGTATTTACCAGATAGGTGTCTACGCCAGTTTAGGTATACTCAGCAAATCCCTCCTACACTGTCGATGCTCATTATCGACATAGCTGACTCTCTTATATTCATCAACAATATCAGCTAAAACTTTCCTAGATACAACTCAAGTCAAATTATCATAGAATGAATTGTTGTGTATATGCTCTTTGCGACACTTGTGTCAAATAACTTTTTTATCTTAATAATTTGCAACTTCAACATCTCATTCATACCATTCCATGCCTTACAGAAATCTCGTTTACTGTGTTTCAAAAATCTCTTCAATGAGCACACTCAACCATAATATTCAAACATAAAATAAAGTTTGGTATTATTTCAACAAAAAATTCTATCAAACATCCATGTTTAATCTTAAACATGTATAAATATAAAACAAAATGCAAAGTTTTAATGACATACCTATTAGTCGTAATATTTTCTATATGCAACACTCGATTGGTCCATGCTTCAACAAACTTTCCTTGTGATGAGTCAACCATGTGTCTCTGACGTAGTCAAAGAAAATAATATTATCCACACATGTTTACTCAAATATTTGAAAAAGGTTCTCGTACTCATTCTCTTCATATAAACAATTTTCCTCCACAACTCTAGAATGGGTTTCTGCATATCCTTCTTTAATATATATCGTTTGCATTTGTCTCCAACATTTTTGTTGATATGAAGTTGACAAAGTAAATTTGTTGAAGATGGAAATACAACTTCAATTGCATTCATTAAAGAAAGCTATTTGTCAGTCACGATCACCTGAGAAAATGAGGTATTTGAAACAAACAAATTTTTTTAACTTCTTCAATGCACAATTCATACAAGCAAATGCAACGTTGAATGTTAATCCAATTAAAGTTACACCAACAATTTCAAACAATGGTAACCTATACTTGTTGGTTTTGTAGGTGTTATCCATGATCAATACAAAAGAGAATATGTTCAACAAAGTTATGGAATCTGAGTGCGTCCAAAACATGTCTCTCACAACGTTGGAGTCTTTATGAGTCATACTCCAACAAGCATACTTCTTAGCTTCAAGTAACTTCAACAGATGTTGCATATCAATTATCAGTTATGGGTCCTTCAAATTCTTCTTGTATGTGGTTCGTCGCTTATGAATTTGAGAGATATTAATCATGTTCTTCTTATCTCGATCTCTCAAATATGACAAAATGTGTCTCGGTGCAACGTGATATTTTGTCAGCTCGTCAAAATGTTTCTTATCTTCTTTTAAGTGTCCCACAAATGCATTGTTCTCAAAAGTAGTCACTAACTCATGTTGTGAAGTCCACGCATTAAACTAATAATATATCTCTCGTCATTCTTCAATGGTTTTAATATAAGTTTAAACGAACAGCCACACCTTTTAGTTGAAGTCTCTGAGTTACTTTTTTTGACTTATATTTTTCACCTCTATAACAACCGAGAATTAATTTTGACTTATTTCCTCTCTTTCTGGTCTCTATGTTAGAGCGAATAATGATAATAACTACTCGATTTTGTCGGTCAACCTATCTTGCCCATGATATAACAGCTTTTCATGACTCATAAAATTTGATCAATTATAAATGTTTCAATCAAATATATACATAATGGTGTTTTTTCCATCCCTACTTCAAAAAAAAAAGTTTAAAAAATTCAAGAAAAAAAAAATACGTACCGGAAATTTTAAAATTTTAAGGCACAAATTTCCGGTAGAATAAAGTATTAAATAGTATATCGAAAATTTTGTTGGCGCCATTTTTGATAGACAATTCATACTACCAACATTTTGTGCCAAAAATTTTTTGTATACGAAATATACCATCGAAAATTGTAAAATACAATTTCGTTAATTTGTGTGCTGAATATTGGGAGAAATAATTTAATTACCAGAAATTTTATCGAGGAGGTAATATTTTAGAGTAATTGTTTTTTTTATCTGTAATTGAATGAAAATGAAATGACAAAATTGAATTTTTTATATTTTGGGGATTATAAATTCAATTATGGGGTACAAAATTATAATTTTCCAAAACACATGTACAAGCATCCATCTACACAGCCCAGATCGGCCCAGTACACGCATTTGTAAATAGTTTTTTATTTTTTTCAATTATGTTGGATATTTCCTCTTTCTGTAAACACAAAAAAGTAATAATAGAGATAAAAATATTAAAACATTAACACATAACTAAAATATATCACAAAATTTAAAAGTATTAATACATTAACACATAAATAAAATTTAATATATTAATTTTTGACAAATTCAGATATCTGTAGACTGTAGTTACAAATATCTCTTTATTTTACGTAGAAGTATCCTTTAAGCTACTTGTACATATCGGTCACATATTTTATTTACAAATACTTACAAATTCAAAAAAAAATTTACCATCCATGTATAGAATGTCACATATTCATTTAATATATACTGAGAATTCATTGGTACTCATGATATAATTGTGAGTATTGATGAATGATGCTCATGAGACAAAATAAATACAAATTTTAAATCTCCTAAAAAATAAATATGAAAATTTTGATATAATTTCAAATAATTGGTTTTTGGTGTATATCCGGTCAAACTCTATGATGTTTAAGTCGTCCAGTTTTATCACGTTATAATTTTTAATAAAATGTTAAAAAATTGATATTTTTTACGAATTTAATTTGTATGTATTTTCAATATAAAAAGTTTATGTAGTTGACATATTATAATAAATTATACGAATAATTTTATAAATAATTATGATAAAAGTTAAATATTTCTATTAATTTAATAATTACAATTAATTGACAATATAAAAATAATATATATAAATTAAATTCTTTAATTATCAACTAATTTAGTGGTTAGACTCACTCACTTTAAATATAAAGAAGTTGAAAATATTGGATTCAAACCCGAAAACATTGCATATCAATGTTCTTGCAGTTATCAACTCAACCATAACGACAAATGATTGACGATTTTAACTAAGTTGCAATTTTATAAACATATTACATTTATAAACTAATTGGGAAGAGAAATTATTATTAACATAAGTGACATTAATGATTATTTTATAATTGTTTGGTATAAGATTTAAATTCTATCATTTACAATTAAAATGTCAAATTCTTACTATTAAATTGACACCGCAAAAATTTTATAGATATACTCTCTCTAGTCTGAAATAATTAAAAAAGAAAGTAAATCAACAAAAATGAATATAAATTAAATACAATAATCCTTGTTAACTATATTTTCTCTTATATTGTTCACATAATTTTTGAAGAGCAATTTAAGAAAGAATTGTGCGGAGAGCACGGTAGGTAGAGCAAGCAAAATCGATTTCCGGACGCAAGAAAACAAATTGAATATTGGAGATAATCCAATATAAGACGCGGATTGGTAACTTGGTTTTGGTTTTGTGTGTCACATTACCATTACAAAGGCTCTTTGATGATCTAGGTAAGGTAGCTGATGATTGAACAGAGACAGGCATATATATAAATGAACTCTTTTCCATTTGGTGGGATTCAACCAATCGGCACAACAAGACAAAACTTGTTCCTAGTTGTTGACCTAATGCACAAAAGGCCAAACACTATGCTGGCCCGCACGTTATACATGCTCAAGCTTTTTATTTTACTACTATTAGTAACTTGTACTCTTTAGTTAAACAATTTTCTTTTTGGTACAAATACAGGAAAATTATTTTTTATATTAAATTTTATTTTTATGTAAAAGGTGCATTGATGGATACAAGAATACATATGTTATTTATAAAAATTATCTATAATTTCAATTTTTAAATAACATATGACTATATAATTTGGTACATTGGGATAATAGTCTTTCAATCGAGTATTATTGTTTAACTTCAAGTTATATATTTTTTCTATTTTTGGTTTTTGACTTTATGCATAATTTTGCATTTGATAAAGAACGTCAAAGTAAAATGAAGAATGTAAATATTATTATAAACTACTTTGATTATTCTTTTAATAAGAAATATTTGTTTAGCCATAATATTTAGGTAGAAAATAAAAAAAATTGAAAATGTAAGTAATATGAGTAGATTAATTTTCAATTTTTTATTTATTTATAAATGTAAGATTTTAGGTTTGTATCCATACAACATTTACTCCTATTTTATATACTCGAGGAGAAACAAATGGCCTAATAAATAAGTAGAGGAGAGAGATGAAAAAAAAAAAGAAGTAAGTAGAAAAAGGAAATAAATGAATTAAAGAAGGAAGTAGTGTGCAACACGGCAATTTTGTTTGGTATAATTCGAGTTTGTGTGTGTGGCACATGCATAGCCACCGATTCTATGCTATACGACAACAAATCTAGCCAAATACATAAATGCACTCTGCTGCTTTTATTTTTTTTATTATTTACTTTTTTCATTACTTGACTAACTAAGATGTTCCTTTTAGTCAGCATTGTATTTGTACTTTTATATGTAAATCAACCCTACAAAGGGAGGTGCATGAACATACATATATACATGTTTATATTAAAGAAAGGGGAAATGTATTTAGCCTTTTGGTGGTATGCTATATTCTTTAGAACATTTTCTGTAAAAACTATATTTTTTCTCTTGATGTAAGAATCAATTAATAGTAAAATATTTAAACTACTAATTCACAAGTGCACCCGACCTAGCTAAGACAACTACTATTTACTTTGTTTTTTGAGGTGACATAAAATTATAAATAATCAAGACTAAAAGAATATTTGCGTAATGATTTATTGTAGTTTAATCATGCACTATTTTTTTTTTATAACACAAATATTTCGTCTCCATTGATTAATCATACACTAGCCAATAGCCATGTACGAAGGCATATATTGCTTTTGTCGTATATGATTATTGTGTTGTTTGGATTTTCTCTTAAATGAAAGTAACTTTTGTTGGTGAGCTTATGGTACTCATTACCAAGTGCGATAGCAAAATCTATATTTTAGTTATTAATACTGTACTACAAAATTAATTAAGCGATTTATGTGATTTACGGGCCTTTTAATAGAATATACAAAAAAAATCTATCAAATTATTTTTGATAATTTTTGTATTCATCGAATAAGAAAGATGGTTATAATAGTATGTATAATAAAATTTATATATTCAAATTAAAATTATTAATTTTTAATTCATCTTTAACTAAAATAATTGCAATTAATTTTACATTTTTAATGTCCCTATAAATTGGAAGATGTTTTAGACACTTTTAGTTTGTACTGAATAACACAATATTGTAAAAAAATTAAAAAAAATACAATGAGAAAACACTGAAATACATTGATTACAAAATTTTGAAATATCGGAATAAATCGTCTAAAAAAATTTGAAAAAATAAAGAAAAAAGAATGGTGCAGCTATATATATTTGTTTAATGCGAGTAAAATTTCACTAGCCCAAGCTAAAAGGAAATAAATAATGAAAAAAGCAAAAACAAAAAAACTTTATTTTAGAAATTTAGATTCAATGCATTGTAGCACTTTTAGATCCTATAAGTAAGATTAAATTATTTAAATTTTAAAATTAAATTATAATTATTTTTAAATAAAAAATTTAAATTTAAAATTTAATTCGTTTAATATTAATCAAACGATGTGTTTGACTTTAATATCATAAAACACTAATTAATACTACTATTTTACCTCATATCAAATGATAATTTATCAATTGGCCATATAAATTTATTTTGTAAGCGTATTTTAAAAGTAACCGTGAAACACTATATTCTCGTACCTCAGTGGTTTTTAGTGTAAACTAATCTACAATCATAATAAATATCTTTTTCCTCTTTTATAATACTAATACAATTTATTATATTTTTTAATGTTACCTTTTTTAATTAATAAGGAGCTGCAAATATATGGTGCACAAATAATGAAAGAAATTGGCATAAATAAATATGTTTTAAAAAAGTGGCACATTTCAAACAAAATGCATAATATGAGATTAATGGAGTATTGAAGAAAACAATATTAAAACAACAACCACCAAAATACTTGTTGATCGAGGAAAGCGTCCAAATAGAAAAATCTATTACAGGAAGGAATTGGTACAGCGTGGCTATCTGCATTCCCATTTGATTACTGCCATACTTGCATCTTCATTTTGTGGCTCTCTATCTTTTATCCTCATCATAGTTGTTAACAACACTTTTTTTTTACAGAACATATCTTTTAACACACTTTTTTCAACCCATATATTTTATTTAGTTGAAATTCAAATGCATGCACATTACAATTTATGTGTACCCTACACCATTTTATAAAATTTATTTGAACTTTTTTCAATTAAAGAGTGGGTTGGAAAAGTGAGTTAAAGAATGAATAGTTAATCTTGTACACTCTCTTTATCGGTTCTTTTATTTAATTAATTTAAATGTATTTTTGGTTTTTTATTTTATTTAAAATAAATTTTTAGTTTTTTAATTTTTAAAATTGATTTTTTGTCTCTCTATTAACTAATTTTTGATATTTTTTTGTCATCTACTATTTTTTATGTTGTGACACTCTCGTTAATTTATTTTTGTAATTATTTTTTATATATTAACATATTAAAAATAAATTTATTTAATTTTATTTATATATAATAACATATTTAAAATTCATTTATCTTATTTAACATTCTTTATAATTTAAAATGTTAAAATATTTATATAAAATAGATAAAATTTTATTTATTTTATTT
>JBBPBO010000001.1:10571059-10615982 GCA_037974295.1 Cicer cuneatum | reverse complement strand
CATCATTTAATTAATAAAGTCTTATATCTAAGTGCATTGGTTATTTTTATAATAATTAAAAATAAATATTGGATCGATAAATAGTTAATTTATTAAAGATCATACATAGTTAATTTAAAATTATTTTACACAATTCATAGATCATTAATTTCATTTTTTAGGTTTTTATTGAGAAACTATAACTGATTGTCAACTTAAAATAATTGTTCATTTTGATTATTATTATTAAAAAGTTATTTTTATAAATATTAAGAAATATTATTAAATACAATTAATTTTATATTTTTATATAAAATACATATTAAATTTATTAAATTATTATTTTAAATTAAATAAATTATATATTGCGAATAATAGCATTAAACTCTCAAAAAAGTAGTTAACTTTTGTTAAAATTTAAAAAATATTTGTTTGATTAAAAGTTTTGAAAAGAAAAAAGTAATAATAAAAGGAAGGGAAGAAAAAAAGGTTCCTTCATTGAATTCATGCTCTGACAAAAACATGCCGTCACGCGCTATTCGGAAGCGGACAAAACATCTGTCATGGTCAGTGGCATTTGAGAGGTATTGTGGGAAAGTGAGGGTATTTAAGTAATTGAGTAAGGAGGGTGCGTTTGGCAAAACGAAGAAGCGTTGAGACGAAACCCTTTGTCGACACGTGCTTGGCGTCGGCCGCACGCCGAGAAACTTATTTGTCTCCTTCTGCTTGGCTCCCTTTTCCACCCTAAAGTTTTTCCACTTAGGTACAACTTCTTGCCCCTACCCTGCTTTTCACTACTTCCAGATCTACGCCTATATAATAATCAAATAATACTAATAACTGAAATAATGTATACTTGTATTTTTTATAAACTAAAATATTTTTCTAACAAAACTAAACATCCATTTAATGGAGATGATAGAATAAGTAACATGATATAGATATCATGTGTTTGATTGATGTGTATGAAATAATAAATCTGATAAGATTAATTTATTATATATAATGTTTGATATATAATATATAATCAATCGATATGATATATTGTGATAAAATGATAAATTTATTATTGTAATTTATTTAATTTTTTTTCTTTTAAAATAACATTCATTTTTTTAAAAAAATAAACAAAAAATACTAAAAAAATATAAATAATTTATGAAGTAATTTTATATACTTGAAAAATTGTTTATGCTACTAACAAAACATATAATATTAATGAGGAAAAAACATATATTATTATTAAACAAAAAACATATATTGTGAACAAAAATTTCAAAATATAAAATAAATCAAAAATTCATTTATTTCAATATGTAAGGTTTCAACCTAATCAACAAAGGTTCTAAAATAAAAAGTGATTCACTTTGTTTTGTGATTGTGTTTCAATATCTATGTTTAGCTATTCTTCTATTTGATGAGTATCTATTTCTCTTCGGACAAAAATGCTTAAAAGATAACAAATATCTATAATGCGAATCTTGATGGTATAGAAACATTAGCTCCTAAGTATAAGACATCACATTTTTTTATATTACATTTTTTGTCTCATATTGAAGAACTCTTGCTTATTATACCAACCTCCACCGGATAATAATAACTTATAGTACAATAGATTTATTATTGTAACTTATAGTAAATAATTCATTTGATTGTTTAGATATATAATTTTTCATTTGATTCAAAAGGAAAATAATATATATTTTTTTCTTTTGCATTTTCTATATTCACACAAGGTGATGTATTCAAATTTAATTTTTTTTATATTTTATTTTTATCCTTCCCATCTAGGCAACACATAAATCTATAAAAAAAACAATTAACGTTCATAAATTTTATGAATCAAAATTTATTTTTTTCAACCTTTCAATATGAATAGGTCAAAAAACAATCATAACTCAACTTTTATTAGATGGTAGAATAAAATAAATCAGAAAAAAAAAAACAAGATAAATATGAAAAGAAGAAACCATCCTAACATAAACAATAAAAAAATCAACCCAACAACAATAGAAACCAATCATAAAATAAGAAGAATAATAAATTCCGAGGAAATCAACCTAATTTCAACAACTATAAAATCAACCCAATATCAACAACAAAAAACAGTCATAAAATTAGAAGAAATCAAAATATTATTTCATCAATACAATAAAAAAATCAAAAAAAATTATGGCAAATATGAAAAATGAGGGAAAACTGTACTTTGAGATAGCGCAATGTTGGAGAGGAGCACGACAATGGGGATAAAGCGAGACGGTAGACAAGAAAAAGAGGGAGAGGAGAGCGAGATAGGAGATGGGGAGGGAGACGAGAGTGGAGAGGAAGAGTAACACGGACAAGTGATGGCGAAGAGGGAGAGAGAAACGTGAAATTTTGATTATTTTAATTTAACTTAAACTAAATATTAGAAAATAAGATTCAAGTATGATATGATTAAAAAATTTGATTATTGTATCAAACAAAAGATTAGAGTGTATATGAGAAGTGTATCATATTTTGTCTTCTTATCTTGACCATCAAACAGACCGTAAAGATGTAGAAATAGGTAAGGGTACAAGAATAATCAAATAATTCATTTGATTATTTTGATATATAATTTTTCATTTGATTCAAAAGGAAAATAATATATTTTTTTCTTTTGCATTTGTCTGTATTCACACAGGGTGATGTATTCAAATGTAATTTTTTTCTCAAACTTATTTGTGTTTTATGTTTCAATCATATTTATATGCCATGTTTTATGTTTTTTTTTGGATTAAATATAATATTGATCAAGTTCTTTTCTATTTGTTGGGGTTATGTTGTGTGTATATATATTTAGGGACAATTGAGTTATTTCGTTGGGAATTTATGAATTACATATGTGTTGCATGGTGAGTATACTACAATTATAGTTGTTATTGAAATATCTTATAAGAATTAGCGACAATTTATAAGGAATAAATTTGATTTTAACTTACAAATTTAATTTTTTAATAATCATATTATTTTTCCTTAGTTTATTAGAAATAGATGTTTTAAATTGTTTTGAGACGGTTAAAAGAATGAAATCTATTGTCTCTTACAATTTTAAACAAGGTAATCAATATGCTGACATGATTGTTAATTTGAGATTTCACATTGTTCACGCTTATTGATGAAATAATTTTACTTTTAATATTTCAGATGTTTTCATTAGAAACAAGATTGATCTTGTTGAATATAGATTCTGTTGATTTTTGTAAATGTTTACCGCTTTTCTTCTTCTTTTGCCATTGTTTTATTCCATTAAATTTATAACGAGATAGTAGTTTGTATCTCTTATAATTATTTTCGTGAGTTTTGGCATAGTTGATTGCTTTTTTGGGTTTAGATATAATTATCTCAAGAATTTTATATATTTTTTTAATTACATTTTAGATTTAGTTGTAGTTATGGTGTTTCATTTTTTATCAAATTCGTAAATTTGGTCATCTATTTTAAAATCACAAAATTTCGATTCTCTCACTCAAATTTCATAAAATTACAATAAAATCATTTAAAAATTTCAATTTAAACATTTGAAATTATTCATATTTTTAATTGAATTAATAATATATAAATAATTAATGCATTTAGATGATTCTGCATCATAATATCGTATGTCACGATATCTCAAATATATCAAATTATAATTTTTTACTTATAAACAGGGATCAATTTTATAATTTTTTGAAAATAAAGGAATTAAAGTTATAATTAAGTCTATATTTTATTATTAATTACATTTTTGAGTGTTGTAATTGAGTTGGTTTAGCAGTTAGTTGAAAATTGTAATAGTAGTAAATAACGCGAGGTTTGCGTGGACGTAAAAGGTAATTTCCGTTATGAGAAATGTTTAGTGGAAATTGGAAGACAAAAAAAAGTTAAGTGAAAGACACACATACATCTATATTGTTAACAAGTCCAAAACGGGGTTGTCAATAGCCATCAACAAAAACAAAAACAAGAAAGCTTCTTCTGTACACTAGCTCCTACGTCACAAGTCATTTCTCCTTCGCTTTCTCTCAATACACAAGCATAAAGACAAAACCAAAAACAATACTACTCCATTATAAATAAATATTTTATTTTATTAATTTAATTCCCGCATAACAAATATTTTATTTATATAAAAAAGATAAGTGGGTCCCATATGAACAGTTAAATTCGGCCGCCAGCTTTGTCGTCTCTCTCGTCTCCGTTTACATCTCCGTCGTTTCTTTGCGTTTGACTCTCTCTTTCTCTCTCTTCACCACTCTCTCTTATCTTTCTTCTCATACCTCATCATCATATATGTGATCTCTTTCATTTTTCTTCTTTGTTTCACTTACACAGAACAACTCTTCATTCACCTTAACCGACAAACAAATCAATCTACCCTTCTTTCTTCTAATCTCTAATTAATAATAATAATAATAATAATAATAATAATAATAATAATAATAATAATAATTATTATTATTATTATGAGGCGGCATAAAAGGTCCTTTATTTCGTGTTTCAGGAAGATCACTGTTACTTTTTAAGAGTGTTTCTCTCTGGATTTGGTTTTTCAATCACTCCTATTCTATAGATATATATTCATATTTCATAGAGAGAGAAAGAAAGAACAAACAGACATGACTGGAAGTAATGAAGTCAACCTCAATGAATCTAAGGTAACTTCCTTACTTTTTGTTCTTTCTCTGTTTGATTTTAACATTATGTTTTTTGTGCGTTCCTTCATTTCTTTGTTTTTAGAACTACTGATTTTTGGTGTTATTGATGTTGAGTTTTGGCGTTGAAGGGGAAAAGTTTTAATCTTTACCATTGATTGATTGAGAGCAAGGTCAAGGATTGCATATTTTTATTTTTATTTTATCTTCTCTGAGTTTTGTTGATAATGATGGTCCCTATAGATATAGTTTTATGGGGGTTTGTTTCAATTTTTGTTTTTGTACTTTCTTTCATGTAGGCCTCTTGGGTTTCTTGTTCTGGTAAGTTGGGAAAATTTCAGTTTGATTTTGTTTGCAAAGTTGTAAATTATTCTTCTTTTCTCAAAGATATGTATGCTTCTTTGAGGCATGTACACCGTTTTATGATCCTTTTTTTCAATAATTTATTGCATTTCTAAGTGGATGGGTGAGCTTTGATTAAAGGATTTCTTTGGTAATAAATTGTCAAATCAAATGCATAGTTCATATGGATAAGGTTCTAATAACATACTAGTAGTTCATATGTATGAGCTTTGATTAGAGGACTTTTTTATTTTTTATTTAATTTTTTTTTTATCTCTTTAGAAGTACTAATATGCATATTTCATATGGATAAGGTTCTAATAACTTATTATGTTACATTACAATTTTTGTAGAGTGTTGTTCCTCTCAATACTTGGGTGCTTATCTCAAATTTCAAGCTTGCTTACAATCTACTAAGACGTGCTGATGGAACATTCAATAGAGAGTTGGCCGAGTACCTCGATCGCAAGGTCCCCGCCAATACGATTCCTGTTGATGGGGTATTCTCTTTCGATCACGTCGATCGAAATACTGGACTCTTCAATAGGGTTTATCAACCTGCTTCTGAGAATGTTACTAGTTTGGGCATTATAGAGCTGGAAAAGCCCTTGAGCACCACAGAGATTGTCCCTGTCATAATTTTCTTTCATGGAGGAAGCTTCTCACATTCCTCAGCTAATAGTGCTATCTATGACACATTCTGCCGTCGCCTCGTGAGCATGTGTAAGGCTATTGTAGTTTCTGTAAACTACCGGCGGTCGCCCGAGCATCGTTTTCCGTGTGCTTATGAAGATGGTTGGGCCGCTCTTAAGTGGGTTAAGTCAAGGACATGGCTTCAAAGTGGAAAGGATTCTAAGGTTTATGTTTACATGGCCGGTGATAGTTCCGGCGGTAATATTGCTCATCATGTTGCAGCGAGGGCTGCCGAGGAAGATGTCGAGGTACTAGGTAATATTCTTCTCCATCCACTCTTTGGTGGGGAGAAGCGTACCGAATCAGAGAAGAAGTTGGATGGAAAGTATTTTGTTCGGTTACAAGACCGCGATTGGTATTGGAGAGCTTTTCTTCCTGAAGGAGAAGATAGAGACCATCCAGCTTGTAATCCATTCGGCCCTAAAGGTAAAAGCCTTGCAGGACTCAAATTCGCCAAAAGCCTTGTTTGTGTGGCTGGTTTGGATCTTCTCCAAGATTGGCAATTGGAATATGTGGAAGGTCTAAAAAATTCAGGACAAGATGTTAAACTTCTTTACCTAAAGGAAGCTACTATTGGTTTCTACTTCTTGCCTAACAATGATCATTTCTATTGCCTCATGAATGAGATAAACACCTTTGTCCATGCATCCTAATTGTTGATATATATATATATATATATATATACTACCACTACTTAACCTTTGCCTACACAAGGCCATACATGACTAAAAAGCCTGACTTTCACTTCTGTTATCTTTTTTTTATTATCTATTTTTGTAATTTTTTTTATCTCCCTACTTTATAGTGGTGGTGTGTAGTTATTATAAAATTATGTAGCATTTTACTCACTGTTTTAACATCTATGGTGGAAAATATGAGCTACCTGTGACTGGTGGCTGGTCTCTGCCTATGTTGTTTGAAGGGTATCGCCGGTTTCATCGTCTGAGGTACGGGAGTTCAATCCATATACCAAGCTTGCCCCTTTTTACTTGTTCAACCTCAAAAGCAGGAGAGGGGAGATACAAGATAGGGCTTTGCTGATCAATTTGATCAAGTGAGTGTCTTTATGTTGTATAACTACTAGTATTGAGAGTGGGAACTGAACTATAGAGCATATATATGCCATCCTGTTATGGACTTGTATGTTTATATAGTAATATAAATGTCTTGTTTGTTTGTTTTTAAGCTAGCTATAGTGTTGTTCTCTGTTGTTGCATCCTGCAATTTTCAATTTCTTGACACAAAAGTTACAGATGTATTTGGCTTTATTTATTGAGGCATTCAAGTTATAGAGAATTGTTGGTGAAAACATTTTTCTTTAAACACATTTTGTTACTCCTGAAATGACTCAATATACTGAGATATCTGAATTAGCATTGCTGTTCAAATAATGTTTGCATTGATAATGGGACAAGCTAGTTAGGTTGTGAGTGGCAAGTTTTTGAGATGATGAAAAGAAGAAAGACTTGATATTTTTAAAAGGGTCACCCTACTATTAATTGTTTCCAAAATTAGAAGTAATTAGGTCGTAATTTTTTGCAGTGAAAATGATCACACCTAGTGTAGTGTTATACTACAATAAAATGAAAGGACTGTGACAGTGGTTAATATGATGAAGTAGTGTATGAAATTTGAATTATTATGTGGATTTTGCTGTGAGTTATACAGCAGGTCCAACATAAGATTCGATAGAAAAAGTTGACAAGAAATGTCCAATGTGGAAAAGAGAAACGTTTTATTGTGATGCGTGTGTTAGAAAGGAATAATGGAACATGTAATAGAACAAAAGGGTGGGTGGGTGGGTTTAGAGGACCATTTTCCGTCCTTCATTTATTACCTTAAAGCCAAATCCCATCCACCAAAAGGACATCCATCATACACAAGACTAATTAGCACGAGTTTCAATCATCAATTCTCAATCTTTTTAACAATTAAAGTCTTTTTTGATGGTACAAAGATGACGATGAATTACTGTAATTTATTATAAAAGGTGTATTTTTTCTTTAAACTTACATATTTGATTATTACGAAATACTTTATCAATCTTAACATGTTTTAATTATTTTCATCATCTTATCCCTTATTTTTTAAGATAATGTATCACTTTTAGAAGAAAAAAAATTTGAATGTATTCTCAGATTGTGTTTCACTTGGTAAAAGAAATAAGAATCAAAATAATTTGTACCAAACAAATCAAAATCAAAATTATTTGAATGATATGATATAAGTCTCTTTTAGTTTTCTTGGTAAATTTGAGTTATGAAAATACAGTAGAGATAAAATGTCAAACAAGTGTTTTGTTGTATGTGTGGTTTTATCCATTCAAAAAATTAGGGTCTGTTTATTTTATTAAAACATCTATTTTTTTCCTAAATTTTTACTTTTTTATAAAAAAATTAACTTTTTAAAGTGAACAATTGTATATATATAAACAATAAAAGTGCAAAAAAAAAAAACTATTTTTACTATTTCTAGAAACCCTTCTTTATTATCTCGCATTTCATCTTCTTGCCGTGACAAATTTTTTATTTCAAAAATTTCTCACCAAAATAAAATAAATACATGTATTAAAAAAATAAAAAAATAATATTTTACAAAATAAAAGATCTTACTTTTTACAATTTTTCTGAGAATACGGGTGTATACCACCAAAAAAGTACAATGGGATAAATCTTAATGAAATGCATTTATTCCATGAAAAATCTCTTTTATTTATCTTTAGTTATTTTTCTTTTTTGACTGAAATATTCCTCTTTAGTTTAAGGGTATAGAGTATTTTTCCTTTAAGCAAAAAGCTTCATTGTAAAAATATTCAAAAAACTGACTTTATTCCATTTTTTGTTGTTGTTGATGATAATTATTCCATTTTATTCTATTCAATCCCCTTCTACCTTGTGATATTCCATTTCATCATCTCATAAATACCGAAGTACACCGATATGAAATTTTCTTTATGCTGACTAGTATTCAGGAACAGCTAAGCTTAGACAAAGACATGAAACTCTTGTCTTTTATTGATTTTCTTGGGATGCTTATCTACCTTTTCTTTTATGGAGCCTTTTTTGTATAACATCGCAAACTCATTCAATTAGGCACGTAGACTTTTGTTTGAAAACTTTGAAGCTTGATATATTTTCTCCTTTATTCATGTCTTATTATGATTAATAGTCCTTTAAGTAAATTATCTGATTATGTCCTTTGAAAATATTCCCTAATACGACAGAGGCATAGAGTCATTATCAATACAAATGGGATTTCTTTATTTCGGATTAATTGACAAAACTTGATTTGTATGCTTGGTACCTTGCTTTTTAATATTAAAATAAAACTATTTGATGGGTCATTACTTGTGTTATGCGCATTCACACCAATATTGTATTTAAGTGTGTCGTTAGTGCCCAATTTTATATTATAGATTGTATTATAGTTTTAGTCTAAATCATGCTTCTTCCGCCCCATGTTTGCTACCTACTTTCTGCTTTATGCTTTCAACTCAAATCCGTTTGCCACAAACCGTTTCTACATAGTTGGTGGATAAATTAAAAAGTTAAAAACACATCACCATGTTGTTAGCTTATATTAGATTGCTAGAGAAATCTTTTACCCTAATTGATATTAATCCTTCTTATAATATAAATAAAAATAAGTTCCAAAAAATGAACGTATATAGTTAACTTTTCACTCATTTCTATTTTTTTTATAAAAAAATTTTAAAGTTAAGAAATTTTCTTTTATTTCTATTGCAACTTAGATTACTTTAAAATTTAACATTCGGTTGAATTACATAAATTCTGTTATCGATTTTTTGTTTTAGTCTAATTTTATATAGAGTGTGATTCTCTAATTTAAATTTATGGTTGCCTCCATTTTGAATACAAGAAGAAAAAAAATACATATTTAGTGAAAATTTAGATTATATAAAAAAAAGAGATTTGAGTTGTGTGCGATCACAAATCTGTAATTATATACAGTCAAATTATTTTGACTGTTCAATCAAAGATCTAACGATTTAAATTTCAAAATAATTTTTTTTTGTAAAATTTATACAATGTGATTTGATCAAACCATCAATATGCGTAAAAATACTGTATCTAATACAAATTCTAAAAAAAAACCTTCGACCAAAGGCCTAAACGTAAACTTGAATTTCTTGCCCACCCTAGAGTAAGTTCGGGCCAATTTTTATGCCAGCCAAGACTCAACAATTTCTCAATTCAAGATATTAGTATTAAGGCAAAAGCTAACAACTATCCAAAATATACTTTTTAAGTAAATAAAAATAAAAATATTTAAATAAAAATATATTAAAAATCATATTTTCAACTGTTTGAAATTTAATATTTATAATATAAAACTTTTATTTTTGATTATTTAACAAATATTCTGAGAGTACGTGTTAAACAAACTCTATTGTTAAAAATGGAGGTTGGGAAGGGGTTTGCCATTTGATATGCATTTCTACTTACATTTTCAAACCGTGACCTTGGAAATGTGCATTGAATTTCCTAATGATGATTAACGAGGAATTAAGAATTGTAAAAAAGAAAAGGAATATGATTCAATTTAGGCTTTGAATGGTGGTAGGCCAATTGGGGCCAAGCCACATCAAACAAAAGTAGTCCTATTCCTATTCCTATACATATAATCCATGGCCATGTGGATGATTTAACAACTTTTCATAATAGTTTTTTGTTTGATTTGGTGAAAAATAATATTAAGAAATTAAATGGTAAGAATTTGTATATTTCATGGCTTATAAATCCTAAAAAAAATGTCTTATTATAAATGATTAGCAGACAGAATAAAGCATAACAAAGTATCAAGATGTTGCTTAATGAGTAGACAATCTTTAACTCCTTTGCAGTTTCACAATAACATTTAAATGCGATTACCTATTTAATCAAGTTTCAGTAAAAAAAAATATCATTCAAATGCGAAAAGTCTTTGTTTCTCTCTCATTAAATGAATGATTAATTAATTCTTATAACAAAATCTCAAATAACTCATTTTGTTGTATTTGATTATTTAAGGAATCTCTTTGTGAAATTTTAGTGACTAATAACTCAATATAAGTAAGTAGCTGAGATTTATTTGAGAAGTGACCTCTTTTCACATATTTTTTTATTCTAAAAAAATTAAGAAAATATGATAAAAAAAATAATTTTATCAAATTATTCTTATTAATAATGATATATTTTAATTATTATAAATAGAAAATAATAATTTAAAAGTGATTCATATAATTCCTCCATTTCACAATGACTAACATTTTAAAAGAAAAAAATCATCTTAAAATGATAATCATTTTTTGTGTAAGATTAATATTTGTAATATTACGTCATAATAACTCTCGTGGTCCCTTAACTTAATTTTAGGTAACGTTTTAGTCATTTTTTTTCTTCATATTTTAGTATTTTATATTTTTAAATAATTACAATTTTACCTTTAAGTGGATTTCCGTTAAGGTAATATTAAAAAATTTCTACTTCGTTTTCTCTTTGTTTTCTTCTCTTTCACATTTCGAAAGTCATTGCTTGGTTATAAACTCAAACTCCAAAACCTTCAAACTCAAACTCTAATTTAGAAAAGTTCATCAAATCCAAATCTTTTAAACAGAACTTACACATTAAAATCTAGAATGTTTCAAACTCAGCAACAAGCAATTAAAAAAATCACCATCTTCGACCTCATATTTCTTTTTCAAACCACCAATTCTAAGATAAAAAACAAAAACTCAAATCTGAACCAAACCTAACAATCTGCACATCAAGCAATAATAAATTATGAAAATCTATTTTAACCGTTTATATATGTTTGTTATGTGTGGTTCAAAATACGAGTTTGTTGGATTTGCTGCAAGTTAAGAGATGTTAAAAACTCTCGAGGCACACCAACAAATCATTATCATTACATCAATTGAAAAAGACAAAATAATTGTTTTTCATCTTTTACTCGTGAGCTAAATCCAAGATGTGAATTTAACATTTTAAAATCTCTAACCACACCTCTAAAAATGCGATGATGATTCGCATTTACCAAATCCTCTAATTGATAGCCAACTATAACCAAATAATGGTTTTTGAAATGTGAAAAAGAAGAAAGCAAGAAGAAAACGGAGGAAGAAATTTTTCAATATTGCCTCTTTAACGGAAGCTCACTCAAAGAGTAAAATTGTAATTATTTAAAAACATAAAATACTAAGATAAAAAATAAAATAAAATACTAAAACATTACCTAAAATTAAGTTAAGGACCACATAAGCTATTATGTCTAATATTAAATACATTATTCTCAAAATATATATTTCACATTATATTTATGATAATAAAAAATACATCAACTATTAATAAAATTAATAAATTATTGTTCTCTCTTATATTTACAGTATCCATTTCTTTTTGGGTAGATATAACTAAAGAGATTCTCATTAAGATGAAAGAGTATTAAACAAAGTCCTTATGAAGGATTGAACTCTCAATCAAATTTGTATTATACAAAATTTCATAAACAAAAGTATATTGGGGGAGTTGCCAGTAATAATGGTAAAAACACAGAAACATGTTGGAAATGAAAGAAGTGATAAACGACATAGAATAAAATAAAACGTGAATCACCACAAAAGACAGAATTTAAACAAAATAGTAACTTGTTACTACCCGATTTGTAGTCAAAATCGTGCAACAGGCTATGTATGTCTTTAATTGGGTAAATGTGTTTGGGACCTACTTATCTTGTTCAGTGTTTGTAGCTAATAATCTTCCAAAACTACTTGTCATTCTGATTGTAACCGAATTCCATACACAGAAGGAACTTTAACTTTTACAAGAGTGAAAACGAAATTGAAAAATAAGTGGGTACTAACAAACAAACTCTTTCCCTAACTTTTGTTTTTAGTGCAACAATTTATCAATTTTTTTTTTAAGGATATTCTTTTTATTTGTTTGATGAAAAATATTGCATGTTAAAAATATAAGTAATGAATTTGTAAGTTTTAACCAATTGCTATTGAAATATATGGTTGGACTTTCGGCTCACACTCCTTGTGATATAAGTTTAAATTCGGAATTATGTAATTATATTAACTTTATATGAGATATGTTTTCTATATGATTTTAGTGAAAAAATTTTATTCTAATTAAATTAGTGTTCATCTAGGTACTAGTGCTTATAAACATAAATTATTTTTGCACTGATATGAGAGGTGTCTATTTTTTGTCATAATATAAAAAATTAAAGGTTAATTGCAAAAGTGACATAATGCAGCAAAACAATATATTTTTGTTGAAGGGTGATGTAAAATTGATTTTTGTTTTTCCTTAAAACATTTAATGACAAAATTCATATATATCAATTGTAAAAAAATAGAGATTAAGAATTCGGATCTAAGATTCGATATATCAAATGTTTATAAAGCTACCATGTGAATAATATTTGTGGGACTGGTGCAAAACTTTTTTATTTTGTTTAAATCCATGTTCATATCATTAAAAAATTGCAAAAGTTTAATACAACTATTATAAACATTTTTTTAATATTCTAGAGATTAATATTCTAGTGTTCGGCAACAAACGTAGGTCATTTTCATAATGGACAGTTTTAAATATATTTTCTTTTGGCTGTTTCTACATATTTTTTTATAATACTAAGTCTAATATTTTTATTTTGAAAAACTAGCAGTCAGACATATTTTAAGGTTAAAATACTATTTTCTTTAGAAGAAAAACGTAATAAATACTTAAAACGAAAAAAATGAAGGACATTGTTATAGAGCAAACTCCAATTGAAGAAAATATTGGCCCAACTATAAAAAAACGGATAGTGGCCCAATAAAAACCAGTAAATAGCTCAAACGAGTTATACACAAGTCAGAACAATGCAAATTACATAATCACAAATTTTAAAACAGTACTAATTATAACCAACTCGACTAAAATGTATGAATCTCCTCTAACAGTTGTAGAATCTATTAAATCTAATACGGGAAAATTTATTTCCTTATATCTAATAGTTTCCACGACTATCATTGATTAAAATAATTCCTCAATTTATGAATTAATAAGTATGTCTATAAAGTTGTAACACAAGAGTAAGAATAGACTATTAATAAATTTTTGGGTTGACTTAAGTATTATCTTTGTGTTTGGTTAAATTCTAAATTCGTATTTTTTTTTCATTTAACTCGAACCAATCCGATTAATAATAGGTTGAGTTAGCAAGTTATATATAAAATAATAATTTATTTTTTATTTTATGAAAAAATATATTGAATGAAAATATATTTAATATTTGAATGTCTCAAAAACTATAAAATTTCAATCACATCATTCAATTCTTTAAAAAAGCCAACAACCTCTCACACAAAAAAAAATAAAAATAAATCCAACAATGTTCGAATACATAAATAAATTCAACAACAGTAAATCAATAATTACCGTATTTGCTAGTGCTATTCTAATTCTCTCTTGATTAAATTCAACAAGTTTAAAACTAACACTATTAGGGTCATCATCATTTTCCTTTTCAAGAACAATTGTCTTTTGATTCTTATCAACTTGCCTATTTGGATTTTTAAAGAACTTATTTATATGTCTAAGCAAGTTAGTGGTTTCATGACTAGAAGATGTTGCGTACACTTTTCCACAATACTTACATGTACCTGTATCATTTCTCTTATTAAAATGTAACCAAACACTATAAGAGGCTTTACTAGGTTTTCTTTTGGTTACCTCGTTTCCTTGAGTTGGCGGCAATGATGAGAGGCCTAAATATTGTGCTTGTCGAGCTTGTGGAGCAAATTGATTAAGAGTTTCTTGTACTTGTTCCATTTGTCTCAAATATGTGCAATAATATAGTTAAAAAGTTTCAAAGCTAAAAGAAAAAGTAAGAGAAAATAGTTAGTACTGCTACTTGTCTACCACATTACTTTCATCATTACACATAACTCACCAATCATTTTAGTTTACTAAGCTACCATAATTTTTTAATAGTAGTGTTTGATTTGTTTATTTTTAGAGTACTTACAATTTTCAAATACAATACTAAAAAAATGTTTAATAAATTTAAATGTAAAAAATTTAAACTAAATCCATTATAAGCATAAGCTTTTGCATAAGCATCATTTTTGCTCATAAATAGTATTTATCTCAACAAATTTGTATTTAATAAATGTAAAAAATTTAAAGTAAATTCATCATAAGCATAAGATTTCGGTTCATACATTCATTATGCAAAACTATAACAACATATAATATTTAAATAAATATCGGTCATGAGCACATGCGGAAAAAAAGAAGAACGCGGTGGCAGTGCGATAGTTCGACTGGTAGAACAAAAGAAAAAGGTGGGCAGCGACGCGTAGGGATGACAATTAGACCCAGACCCAGTGAGTACCCGCAGAAAAAACCCGTAATGGGTAGGGTAAAAACCCGCATAATGGGTATGGGTATGGGGACGGGTAATTACCCGCAAAATTGAACGGGTATGAGTGCGGGTACGGGTACTATAATACCCACCCCGCCCCGCCCCACACATATAATATTATTATTATTATTATTAGTAGTAGTATATAAGTTTGTTTGAGCTTAAATAAAAATGATTTTTGTTTTAAATAATTTAGAGATTATTTTTTAGAAATTTTTTAAAATATGATTTTTTAATTCCCGTTTGTTTACTATTATTAAAATGATTTTTTTTTGTACAATAATTTTTAACATGTTTGTTTACAATTTTATAAAAATAATTTTTTTAAATTAAAAAATTACCATAAAGGACATAAAAATGATTTTCAAGAAAACATGTTTGTTTGAAAAAATATTTTTTAAATACATGATTTTTCTAAATACACATATGTCTCTCTACTATCTTATGCATCTATATCTCTCATTCCAATATCTATCTACTATTTCTCTCACTCTCTACTATTTCATGTCTCCCTACCTCTCCTTTTTATTCCAAACAAATCAACGAATTTAAGTTATTCATTTCATAATTTTTGGATCCTCTTGAAAAATAAACATATAAGTAAATCATCACGAAAATATGTTAGTAAATAGTAATAGATTTTGGAGGTCTTGTTCTAATCTTAAAAATTGGGCCCTTAATAAAAAAAATACAATTTTAATAATTAAAAAAATTTGAAAAATAAATTTTAGTCCCTATACACATATTTGATTCTGAGCTAAATAATTGTGATTTTATATTTAAGATTTTTTTTATATTATTAATCGTGACTTTATAATTATAAATAACTAATATAATACAGTAATAAAGGAATTCAGTAACTAGGATCAAATTATAGACCAAAGTTGGACTCGTAGTGAAACTCATCCCTAACATTTTTCTCATTATAAAAGTTCAATTTTATTACTGTTGTTATTTCAAATATTATTCTACTCAATCCATAAACTTTTTGTTCAATTTCAGTAATTAAATATAATTCGATAGTAAAACGCAATCCTTGAGTTCGACACTCGGTACTACCGTTTTAATTATTACTTGCAACGATTCAGTACAACTGCTGGAACGCTAACAAGTTTTAATTTCTTTTACAGATCTCAGAGAATACCGTCCAATGACTTGCAACTTCATAAAATATTATTATTTTTGATATTTTGATATTTATTGTAGTAATGTACTAATGTTGAATCATGATATATTTTGAAAGTTTTGACTTAGACAATATTTTGGTTTTTAATACTTATGATTTTGGATTTAAAATATTTAGGAATTTTTTTAAATTTAATCACAAATTATTTATCGATATATTTTTATTAAAGTGCGGGTAATGGGTATGGGTACGGGCACTTAAGTACCCAAAGGGTAAGGGTACGAGTATTAAAGTTTATACCCACGAGGGTACGGGCACGGGCACGAGTATTTTTTTAAACTGCGGGTATGGGGACGGGTACTATACTACCCTACCCATACCCTACTCATTGCCATTCCTAGCGACGCGATTTCGGGAAGTCGGATAGAAAAAAGAAGATGAACGCAGATATGGAACAAACATAAGAAGAAGTTGGATGACGATTGCTGAAAAATCTGAAATAGAAGAAAAACAGTAATGAAACCAATCTGCCAAATATAATTTAAAAAAAAATTATAACTAGTTAATGGGTCGAGTCTACGGGTTCAAATTGTTGACCCTATTACCAAAAACAAATATAAACGAGTTTCAACAGATTGGATCGGATCAGACCCAAAAGTAACCAGGTACAGGTAAAAATCAGATTTAGTTGAATATCGGATTAGCGGGTCAGCTGGTGTCTATGTACATCGCTAGTCACAACCAACTATGTGACAAGTTAATGAACTAAATTATATTATAAATTAATGAAGTAAAGTATACAGATTTATTATGTTATACCATTTTTTTTACAAAATGTTATACAAATTTTTGTTTTAAAACTTTTCCACATCTTTTAATTTATCAATCAAACTATTTATATATTATCCAACATTATTTTATATTGAAAAAAAAATTACTAATGAAAAAAAAGAATATAGTTTTATTAATATAATACAATTGAATGATTCATTGTGTACCACCAAGTCGCCCAAAGCAGAAAATTCCGTGGATATGTTTCCCTTTTTGTAACAACACTTGCACGTAATTTACCTCAGAATCAAACCACACCAGACAAACCGAAAATTCCATCCTAGGAGGTATCCCTCTTTAGTATTATGTCATTTCTCTGTCGTGTCTAATATTTTCAGTACTTTTTTTACCCTTTCTACGTTTCAGTTGACTTTTACTTTGTTCTATTGATTCCCATCTACTACTGTGATTATTGTTGTTGTAGACACTGGAAATGGGAATTGGGTATGATTCATTTCTAATTCTGATTTTGTTTGTTGCCTCTAATTTAATGCGTGCATCATTGGCTCTATGATTCTCATGAATTTTTAGTTACTGATGATGGTGTTAATGTTTGTTAACATGTAAAGGGTTTTTGGGGCAACGTGGTGGGGTTGTTTTATTGCTTTATAAATTATAAACAACCCGAACCAAAGTGTCATGGTAATTGTTTTTAACTTGAGAATATGATGTTTGACAAATTTCCTGGCCCAGGAATATTTTTATTTTTTTCTGTATTTTTATCACTAAAAAGAACTTAACTTGTGTCAACTGTATGCTATAACTTCAACCTGATTTACCTTGAACTACTAAGTGTTTCAAGTTATAATGCTTTCTATCTTTCTGATTATATACATAAGAAAGTAAATCTAAAACTTGCTCATTGTTTTGTCCATTTGTTATTTAGGATTGATAAGCAAAGGGGATCTGTGAGGATTTTTTTAGCCGATAAGATGATTTGGCATTTCCAAATTTTTGCCTGCCGGTTTGAATAGTTATGTATGCTATATCTGGTGCACATTACATTGACGAAATGGGTTATGCTATGAGTAGATTAGAGGTGGATTCCAGTCTCGGTGAAGACGGAAATGTCGTCCGTGAAGATTCTAGTACAGGACAAACTAAAAAGGCGTTTAAAAATTTAGACAATGAGATTGCTCAGATAACAAAATTGAAATCAACACCACATCAACTACTAGTACATGATGGATCTGGAAGGAAAGAGTTGCCTGTTTCCCCAGTAAAGATGCTGGCAGGTCGAGAATCTAATTATTCAGGACGGGGGAGATTTTCTTCTGCCGATCGCTGTCATCTTTTGAGCAGATATTTGCCTGTTAACGGTCCCTGGCTTATCGACCAAATGCCAAGTCGAGCGTATGTGTCTCAGTTTTCAGCTGATGGTTCTCTTTTTGTTGCCGGGTTCCAGGTAAATATTTTCATCTTTAACCTTATAATATGCATGCTATCGTTTTAATTCTAATTAAATTACTTTTCAGGGAAACCACATAAAAATATACAATGTAGACAAAGGTTGGAAAGTTCAAAAAAACATTCTAACCAAAAGTTTGAGATGGACAATCACCGATACGTCTCTTTCGCCTGATCAACGCTATCTAGTAAGTTACAATGTGTTATCTTTAAAATAACAGGAATAAAAAATTTCTACATCTTTTTATTCCTTTGTTTTTCTTCTATAAAGGTGCTATTAGTATATTGCTAATACTGCCAGTGTATTTTTCAATTTCAGGTTTATGCCAGCATGTCACCCATCGTACACATAGTAAATGTTGGATCTTCTGAAACAGATTCGCTAGCAAATGTGACGGTATTCACAATAATGCTGCTCTTTGGTTTTTAACTTCTTCTAATTCAATAAATACTATGGTTGATTTGAATGATATGAAATATCTGAGGAATAGATACTTAGAAATTGCATCGTCTAAGATGTCTTTAACTGGTGGATGGCCTAGACTCCTAGGTTCTTTTTTATGGCATTCTTTTCATTTTTGTAACGTGCTTTCAGTTTTTATGATATGCAGGAGATCCATGATGGTTTGGACTTTACATCAAATGATGATGGAGGATACTCTTTTGGAATTTTCTCTGTGAAATTCTCAACAGATGGGAGGGAATTAGTTGCAGGAACTAGTAGTGATTCTATATATGTATATGATCTTGAAGCAAATAAGGTTTCACTTCGAATTTTAGCGCACACGGTAATGTTACTAGGCATAAATACTACTTCTACTTAGCTTCATATGATTTGAACAATTGTCTGAATCTATTAATTTATGGTGCAGTCTTAAATTCTAACTTTTGGTTTTCTTTTAATGTCGCAGTCTGATGTAAATACTGTATGTTTTGCTGATGAAACTGGTCATCTTATTTACTCTGGAAGTGATGATAGTTTCTGCAAGGTATGTTCTACATTATAAGATGGCTTCTTCTGTTATGAACCTGATAGTATTTATCAGTTAAGATAAGTGTCAAAATTATTACAATTTTTGATTTTAGTCATTGATAAAAGAGAAATAGAGAAAAGTAAATTGAATGATATTGATAATTGAGAGAATGTTTACATCAAGGGTTACA
Source organism: Cicer cuneatum (assembly GCA_037974295.1). NCBI lineage: Eukaryota > Viridiplantae > Streptophyta > Magnoliopsida > Fabales > Fabaceae > Cicer > Cicer cuneatum. The sequence goes on along the minus strand of JBBPBO010000001.1, from coordinate 10,596,362 downwards.
TAGACTTATATAGTCAATTAGATAAATAACTAACTAGTGTAAAATAACTAACTAGCTAGTGTAACTAACTAACCAATTTAACTAACCAACCAACTAAGATGTATCTAATAAAAACTCTTAGCTTTGGTCATCATCACTTACTGCAGAAATTCATGTCATAATTAGAGTTGCTTTGTTTTTTCCCTCTTAATTTTAGGAGCGTGACACATTGTAATGTACAAATTTGTTTAGGCCTGGGATCGGCGTTGCTTAAATGCCAATGGCAAACCATCAGGGGTTTTGATGGGGCACCTTGAGGGCATTACATTTATTGATACCCGTGGAGATGGACGTTATTTCATTTCAAACGGTAAAGATCAGACCATTAAACTTTGGGATATACGTAAAATGTCGTCCAATGTTACCCGGTATGATCTTTTTCCCTTTTAGTAATCTATATTTTGAAGTCCATACCTGTTGAATTTTAAAAATATGTTCATGTGAAAACACGTTTCCATGTAAAGCAATTGTGTTGGAATTTATATTTATCTTACATCTTAAATGAGTCCTATAAGTTAATTACACTTACAAAATTATGTTGTAAGATTGTCAGGCTCACTATACTTATGAATTATTTTTTGAAGCATTCTCAAATATCACTACAATTCATAGCAAAAATGAAAAATACAGAGAATTTTATAGAATTAAATGTCACGTAGGACCATGTCAAATTAACCAATCAACGATGATTCTGTGTCTATTTGTGTCAGCTTGCTTGTCTGTCTGGAAAATTGAAAGACCTGTAATGAGGCTTGCATGTGATACCAATTTCTAGCCTAGCTAATGATGTCTATTCCTTTATGTGACAATGCTATTTCCATATGAAATTGTTGCTAATGCAAAGGCATATTCTAACAGAATTTTCTCTTAATTCCAGCAATCCTGGATATAGGAGTTTTGAATGGGATTACAGGTGGATGGATTACCCGCCGCAAGCAAAAGACTTGAATCATCCTTGTGATCAATCGGTCGCTACATATAGAGGCCATTCTGTCTTACGCACTCTTGTCCGCTGCTTTTTCTCCCCAGCTTTTAGGTGTGCACTAAACTTTCCTTACCTTTTAATTATTCTTCATTTTCTTTGTCATGTCCCCCTTTTAATCTTCTTTAATCGCTTGAAACTCGGTAATCATTTGTTTGAGTAAAATTCGGGGGCTCGCTTGAGCATATTAAATTATTGGAGATTTAATTATTTTTAGTACTCAGCCTGATGTTGTTTTCTTCAAATTTACAGCACTGGACAGAAGTACATCTATACTGGATCACACAATGCATGTGTTTATGTATATGATTTGGTAAGTATTTTAGATAATGTTGCTCCTATATCTCTCTATGTTTTTATCATTGAGGTAACTTTATTTAGGTAAAGTTAACAAATAGCCATAATCAAATTTTATAACATGATAGTCATTATATTAAATGAAAATTCAACCCTGATAATTTTGTTATCACGATATGTCTCTTTTAATGCAACATATTTTAAGCAGTGAAAAACACAAATTTTTGAACAGTTGAGTAATAAGACTAGGAAATTCTATCTTTTATTCCCATACAATGCATTGCTCAATAGGAAACTTTGATAATTGATTACAGGTGAGTGGAGCACAAGTTGCAACACTGAAGCACCATAAATCACCTGTAAGAGATTGTAGTTGGCACCCCTTCCACACTATGCTTGTTAGCTCTTCTTGGGATGGGGATGTTGTAAAATGGGAATCTGGCGGGAGCTCATATAGCAGCCTCTTCGGTTAAGAAGAGGGTATACAAAAGACATTTTTTTGAAGATTACTTATGATCTCAGTTACATCAGTTACGAAATGGTCTCGAAGACGATGAACAATAGACCAAAACACGTTGATAATGAAGTTGTATATTATGTTTGACATAATAAGGTGTAATATGAACTACCACAAAATCTTGTACATAAACTAATAAATAACCACTTAAATGGACAGCGGGATTGTTTCATTTGTACGTAGGACGTGTAATAAACTTGTTATATAATGTACCGGTGCATAAGTAGTGTCAAAAGGATCTAATTTATCAATCATAATTTCTAATTTATCAATCATAATTTAACAACATATGGTCAGTTGAACCATAAATTCGACTATAGAGGATCTAAGTCCCTCTAATAGTGTACCTATGCGCCATTGATGGTGTGGTCTCATTATAGAAATGAAGGTTGCCAAAAAATTACTAGTTTTTCTTTTAAAAGAAAAGAGATTATTCTCACATTATTGTACATGAAGGGACAATACCCTCAAGGGTTGCTTGCTACTTAACATTTTGTAAAAAAATGGGTGGCTCATTCTATCTCCATGTTCTGTTATGTCTGTCTGGTCAGTGATATTGGAACCCAATGATGCAAGATTGGTAATCCTTAACTGTTAAGTCACAAAGGAAAATAACTGAAATTTCAAGTAAATTGGGTAGTCGTATGAACAAAATAGGACATAAAGTAGGGGACCTCCATACATGACAGTAGTATTACTTTATTTTGTTTCTGAGTGACAAAGGTACACTAAAATTCTAATAAATATTTAATTTGGTTGAAGGCAATCCGTAATTTGCTATGTCAAGATCTGGATAGGGTCACAAGAAAATTCCCAATGGATTAACTAAAAAATTAGCAAATAAATTAGACTTTAAACATAAATTAGCAGATATAGAAATGTATTGTGCTATAATATTAGATGACGTGTGATGTGATAAAAAGCATCCAATCTGACAAGTCAACAAGCCAATACGAGGAGAAGACAATGAATAAGAAATAAGAGTGGCATTTGGTTGGTTTGCCATGACTCATTGAGTCATTAGTATTAGATTGTTTAGCTGGATTATGTGTCCCACAAACAATATTTTGTTAATTGTTGCTTTTACTAGGATGCTTCTTCGACTCGTAAACAGAGAATAAAAAAATAAGGATGAGTCCAAACTTGAAGCTCAAGCCTCAAAAGGCTTACATTTACAATACAAAAAGAGATTCCCAAATGAGTGGTGTTGTCCCTACAACCAATTTTCCACTACAGGAGAAGCAGCACCCCGTGCTCATGGAAAGCTAAAAAAAGCTGAAGAAAAATGTTAATTGTAGCCACCACAAAAGGATACAAGCTGAAAATTTGTAATCATTTTGTTAACCAACAATTCTTTCTTATAAAAATAACCAAACTGAAATGAATGAAACTATCACATAGCAGTATTGATTTCCAATGAAGCTGTGTGTATGTGACTGTGTGAGAGAGAAAGTCTGAATAATAGTTAAATGAATGGGGTGATTAAAAAATAAATTGACCGTTAATAAAATTATATGATTAAACAATCGTTTGATCTATGCAATCATTGTAACAACATAATAGATGGTAGGTAATTTTTGCATTGCATAATATTGCATAATATATAGAGCATAAAAGGACAAAAATAGCTACAGTTTCATAAGTATTCACATTCTTCTTATTTCGCCCTATTAATTACCCCTTAGGCAGAGGCATCTATCACAAAATGAAATAATATAATAATATTAATAACAATAATAATAATGAATCAAAAGGAAAGAGCAAAAAATAAAATATTAGAAGCAAGAAGAAGAAGAAGAAGAAGAGAACCTATGTGATATGATATAATATTTTTATGTGAAAGAGTAACGGTCTTGTAGTGAGTCTCAGCTCTTGAACTGATTGCACTGTGTAGTAGGCCTTGTTTTCTGTTTCCCAGACCTCAATGGGCATGGAGTCTCTACGGGAGGGACCATGCAATTATACTGCATACACAGTGAGCTTCTCTCTGGAATCACAGCCGTTGGACTAATCTCAATTCCCGTTAGATAATTATGCTGCAGATATAATATCTGTATGCTTGCGTCCAGTAACCGATCCACGAAACTAGCCGGTACCCGACCCGTGAACCGGTTGTTGTTTAAGTACAGATTCTGCACGCTAGCTAACATAGGCGATATTTGACCGGATAACCTGTTGTAACTGAGATCAACGGTTGGGATTGCGACTTGATCCACCGGTTCGATTGAACCGGAGAACTGGTTTCTTTCTAATTGGAGATTGGTTAAAGGAAATGAGAAGATCCTGCCTGGGAGGGTTCCCGTGAATTGGTTCAGACTAAGGTCCAAATAGTTTAACTGCTCGAGCCGGCTCAAAACCCGGTCCATCGACCCAGTAAGTTGGTTCCATGACAATGACAGATACTGAAGAGACGGAGGGAGAGAGTTTGGAGCGATCGAACCGGTGAGAGAGTTGTGCTTTAGGTCTAACCGGCTTAGGCTTTGAGAATCAAACCGGGGAATAGAACCGGAGAGACGGTTGTGACAGAGTATGAGATTCGTTAACCCCGGTAATGATCCCACCGTCGGAGGAATGTTTCCGGTGAGCTGATTATAACTGAGATCGATAGTTCTGAGACTGCGTAACTCACCTAACCCCGCCGGGATATCGCCGGAGATGAAGTTTCTGTTAATGCCGATAAACTTGAGGTTCTTCAAATTGGAAATGGTTTGAGGCATAGGACCATATATCCTTCCTGGAACAACGGTAAACTCCGCGAGAGCAGAGAGTTTACCGATAGCCGGGTCGAGTCGTCCTGTTAAACCAGCTGAACCGGCTCTAGGATCGCCGAGATTAAGAGCAATAACCTTATCTGAATCGCAGTAAACACCGGAAAAGTTACAAGGATCAGCAGTGAAATCCCAAGAAGAAAAGAAATCAGAACCAGGCATGTCTTCAAGAGACTTGCGAATTGATTGCAGAGCTAGGAAATCAGTTGGGTCTAAAATGGCGTGTGTTTGTATCAAGCAGAAGAAAAAGAGAAGAAAACAAGAACGCTTCGCCATTGAAACACTCCAATGCAGGAGCAGGAGCAGATAGTGTTATAGGTTTTATAGGCAAGAGAAATAAGAAGGTATAAAATGTTTGTGGTTTCGTTTTCGACGGTGGAACAATCAGCATCTAATAGAGAAAGATTATAAAGGAAGAAGCATGCGATTAATAAGCTTGAAGAGAAAGCAATGCTGAATCTGATTTTTCTTTTCTTTTCTTTTCTTTTCTTTTTTTTTTGGCTTGTGAGAGAAGAAGCAGAGAAATAGAATGCAATGTTAGTAAGGAATGAATGAATGAGAATTGAGAAGTAAAACACAGCTACAACAACAATATGTTGCTACTACTTTTTACTACTGTGTTGTGTTGTACTTAGTACGCTCGCTTCCAACGAACCTAATTTTTTAATGGATACAATAGTTTTTTTATTCTTTTTCAATCTTGGGAAACGTTCCTATCAAACGGTTGTCCGAGCCTATTTGGCATCCGTACCTTAGCCTCGGAATGACACCTCATTAACTTTGCTTCGGGTCTACAGTGTACACATCACGTGACTCGCATGCCTTTTTTTTATCTCTCCCCAACCATAACCAAAACACGCTCGCAGCTATCAAAATGACTTGGCTATATTACTACCACCACCTTGGTGACACGTGGCATATTTACCTTGTAAACTATTGAATTTTAAGGCCTTGCATTTTCTAAATAATTCAATGAGTGTGAAAAATATATTTTTTTACTGCTGGGAGAAATGAGCCAAAAAACTTGGTACCTAACAAACAAACACTAGGAAGAGACAGAGGGTAAGTGGGGGTTTTTAATTTTATGTGGAGATAATGGATTTTGAGTGAGTGACAGCTATGTAATGTAGATGATACTTCATAACCGAATAGGACATAAAGTAAGAGCTAGAATGAAATGGGATTCTCTAATTTCACCTTATTGATGTTTGAGATTATTTACAATACTTTTGTTATGGAACGCGTCCTATTATTATGGCAAAATAAATCACAATTAAAAGTTGCCAAAACAATCATGAGTTTGATACTTGATCCATGAGTTCCATTAAAAGAGATTTTGATTGTGATGTATACTTGCTTGGACTTCAAGCCCTTGATACATAGTATAAATGTCATTTATGAGAGACTCGATTAACTACTACCCTATCCTCCAATCTTTTCCTTATTAATCAAGGCATTGAAATATTTTCTTTAATTGACATATAGTGTGGGCTTAACACTTATCACCACATTATACCTTTTTCTTTTGTCTCACTTATCTTAAAAAGGAACATACACTAATATGAAAATATGTCTTTCTTGGATATACTTGAAAGGAGGTAGTTTGAAGGTGAAGTAAGCCTAGTCAAATTCATATTCGGTCAAAGTCATGTATGCTTCAAAGCTTGTTTCACAATTCACACACTTTTTTTGCTTTGAGCTTTCACCAATTACCGTGTCTTTTTATTCTCTTGGTTACATAGTGTAAAGTCAACACATAACAAAAACAAATCAACTATCATGTGCTCCAGAACGTACTTCGCAAAAGTTTGTTTCGTTTTCCTAAATGGTTCACCTTTTTTTGTCTTGTCCTCTATTCTTTTATTTTCTTCCACCTTTTTTTTTTAATTAGATAAAATGCATTCAGTAATCTTCTATATTCACGTAATTGAGAGATCGGTAACCACCGTTCGATCTCAATCTAATGTTTCATTAAAATGTTTTTCAGTATATCTCATAGACAATGTTAAGTGAGCAGATAGTTTAAACTTTATTATTTAAACACATTTTGTATTTTGTAAACTCTAATTTATTTAATTTAATAAAAAAAACTACAACTGTATTTGAAACTGTATGCATAATTGGTACTTCGTTACCAAATGTGTTTTTGTTTTGCAATTTTATTTTCCTTAATCTTTTATGATCTAATTAATGTTTTAATAAATGCAGATTAGTTTTTATTGTATAATTAAAAAAAATAATGTTAGTACACACTCTAGAATACATTTTTTTAACTCTATTTAATTGGTTAAAATCTACATAATTTAATAGAATTTATGTAAATTTAAACCAATAAAAAAACATATTATTAACACCTCTCTTAAAAAAAAAATACTAAATTTAGATTTACACTATCTAATCTCAATGAAACAATTATAAATACATGACAATGTGACTTGCATCATTTAATTGACCGATTCAATCAAGGTCCCATATTTTCCCAAAGCTATTTTAGCCTATTTTCTTTTGCGTGGGTCAAAAGTCACATTAAATTCAAGCTATATTTTAAAAAAAATGAAAAATAATAGATAGTTCCAACTAAGTCTACTTGATTGCACTTAGCCTACTACTCCACAGTAAATTATTTCCTACAAAAGAGGTTTCGTTAAAGGCAAGTTTTCTTACAATTCCGTGTAACAATTTCAAATTACACATATTTTGTTCTCTAAGCTCTTATGATCCCTCTATTTCTATATACATATTTTTTAATTTTGTTTTGAACTAATTAAAATTTTGGTTTATCTTATGAGCTGATAGTAAAAATGAAATTGATGGATTACTTAATTAATTATGATTAATTACAAATAGAGGAAATTGGCACATTGAGAGTGAGAATGACAAACAAACATAAAGGTAGGCTCTGATACAGACTAGAGTGACGGTGAACACTAGACAACCTGGCTAGACATTTGATGTGGGAGTAGAAATGTGTCTCTACCTCTAACTCAATCCAGCCAAGCCATAAAGACAAAGATAAAAAGCATTTTTTATTTTTATGAATGTAAAAGAATGATGTGTCTGGGGAGTTAATTTATTTGGTCCCAACACCTACAAAAGCGAACAACCGCACTGCTACATCTTAGAATTTGGTGTGTTTCTATTTTCAACTCAACTCTTAAAATATTGGCTTCAATACGTCTCATTAAGGTATATGTTTTAATTGATGATATAAAATGAAATGGACTGAAAGGTAATAGAATTAGATTAGATAACATTCATATTTTTAAATCAAACTAGCATTTGATTAATTTTATTCCCACTTGATTTTATTTTTATATTTTGAGACGGAATAATATAAAAATAATTTGTAAGGTAGAGTATGTATATCACTTTCGCATTTAAACAATTTTTCTAATCATATATCAAGTGACACTATCTCAATAGCATCATCTATGTATACAATATTAAAATTAACCATCCCACATCATATTATGATCAAAGAAATCGTGGTGGGCAAATACTCATCCTCATCGAATATAGCCATTGTCTCGTTAGTTAGTTAGAAGTTTTGAAGATTACACCAACCACAACCACCAAAAACATATGTTTATCTGGCACATTATCTTCAATTTATGAAGTTTGTGGTGGTGCTTTTTGAGGCTGGTGTGGTGATTGCAATATTTATCTTCTTTTTATTTTATTTTATTTCTTTACAAAAAGCACAATTCATCATCATCCCGCATGCGTATTAATGTATTATCCTCGTGTTGTCTTTTTCGTTCTGCTTTGTGCTATAATCGTATGGTATTTTTTTTTTTTTTACAAAAACACATCCTGGGTTCCTTAATAATAATTCAATTATTTATTTATTTTTATTTGTTGATTTGATTATTTATTTAATTTTAAATAATTAAAATATTAATAATATTATTTTTTTTACAAAAATTCATAAAAAATTTCCAACAAAATCCATAAAATTCATTACTAATTTAAAATAAATTCATATATTGATCAAATTCATAAGTCAAATATTCAAATAAACTTATATCTTCATTTTTATTTGATGAATTTGATGTTGTTGGAGATGAAAATGTGAGTTTATTTGAAGATTTGAGTTATGAATTTAATTACAATTTGAATATGTTGAAGATGATAATTAATTTAATGGATTTTGTTTGAAGATTTTGGTGAATTTTTTAAATTTCAGTAAAAAAAATGACAACATTGTTAACATTTTAAGACATAAAAGATCAAATTGTTACTTAAAATTAAATAAATGACCAAATCGAAAGAAAAAAAGATAAAAAATTAAACTATTGTTGAGACAAAATCTCTTTCAAATGGTTTTAATGATAACAAAATTATTGATTATGATTCTTGTTAATGTCTAAAATGTGCTCTTAAGTGTATTAATACTAGAAAACAAGTTGCTCTTCAAAAGAAACAAAATCTAAGTCAATCTAACAAGTTTTTCAAACTGGAGGATAGACTAGAGGATGAACCAACAAATCTGCAAAATCTTCAAAATCACGATAACATTAATTTCTTGTCAAAAGAGAAATTAAATCAATGTTAAAATTTGAAGGAAAACTAAAGTCAACTGAAGAAAACAAAGGCAAAGGATGAACATAGAAGAATGAAGTGTAAGAGGATGAACCTCCAATTCTATTTATCCTCTTATGAAGAAAATGGTTCTAATTTTTCAAAATACATAAAGGTTGTACTAAACAAGACCAAAATAGAATCTGACATGTATTGGAGAACGAAAAAGCAAAAGGACAGCTAAGGCTCAAACTTCAAGGAGGTTTGAACCTCTTATACGAGGATGGACTGTATTCCCATCCTCCTACGCTCAAACAACACAAAAGACAGTTGAATGACATTTCTGTAATTAAGACTATTGACCTTGGACTTTTGATTAAAGTGCCCAACGGCCGTAAAACATCTAAACACATGGATAGACCATCTTACAACTCTATAAAAGGAAGGGTGCTCTTCTTCATTCAACACACAACTACAAAGCATAAAAAGAGAAAGTCTAAGTCTATCAAGAGCATTCCATCATCTCTTCATACTTTCTATAATCTTACACTATATCTCTGAAATATCTTTTTAGAAAGTGTGAACAAAGAGAAATAACCTAAACTACATCATATCATCTTGTAATTTCCAAGTGAGATACACTTGAGAAAGGTTGAAATCTGAGAGAAAAGATTGTAAGCTTGGTGAGGCTCTAGAATACACAAATTGTAACCAACCTTTGTGAGAGGTTAATTGTTTTGATACTTAGTGAAATCTCACAAGTGTGTGAGGACTGGACGTAGCCTTCATTAGGTGAACCAATATAAAGTTGTGTGTGTCATTATATTATCTCTCTCTCTTTATCATTTGGTAATCAACTCAACCTCAAAGCTTTAAATTTACAACCTATGATTTTCATCCTTTTGAAGAGGATAAAGCTTTAAAACTCAAAAGAATTTTTTAAACAACGAATATCTCTATTCAACCCCCCTTCTAGTGATATTCTAGCTACTTCAATTGGTATCAGAGTCTGGTTCTCTAGAAAACTACACCTAATAGTGTAAGAGAAAAATATCAAAAGGAAAAATGTCAAAAGCTAAGTATATCTCTGAAGGATGATCATCTAGCAGACCTCCTGATTTTGATGGCACAGATTACTACCATTGGAAAGGAAATATGAGATTGTTTCTCATATCACAAGATAACAACATGTGGCCAGTGGTTGAAAACGGAAATCATGTCATCAAAATCAACAACACAAATTCAACCTCTGACGAAAAACCTCAAGCACGATGGATGGCTGATGAAAATGCTAAGGTACTCCTAAACTCTAAAGCTCATTTATTTCTAACGTGTGCTTTGAGCAGGGAAGAATATGACAGAGTTGAAGAATGCCAAAGTGCTAAGGAACTATGGGACACTCTGAAGATCCATCATGAAGGATCAAGCCACGTTAAAGAAGCAAGGATCGACATGGGTGTAAGAGAATTTGAACTATTCGAAATGAAGGAAGAAGAAACAATTGATGTGATGTTCTCAAGGCTAACAATCATCCTAAACAACTTAAGGTCTCTTGAAAAGGAATACTCCGTTCAAGAAAGGATAAGGACAATTCTAAGGAGTTTACCAAAAGAATGGAGACCAATGGTGATTGCCATTACATAAGCAAGAAACTTGTCCACCATAAGGTTAAAGGATCTGGTTGGAACTCTTAGAGCTCATGAATCATTGTTGCTTGCTGATAAACCAAGCAAAAAGGGAAAAATTATTGCTCTAAAATCTAGTCAAACGAAAAGTCCATCCTCCAAGAAGGCTAAAGATGTCACAAAAGGGGATAACTTAGAGTATCCTCTATCTGAAGAGGAGGATGAACTCGCTCTGATTTCTAGAAGAATTCAGAGGATGATAAGTCGTAGAGGACAAGACAAAAGATCTCCCCAAAAAGAAAAAACTGACAAAAGTCAGATAACGTGCTTTGCATGCAACAAAATTGGACACTACAAAATTGAGTGTCTTTTGAACAAAAGGAACACAAGAAGATTTCCCTACAAAAATAAATATATGATGGCTACATGGGATGACAGCGACGGGTTATCCTCCGAGCAGGAAAAAGAAGAAGAGGCTAACCTCTGTCTCATGGCAAACTTAGATACTGAAGAGGTAACCATCACTAATCTATGTCCTTCTTGTGACAAATTAGAAATAGAATTTGACAATCTTTTGAATGACTTAAACACTTTATCTCATAAATGTGCTTCTATTAAAAATCAACTTTATGAGCTAATGAAACTCAATGAGGAACTTCAAGCCAAGAATGAGAAATATGAAAAAATTATTCTAGACTTGCAGCAATCTCATAGAAAAATTTCTGAGCAACAAAAAATTCTGAACAAAAATAATGTCAAAATTCATCCTCCAGAAGAGGATACATAAAAGAAAGACTTAAAAATAAAAGTTGAAGAACTAAAGAATGACATTACCAACTTTATCCACTAGAACTTTTCAAAAAATAATGGGATCTCAAGCTGGAATCTTTGACAAAGCTGGTATTGGATTTAAAAGTTCTCAAAAGAAAAAATTATATGAAATTTTTTTCTTACTTGTAAAACAAGAGGACAGACCGAAATGCACCTTTTGCAAAAAAACATGAACTTACTGTAAAAATGTGTGATGCCAAGAAAAAAGCTGGAAATAACAAAAAGAAATGTTCATTTTGTGGTAAGCATGGGCACCATGACTCTATTTGTTATCATAAAAAGAAAGTCCTCTCAAGAGGACAAACTAACCAACAAGGACCCAATTCTATATGGGTACCTAAGTTACTTCTAAACTCTAACACAGGTACATCCTCTGATCAACAAAAGAAAGTCATGGTTCTTGGACAGTGGCTGCTCAAGGCATATGACAGGGGATAAGCAATGTTTCATTTCGTTAGAAATAAAGGATGGAGGATAGGTTCAAAAACATTTTGGAGAACCTCTCCATCATCAATCTGTCCAAAATAATTTAAATATTCGTTTTCATTTGGTAAACTTGTCCAAAATAGTTTAATCATTCGCTTTTTCATTTCAAAATATTTTTTTTGCCTAAACTCTCATTACTTGAGGATCATATCTAAAATTAGAAATGTTGTCATCTAAAACAAGAGGATGAGCAAACTCTAATGGTGTTTGGTCAATCTCAAAATTTTGATGATTCAAAACTGCCTGGGGTCAAATTCAGTCTCTCTATGAGATCACATGTGATTGTTGAAAATAGCCTCAATAATCAGAAGATCAAAAACACCCAGAGGAGGATCCTTTTATTTTGGTGAAATAAACTCAAAATCAACTCTGCCAAAGTCTGCTCACACTCATCCTTACTGTTGGTCAGTTTTTGCTGCGCAGCCTCCTTGGCTCCCATCACGCATTTAATGCGCAGACGGCTCTAGGTGACCGTTGCAAGCTGTTCGCGTAGCCCTAGGCTGCCTACTCCAGCATCATTGCATGCCTATGCAACATTTACTATATTCTCCCCCCTTCTTCTTCCTCTAAAACGATCACAAATTTTCAAACTTCCTCCTTCAAAACGTATGAAACATAACTCTCCAATCTTCATCTCTTTTATTTTCATTTTTCAAAAAACCTTAACCAAACTCTTTCAAAAATCAAAACTCCAGAAAACCTCTCTCTTCATCTATGAATTTTATTCAAGTCTCTCATTTCAAACTCGTGTTTCAATCTCTAATTAGTTTTGTTTAAAAAAAAATAAAAAAATAATTCTTATTTTTTATTTTTGTTCTCTTTTGTTAAAAATTTGTTCTCCTTTTGTGTGAGGTTGAATCCAATTTAAACAACATCCTCCTTCAAAACTGAGGATGAACCAAAAATTCAGAAAGTAAACAACCTTTTGTTGCACGTGTCTCGCTGCAGATTCTCTCTCGCCAATGAGCATTAAATGCAAAACGTCTAATGAGCATTAAATGCAAATAATTACCTAATAACTCTTTCCTCTCCTTTTCAATGACTACAAAATCCTTAAAACTATTTGATCGATCATCCAAACCACATCTCATCAACCCCATTGACCTAGGAGATCATCCTCATGTATTGCCACCTCAACCTCCTCAACCCGATCCTCCTCGTCCTTCAACCGCCTCTTCTTCTAATGAGTTCTCTCCATCCAAGTAGCTCTCCAAGCTGTTGTTCTTACTTTTTGATGGTTTACAAACATTGGGGGAGAAACATTATGAGTTAAAATTTATTATGCTATTTTATTTATATTTTATTCTTTATGCTTATAATTGAGGGGGAGCATAATTTAAAAATGAAAGGCATAATTTAAAAATGAAAGCTATGCATATTGAGGGGGAGCATTATCAAGACATTTCTTATGTAATATTCTCTATCAGAATCATAATCTAAAGAATTTTGTCATCATAAAAAAGAGAGGCCAGATTGATAATACTCTATTTAGGAAATCCATTAAAAATGATATTTTGATTATTCAAGTTTATGTTGATGATATCATATTTGGATCGACTAATTGCACTTTGTGCAAAGAGTTTTCTGACCTAATGCAGAAAGAGTTCCAAATGAGCATGATGGGAGAACTCAAGTTCTTCCTGGGAATTCAGATTCACCAAGGTAAATCAGGTATACTCATTCACCAATCTAAATATACTAAAGAACTTCTTAAAAAGTTCAAAATGAGTGAATGTAAGCCTATGGCCACCCCCATGCACCCAACCTGCTCACTTGAGAAAGATGAAACCAGCCAAAAGGTAGACCATAAAACATACAGAGCTGACACTAGGGAATCCCATTTAACTGTTGTCAAACGAATTCTGAGATACCTTAAAGGAACCACCAACCTTACCCTGTTATACAAGAAAACCCCCACCTACAAACTCACAAGTTTTTGTGATTCCGACTATGTTGGAGACAAGCTGGAAAGGAAAAGTACAAGTGGCAACTGCACTTTCTTAGGTGATAATTTGATCTCTTGGTCAAGCAAAAGACAAAGCACCATTGCCATGTCAACAGCTGAAGCTGAGTATATATCAGCAGCAGGATGCAGTTCACAGTTACTCTGGATGAAACATCAACTTGAAGATTACAACATCTTTGAAACCAATATCCCTTTGTTCTGTGATAACACTTCAGCCATAAACCTAATCAAGAACCCTATCTTACACTCTAGAGCCAAACACATTGAAATAAAACACCATTTCATTAGGGACCATGTTCAAAAAGGGACTTTAAGCATCCAGTTTGTGGACACTGATCATCAATGGGCTGACATCTTCACCAAAGCATTACCAGAAGATAGGTTCAAGTTCATCAAGAAGCATCTCAGCATTACCTCCATATCTAACTAGCTCAAGTAGTCATCTTAGGAGTTTTTAAATTTCTTGTAATTTTATTTTCTGTCTTTTATTTTCTGTTTTACTTTCTGTAATTTGTAAAGAGAAAAACAAAAAATACAAAAATAGTAGGACCTCTTTTTGGCTGATGACAAAAAGGGGGAGAGAGAGAGAGAAAGGAGAAATAAGTAAAAAATGAGAGATAAAAAGAAAGGAGGAGCGAAAAAGAAAGAGATGGAAAGGGAAGGAGTTGAAAAGGAGAAGAATCAGGGAGAGAGAAAAAGAAAGAGTGAAAAAGAAGAAGTTGAAAAGGAGAGGAAACAGGGAGAGAGAAAAAGAAAGAGTGAAAAGAGAAGGAGTTGAAAAGGAAAGGCAATGTGAAGAGAGAAAAGAAAGAGCGAATAAAGAAGGAATTGAAAAGGAGAGGAGAAGAGAAGAAAAGAAAGAGTGAAAAGAGAAGGAGTTGAAAAGGAGAAGAAAAAGTCAGTATCAGACTTAGAGGGAGAGATTGGTCTGAGGGGAGTAATTCAGTCTTCGAGTTATAAACTAGCAAAATAAGTTAAGGTTTTTTCATCATCAAAAAGGGGGAGATTGTTGGAACCAAGTTGGTTCTAAGTACTTAGGATTTTTTATGTTTACAAAAGGACTCAATGTAATCTTATTTTGTACCTTGAATTATTACATTAAATACAACCAGAAAATGAAGTTTGCAGAGGCAGAAGATGCATCCAGAATGCATCCTGGAATTACTAGAAGATACTCCAGGATCACCAGAAGATATCTTTGCTTGCCCAGATCAGAAGGAAGCAATGTCAGAAGAAGATCTGGACCATACCAGAGGAAAGCCTGCCAGAGGGAGAGTTTTTCCAAACCAAGAGGAATCAAATATCAGATTTATTCTAGAAGTTATTCTGACCAGAAGATGGCCTGGCAGTGAAATGATAAACAGTCCAGACTTGTTCCAGACTTAATCAGAGGATGAATTAATGGGTCCAGAACAAGAGAATTAACCCAGATTTGACCCAGACCAGAAGATAGCATGGTCAGGGTATGAAACTAAGTCCAGACCAGAAGAAATGATTTCCAGAATTGATCCAGACCTGATCCAAAATCAAAGGTAAAATGTCCAGACTGAAATATTACTTGTCCAGATTTAATTTCAGTTTAATCCAGACCAAGTCCATAATTGGTCCAGATCAGAGGGAAGATTTCCAGATCAATGGTTTAGTTTTAATTATTTGGCCCAGTGTTGGCCGAGATCAGAAGATCAAACCATGGCCCAGTGTTGGCCGAAATCAGAAGGTCAGAATGTGTGGTCCAGTAGTGGCCGAGATCAGAGGATCACAGCAGATCAGTTTGCTGGATCAGGATGGCCGAGATCAGAAAGTTAGGAAGTGTGGTCCAGGGATGGCCGAAATCAGAGGATCAAAGCATATCAATTAGTATGGTCCAAATGTGGACTAGCGCAGAAGATCAAATGGTCCAGATTTAATCATGAGGATTAACGGTGGAGATTTTAATTTATTTTGATCAAAGTATTAAAAAGATTTGTTACAAAAATAAAGTAAAGTATTGTGGAACTCAGGAGCTGTTGGCGGGAAGAAACTAAAGACTTGATTGACCAGTTATTTTGAAAGAAAATATGAAGCTTAAAAAAAGATATGTTTTTTATTTAAATGAAGCCCAATTGGTCAAGTTATTTTTGCAAGAGAATCCAGCAAGATTCAGCTCGAAATTAAGCTTGGAAGAGGCCTAATCTGCATCTATAAAAGGAGGCTCAAGGCAGAATACTTAGCATCGAAAATCACAAAAAGAGTCATACACTTCCAAAGCAAACACTCAAATTTTCAGAGAGGTCAATTGTGAGTTCCAGCTTTCAAGAAGCAAGTACTCGTGTTATTTTCCTTCCACTGTGTCAAATCTAAGTTGTTGAAGTAGAGTCTACAATCTGAGGGAGTCATAAGGGGTAGCAGGTTACTCTGCAATTAGATTCATAGTGTTGTGATTTCTTCTACAATCTGGGATTGTCAGATTGGCTGAAGACAGGAGCTGCATTCCTCAAAGAAGTTTAGGATTGTTAGACTGTTTGAGAAGACTGACTTGGAGGGTTAGTATAAAGGTTGTAATTCAAGGTTTGAATTAGTGAAATCCTTCAAGGTGAAGGGACTGGACGTAGCCTCGTTAACGGTGAACCAGTATAAAAACTGTGAGTTTTATTTTTACTTTTTATCCGCTGCTAACTCTGTTTTTAATTATACATCAAGTTTTGTTTTAAAAGTATAAAAACAGGAAAAGTATTCAAGTTAAGTCAAACACAATTCAACCCCCTTCTCGTGTTTGCACCTTCAGTGTGAACAAAGAGAAATAACCTAAACTACATCATATCATCTTGTAATTTCCAAGTGAGTTACACTCGAGAAAAGTTGAAATCTGAGAGAAAAGATTGTAAGCTTGGTGAGGCTCTAGAATACACAAATTGTAACCAACCTCTGTGAGAGGTTAATTGTTTTGATACTTAGTGAAATCTCACAAGTGTGTGAGGACTGAACATAGCTTTCATTGGGTGAACTAGTATAAAGTTGTGTGTGTCATTATCTTCTCTCTCTCTCTCTTTATCATTTGGTAATCAACTCAACCTCAAAGCTTTAAATTTACAACCTATGATTTTCATCCTCTCAAAGAAGATAAAGCTTTAAAACTCAAAAGAATTTTTTAAACAACGAATATTTCTATTCAACCCCCCTTCTAGTGATATTCTAGCTACTTCAACTATTACATGAAATTAAGTTAATAGACCACATGATGTATTTTGCCTATTTTTTTCCATCGACATTTTCAATCCTCTTACCAACAAACCTTTTTTTTTTACATGCTATAGAAAATGTATTTAGTTGAATATGGAAGGAAAAAAATGAAAACAAATCTCATGAAATTCAAATTTTTTGTTGTGTCTCTGTTCTTAATCATAAATCAAATCACATGTCTTAATAATCATTTTATTTTAGATTAAAATACATGTAGTGAATTAATGGTTAAAATATTTAGGATGGGGAAAAAATATTTTATGAAAGCTCATATCATATGTGTGTCGGTGGGTGCGGTGTTGTGGATTGTCACAACATTTATTTGTAGATTGTTTCTTATTTGGGAAAGTATAGTTAGTGGTTTTTAATTGATTTGAAGTTTATGCATCATTCCTTAATCAAATTAGCTCTCATGCTCATTTTTTATGTGGCTTATTCAATAGAAGTAAAAGATTTCGAGATTGTTTGATTGTGGTGTGGTTGGTCATTATTTGGAGAATTTGGCGCATGACAAACCTTAGTGTTTTTAAGCAATAAGAGTGTGTGTTAAACATTCTTATAGATCTTATTAAGATGTTGTCTTGGTCGTGGCTCCTATACAATATCAAAAGTTTTCAAGTAAATTTGCGTCAATGGTGGATCAATCTTATTGGTTTTTAAAGGGTTATTAATTATGAGTATTTTATTTGTATTTGTTAGATGTTCAGGGGTGGGGTGATCTCGGCCCATTTTTGGATGGTGAAGTTTTACTTAGGATTTTAAACTCTTCTTGGTATTAATCTTTATATGTTATTTTCTTATTTGGGTTACATATGGTCTAAATAACTAATATTAATATATTCTTAAAAAATGGTTAAAATATTTGTATATGCAAGTGTTACACACTTTTTTTATTTCATGTGTACTTTTTTTTATTATTTGAAATCGAACTCAAGTTCTTCAAAATTTACGATACTCACGTACATTACATGTCAACCACTTTCACATACATTTACATGTCAACCACTTACACTAAAATGTGAGAATTAGACTATAATTGGTCTATGAAAACGCATCATGGTTTTCAAACTAATCCTTCATAACAAGGCAGCTTACAATGAAAATTGCAAAAACATATCTGTAAGATACATTTAGTTCACTCAAATTCTGACTATTAAAAAAAAAAAGGTTATGAAATTAATTAATCCAGAAACGAATAAAAACATATTTTTGTATAATCAATAGCATCAACTCTTTCATATATTGACTTAGTCAAACAATAATATATATCTTGAACACTTTGTGAACTAAGAATTCCACATTATTCCAATATGGTTTTCATTTGCAGAATCCAAATACGGATTGAGAAAAGTACAATAGTTAATAATTGTTGTATTCTTGAAAATTTGATGTCAATTGAGATTGCATAATCGAATTAAATTTTTATTATAAAAATAAAAAAGGACAAAAAATATTGACACACTAAAAAATCTTTTACAATTACAGAGCTTCATAACTATATATGGAACACAAATACTGTGATTTTGAATCATATAACAGCAACAATCGACAATAAATATTGTTGATTTTGAAATTCAAATAAGTCACCCGTTTATAGGTAAAAATCATATCATATATTACGTATCAAACAAAGCAAGAAATGCTTATTTATTCACATCAGCACTATCCAACATTCAAACTTGCTCTAATTTAGGAGTAATCCATCAAAAACCAAAACGAAATAATTCAGCTGCTAAATTGAAAAGCTTCATTTTCTTTTTATGAATTTCAACTGTTGTCAAACATGTCACCTCTTACTCCACGATAGGAATAGAACCACCAGCAGCCTTGATTTCTTGCTGCAGCTGTAGAAATGAATACAAGAAATATAATATAGGAAAGTCATGCCGTCTAGAAGGTACAAAACAACTCTTTAACCAAACTGCATCTTTTCTAAAATAAAACATAATAATACATACCCTAAATAGGTATTGAAGATTGGTCTTCAATAGAGAGTATTCCTGTTGCAATTGTTGTAAACATCTAACACACCTGCAATGCAACCAAAATTTTTTCTGAGTAAATGGTCCACATTAATAGGCAGAAGGCACATCATATAATTTATTTTTTATTCAGTATTAGTATTAAGAAAAAATATGTAATAAACATTTTCTAATCCTATTAATTTAGGCCCAATGGAAACAGTATGCTGTCAGCATTACCTACTAAGATATAAGGATATATAAAAACAGTTTTGAAAAATCAAGTAAATTTCTGAAATTTATCTAAGAAAACAAAAGATTTTACAGGAACTACAAGAGTTACATTCTTACACACTTACACTTTGTAGTATAATCATTACAAACACTTCTTTCAATCATATAAAATATCAAACAAAGTTTTGATTACCTAAGCCGAGCAGAAGCATTGTATTTTAAAATTTGTGCATTAGGCCTAACTCAAATCATTGAATAAGCTTTATAATGATTATTTTAGTCATATATTTGGTCGGGCGTATATAAATAGGGTTGCCGAATAACAGATATAGAATAGGCTTTGATGCCATCTCAAAATTTGAACAGCTAACTAGGCCTCAAAATCAATTCAAGAGGTGAGGATGGTCCAAGTCATATAAAGACTAGTTTGACCACACGGTAGACTCTAGACAATCTGAGATCTTAACAGTCAGTAATGAAAAATCATATCACCAACTCAAATGTGACTATTTTTCTTTAGTTAACCCACCCACCTTTGCATTAAGGGGAGGGAATTAGCTATGGAAATTCTTCTTTTCTATTTTGTTGCTATCTGCTGACACGTCTCTTATCTTATTGCCTACATTTTCTGTCTGCTCATATGTCACTATGTTAAGGCTTCTAATAGATTCTATTTGTTTAGTTCTGTTTGTTGTATGCTTCTAAAATGTTGTATCTCCTCATAGAATCAATTTCAATTTAATAACTGACGGTAGATTAGACCTCTAGAAACACTGCAATCAGCTTCTGTAATCATTCGTCTTTCATATAATACAAATCAGAAAATTTATTAAAAGTCTTTGATGCTCTATTTCTCTATGTTTTCTCAGTCATCTACTTTGGATCATCCTGTTCACTTTCTTTGTCTCTAATGCTATTTTCTCAATAAATCTGGAAGACTAAGATTGTATTTCATTTGGTTTATTGGTAGGATGACATGGATATCAATCTGAAAAATTACTCATTTCATTTGAAAAAAGGTAAAGAAAGTACACACAAGGAAAAGAATAAAAAGAGACCACGTTAAAAGTGGAGTATAATCTAGAAAAATCTACATAACCCTCCCTTAATTGCACAAACTTTTCATACATTTCAAAATCTACATATGTAGGAAATGCAAAATTCAATAAAGTTAGAAATAATTTATTTGAAAAAGAATGATTGAAGAAATTATGAGGCTTCAAACAATGTATATTTTTGTCTTTTTTATCACAAAATGAGAGAATTTTGTTTCTTACACATCAATTTATATGTATTAAGAATTTTGCAAAAGTGTATCAAACATTTATGTATTCAAACAAAAACTACTTGAGGAACTCAGAATTTTCTTTTATATTACTATAATTTCTCCACACAAATTAAAGCTAAAATCAGTAGCCTTCAAGAAAATGTGTGAGGTTATTCAAGTCAGAATTAGTGGAAGAGACAGTGTGTTATGGATACTATACTACCATGCTAATTTAAGATGTATTTAGATTTGAGTACTTATAGCATTTTAAATGTTTTCTCTGAATTAGATCCCTGATAGATTGCTAAAACTTTATATATTACATGTAAAGTTATGTTAACTAGGCAGCCAACAAAACTTGGGGACATATGAATCAAACAAAGTAAAATTTTGTAATCCAAGAAATGCAAAAACAAGATAATTCAAATGATATGTTTCCGTGAACAAGAGAATTTTATAAAACTCACCCTTCCAGGTTCTGAGCCTCGCAAAAATTTCTGAAGGTGCCACAAACATTTTTAACTCTAGCAGCACCAACACTGTTAAACAAATAATGTCACAAACAACAATAATAATAAAAAATTCTATTTCGTCATGTTAGTGCAAGAATACACAACAGAGATGATCAAATACAAATACAGTATTAATACCTGGCACTACTTCCCTTCTGTTGATGGGCATGAGCATCTACTTGTTTGAAATCCACAGGTACTTGCTCTCTGCACAAACAGCCAAATAGAACCAGTTTAACATTTCCATAAAAATCAAATTAAAAGTAGTCTCGTAAAGTTTTGGTATAAACTGGGGCATCGCAACAACATGTTTGATATTGCGGTGACAATGGTTTATTTTGAATGAATTGATTTTGATTAAAAGTGAATTGAACATGAAATGATGTAAGTGTGAATATGTTCATGTAAAGTGAGTTGGACAATAAATTTCAGGCTAAAAATCAATTGTGGAGGCAAAAGCACCAAATTTTAGATAAGTTAGACTCAATTCTACTTGTGCATATACAAACATGGAAAAATCAATTCCTTAGAATCAATTTTGCTTGATCAAAAATAACATGCATGTTTGGTTTTGCAACAAGAATGGAAAAATCACAGCGAATCAATTGTGATTTTATCAGTGATGAAAAACTCTTTCCTTTGTCTCCCTGAAGAGTTTTATGTGTCATGGAAGCAGTCTTCTGAGAAAGTAAAATAAAAAATCTGAATCCATAAAATTAAAAGAGAATAGTAATAATACTTACAGAGCACGTGACATGTTGTTGAGTAATTTCTCAGAATCATCAAAGAACATAGTCATAACCTCAATCACAAAATCTGGACTACTTTCATCTTGCAGTTTCTGAAGCTGACTGAACTGATCATCCAGATAACCCTGCTCAATGATTTCATCTCAAAATATAAGAAGAATACAAAACAAAGGGTAATTTGAATAAATTATTGGCGTTGACCAGAGAAAAATAACAGAACAGTGAAGTGAAGAGAATAGGAACCTGCTGAAACATAGCAACTTCGTGGTCACGTAGCTTTCTTTGTAACTGATCCATGTTTATTTTCGTTCTTCAAATTCGATACTACTAGATCTCAACTCAATATTATTATAGCCACAAAAAATAAGCGTGAAGGGTTTTGACTTGAAATTGAAATTGAAATTGAAATGGAAGAGAAGCGAGTACTAAATAGTGAAAATTAGAAATTGTATGTGTGTCTGTCTGAATTCTGAAATGAAAACGTTTCTTGTTTTGTTTTGTTGGTTTCCCGAAAATGGGGATTCCTTCTTAATTTGCACACTTACTGCTTCTGGTTGTCTCTTACCGTACTTATACCCTTTCGTCAAAACTCTATGTAAAATAATGCATTTTTACTCCTTAACAACAAGATTCATACATTACTAATTTCATTAAGTTCTTTAGAAAATAAAATTATACATTGTTGTATTTTTAAAACTAATTTTATTAGAAAATAAATTAATGAAAACTACTACTCCAATGTTAATTATAAGTAAATAAAATTATTTTCGCACTTAATAAGTATATTTGGTTAAATATAATTAATTTTTTTGGACTCGTAAAAAATATTTGTATTACTCCACTCATTAACTCTATCTCTTAATCAACAAGTCTAAGTCTAAAAAATATGAATATTTTCTTATTTGCATTTGACATAACAATAACAATTAAGATTAGGGCAATGCAACAATTAAGTTGTATTTGTAATAAGTTATTAAAACAATTTATATATTTTTATTTAAAGTGAATATTGAAAACTGATTAGTATATTGTATAACAAAATAACAGGGAAGTCCAGAGAAAAAAAAAAACTAAAACTGAATATTTTAATAATTTGACATGAATGTGGGTATTTATCATCTCATCATTGACCCAAGTCCAATTATGTATCATAAATTTCAGTTATTGCCATTTATAAATAATTAAATTGATATATTAAATACTATAAAATATCAGAAACAACCATAAAATATTAACCGTTATTAATGTATATATACAAACATGTTTACATGAAATTAGTTAATTTCCTTTTAAAAAATATAAGTTTAAATTGGTCTTCTATTTTTGTCCAAAATAAATTTTTAGTCTACCATTTCTAAAATTGGATTTTTGGTGCTTATAAACTAATTTTTAAGATTTTTTTGTCCAACTATTTTTGATAATGTAACACTCTCTCATTAATGATGTAGCAATTAGATTGTATTTGTGAGTTGTATAAAATATTTTTCATATTATTATTATTGTTATTGATTTTATTTATGTATTAAAATATTAAAAATCAATTTATTTTATTTAATAATTTAAAATATTTATATAAAATATTTAAATTTTATTAATTTTATTTTAATATTTTTTTCATATTTAAACTTATTAATTTTAATATTATTTAATATTTGTTTTATTTTTATATTAAAAAATTATTTTATTTTATTTTATTTATAAATTACATTGTAAACTATTAAGTAAAATATTTAAAATTTATTTATTTTATCCAACTATAATTAAAAAAATTATATAAAATATATAAAATTTTATTTATTTTTAATATGTAAATAAAATTAATAATAAAGTTAATTACAATAATAACGACAAATAAATTATTTTATCCAAATTACAAATGTTATGTGTCACAAGATAAAAAATGGTGAGAACAAAAAAAAAATCTAAAGAATTTATTAATAGAACAAAAAAACTGGTTTTAGAAATAAGAAACCTTAAAATTCATTTTTGACAAAATAGTGATACTGATAATGCATTTAAGCCAAAAATATAATATCTATTATGAAATTAACAAAAACTAGAATAAAATATTTTAAAATAAACAAGTATAGAGATAAAAAAAGAAAGAAAAAAATGATAAAAGAGTTCTTATACTGCACAGTTTAAAATGTAATCTAAGATAAACTATCATTTTGGTCTTTAAAAATGCATAATAGTAATACTGTCATTTTGGTCACTAATTCAGTCAAAATTCTCGAATCATCAAATAATCAATATTTTGACAATAAATTATATATTTTGATAATTATTATGATAATAAATTATATCTCTCATAAACTATTTTGATAATTTAATAACTAATTTAAATTTTTAAGTGAATCCGTATCGAAGTGACAATATTTTAAATTTTCAAATATTAAAACGGTAGTTTACCAAATCTTTTATAATATCACATGAATCCAAGTTATAACACATAAATCTTGTAACTTACTACATGCATATTAAAGGGTCTAATTTGATATTTCATTAACATTTAAATTTAAGAGCAATGTTTATGAGTGAATATCTTTTACTTATTTGAGTTATAGGAGAATCCAATTAAATATGAAAAGATTTTGAGAGATGAACATCAACATATATTCACAACTCATTGTTCGAAATTTTTTTAAGGATGTGTCTTATTAAAAGCTTATAGAGAAAAACACTTAGAAAAAAAAGAGTACACAAATTTTATATAAAAAACTACAATGTCAAAAAATTTATTAAAAAAATAGTATATAATATATTTATTTCTATAAATTCAAAAAAATATCAATATTTTGTATTAACTTCTCATAAGATTTATTTGGTGGTTATTTTGTAAAAATATTTTGTTAAAATGTCATATAAATAACGCCGTTGAATATTTATATCACTGTTCTATTTATGTCAAAATATCATATAAATGACGCCGTTGAATGTTTATATTACTACTCTATTTGTGTGAAAAAAATTTAATAACATACTTTTTAAATTACCAACGCATTCAATACTATATTCTCTCATAAAATTGTTCAAATAATTTTCATTAAAGACAGCATAAATTTTTTTGTATCTGTTGAATTGCATACCTCAATCTCCACCTTGTGCTAAATTTTCGGCATCATTAGATGATGTTTGTAAAAAAAAAATTGTATCACTGAATAATGTTGCTATTATGATTTCTTTCATCATATTTGATTATGAAAAAGTGAAACAAAAATACTGCTAGTATTTTTAAAAAATGACATAAATGATTTTTTTTTCTTTCTAATATGTCCCTTAAAAAAAAAACTAAAGTACCCCCCACTTTTAAAAAAAAACTTAAGTAT